>VWZD01010832.1:589861-727661 GCA_013396695.1 Sakesphorus luctuosus
GGGAAGCGGCAGGCGCGGCCGGGGAGCGATGACATTCGGAGTCCGGCTCTGAAATAGCTGCTCTGGTCTGAGCATCTTGTGCCGGCCCGGCCAGGGGCCAGGAAGCTCTTGCAGCTCCCCGAGAGAGAGGAAGGGGATTTTGCGGCGGGGCACGCTGTGATAGCTGTGACTAGCCATCCTCCACCGACCCTCTGAGCTCCTGTTGTTGATCCATCAACTTCTAGACAATTGAACTTTTTCCTTTATTAATTTTCAGTGAAAAACATGACAGATTAGGTGTGTGCAAAGCGTGTGTTTCAGTTTCACGAGAAAGAACCCTTTTTACTATTTCACCACTAATGCAGCCGTAGTCCCTTTATTTATTTTTGTCCTCTGCCCTGTTGCTTTTAGCGTTTCTACCTCCCTCTTTATGGTGGGAGGAGGAGACTACTTGCGTTCTGCTTTCTGGTGTAGCTGACGGCAGATCAGCAAATCTGGAGAGCAATAGCTTTTTGTTTGTTTTCTTTTATTCCACTGAGGAGAGGCCATAATGCTCCACCAACCCCTAAGACAGGCTGCTTGACAGCAGGGCAGACTTGTCCTTTAATGCTTGGAGCAATGATGTTCTCTACTCATACTTCGTAAGAACAGGTGATCTGATAGCAAATAGACTATTTCTTTATTTCAGTTTTTTTTTCACTAATGCATGTGTCTATGTGTTCATTAGTTATACTACTATGTTGAGAATTTAAGCTCTGCAGCATAGACTAAGTAATAAAACAGAAACAGAAACCAGCACTTTGAAATTTTGTGTAAGTACTGGATAACTGAATGTTTATAAAATCCGGTATTGTGCAGGACATTAAAAGAACAGACACTTAGGAGCAGTAGTTCTTTGGAAGTTAGTTTGAATGCTGTATTGGAGATTAAAATGTATTGTACAGGTGTCTTTAGTCAGATGTGCAAGTAGCTTGTGAGATACTGATAAAATACTGACTTGTTGGCCTGTCTGAAGGTGATGAGGGTGGAATAACTGCAGTCCTCTCAGTGTGTGGATTGAATTCCTCATTGCTTGTGTGTGGGGATAATTAAATACCGTGGTTGTCTGAAGCTGGTTTAGGATGCCATTCACTCAAAGACAATACTGTTGTTTTAGGTGTCTTGCTGTGGACATCTGAGCTGGCTGTAACAGTGATGTGTACAGCTGCACATAACTTCAGTTCTGAAATGCTGCTCTCTTGGAAAATGTTGCCGAATGGATTTCTGGATTCCTTGGCAGCATGAAAAGCTTTTGGATAACTTTAACTTCAAAACAAAAATGTTGTAATTTCTATCAAAGATGTAAGGAGGAAAAAAGTGAAGTTCACACTTGATGCTGTGGCACATGCATTTATTTTAAGAGTAGTAAGGCTCTACTGAGTACTGGATAGCTTCAATATTTGAGCACTGGTAGAAATTAATTCTTTAAGCTAAAAGTTTGAGTTTGTATAAAATATAAATAAAAGTTTTGGGTCAAGTGCTGCAACTGACACTTGTCTTTCCACAAATATCTGTAAAAGAGGAGCCTGGGTCTGCTTTGTCACATTTAATGATTTCTTCAAATTAATAGCAGAAAAGGAAATAGTTCACTTTGAAATAGTGTTGAGGTAGCAGCAATGCAGTGTTACTATATTGCTCACCTCACTGGAGGGTGAGTTTTTCAAAGCAACTTGTTGTCAGTTTGCGTTATCTTCATCTCCGTACTCTCTCGGCAGCTTTATCTTGAGATAAAATCTTGCCACCGCAGAGTGAAGTTTAGCAGAAAATTCAGCCTTTAAAAAAAAAACAAACCCAAAGATAAATAGCTGGGTAATAAAGACCTCCTGAGCAGTACCTCAGGTACCTTAGAGAAGAGTTTTGTATTGTTTCCATGCTTACAATGTGGTTATGGACAATAAGAGATGAGGCTTGCTGTTTTATTTATATCCCACAGTGTCTTCCTGAGCTCTTAAAGCTGTGATGTTATCAAGTGTGTGCAAAGCCATGCAAGCACTTGGGTAGTTTCTGTATGGCAAGTATATTGCCAAATATGTTGTTTGTCTTTTAAGGCTGCACAGAAACTGCTCCAAGTTGTTTTAAAATTGATTACAAGCAAGTCACGTGCTTCATTTTTGGAATTTCTTAGGATTAAGTGACAAACGTGTAGTGGCCTTCACTAAAACATGGATCAGTACTAGCTCTTGCCACATAACAGATTGTGATGTCAGTGAAGGATTTAAATTCCCTTTTGAGTCTTTGTGCCTTGTGTTTAAAATACGGCTGTCACCAACTCATTCTGAAGCTTAAAAAGGAAAGGGTTTTTCTCTTACTGATAATTGCAAATATTTCTACACTTGGCTTTGCTCTCCTATAATTCTCTATTTCATTTTCAGTAAATCAGTACTCAAATACAGTTGTTCTTGCTTTTACTTCAGTGCTACTGATGATTTTCTAATAAATAAGACTATTATAGTGAGAGGATATCATGGGGAAGCATGTGCTGTGATTTATGTTGTACTTTTGAACGACAACAAGGGATTCACATTTGAAAATGGGAAAACTCTTCCTTGATTTCAGATAAAACAAATGAAAACATGAGCAACTGAGGATGTAAGAAGAACCAGTTAATCTTTCTTTTGCCAGCTTTCTGGGATCCTGCACAGGTCATCATTTCTTGCCTGGTTTAGGTGTTGGTGGGGAAGCAGAGAGCATTCATTTCTACAGGAGTAGTGATGGCTGTGGTTATGGCAGCAGTGAGTGCCTAAAGTGCTCCTGTGCACACTGTCCTGTGTGAGAGTATCGGTTCCCCATGATTGTTGTGCCTCAATCTGAGCTGAAACAACAATGTTTTTGTTAAGGAGATCCAGTGAGCAAATTGACTTCGTACAATGAAAGCTCTTTCACTACTGCATTCAGCATCACTGTAAATTAGTAGTGCAGGAGGAACGGCACATGAGGTGTAACTGGCCACTTGTGTATAACTGCTTATGGTCCTGGGTTAATTTCTCAGATGTTCATCTAACAATTTGGAGGAACTTTACAGTACAAATTAGCAGATCACAGCTTTCAGTGGTTACGTGACTATAATGTGTTCCTCAAAATTCCTCCTCTAGGGAGATAAACACAGCTCAATATTGCTGTTGGTGGGCCAGGATTTCATGCTGGAAATATCAGATCATTTCCTTTAAATCAGGATATGATAGATGAACTTACTGCTGTCGAGTCTGTGCACTATTAAGACAGGAAGTGAAGATGTTTTAATTGTGGAGGAGAGTTGATGGGATGTCGAGGCCATAAACTCTAGGAAAGCAGCAGTGAACGATTGCTCAGCATTGCACCACAGCATTTTGTACAACTCTAAGTGGTAGAAGTAAGCATTCCTTCTCTTATTGAAAACATACACAAATAATCCATCATGCTCACATCCCAAGAGTCAGAAAAGTTTTAAAATGCATTGCAGCCAGTTAACTGGCCTCTTAGCAGGCTGAGGTATTTGGGAGTATGAGCTGTGCAGAGCACACAGCTGTTGCCACAATAGCTTTTCTCCAGCTGTCATGCAGAGGTCTGTCACAAAATACCCCACATTCCCTTGTAACTAAGCCCGTTGTAATATTCAGGTTTCCTTGCTCAAAGGGAATACAGCCTAGCAACTACCTAATCACCCTCTGAATTTTTTTTTTACCCTGCAGTTGCCATTTACTTTGTGGTTTGTTTTTTTTCAAAACTGAACAATGTATAGCTAGTTTTACCGGTATACAGCAAGAAAGCCACTAGTGTTTTATTCTTTCCAATCTACTCTGCAAAACAGTCAATATTTTTTGATCAGAACTGATAAAATTATTTGGCCTACTGTTTTTTTACCTCTTTGTAAAACTATAGCTTTTGTTTTGTGACAATGACATGTATAGTTTTGCATAGTGAGTAGACTGGTGACTTACATGGGTGTATTAGTCAATAAATGTCACTGGATCCTTGAGATGGTATTGACTGGATGTAATTAAGTGTGACTGAGTTCAGCTTAGTTTGTCAGTCAGCTTAATGGTACCTGTGGTGATGCATGAACATGTTTGAAACTGCTAAAACACTTAATGTGATACAAAGTGTCTGTTGGGGTTCAGTGTTTGGGTTTTTTTGTTTGTTTACTGATTTGATGCTGTATTCACAAGCTCAAATCTTACTGCCAAACTTATAAAAGAAAGTATTTTTCCTTCTGCTCTTAAGCTGTCAGTAACAAGCTCTGATTGGATCTGAGCTTACTATTCCACTAACTCGTGAGTCAAATGAGTTGGATGTGGATTTTTGACTCTTGAATGTTAATATCAGACACTTGTCTGAAAGCAAGCATATGACTTGCAGATGGATGGTGAGCAGTTGTTCAGACTTTTTTCTCCCTTTTTTCCTTTGCTTTTCCAAGCTGCTACTTTCACAACATTGTTAGTTCTCATTAACTATAAATGAAGCCAAAGGTGGGTTATCTCCAAGTGTCTTTTATCTCTGAAATAGCGGTTGGGCAATAAAATAGCTTCTTCTGAATTTTATGCTCTAAATGTGAATTTCAAACTCCAAAACAGAGTAGTAAATTAGATTGAAAAGCAACAACTGAACATGCAGCTGGTGTTTGAGCTGGATGTTTGACAGACCCTGATGTCTTAGTGTACCACTTCCGTTTGCTGGATTTGGGGTGTGCAAATTGCTCCACAGTTCCTGAGTATTCTGACTAACGCTTCTGACCATAGAAAAAAATGCTCTTCAAGTAAGTGCATAAGAAAAATCAAAGGAATAAAATGCCATGAATTCCAGGCTGCAGATTCATGCAGGGCTATGCTGGGACTGGTATGCTTACATTGTGATAAAGCATGGGGCCTTCTTACCGTAAGTAGTGCAGTGTAACTCAAGGTGACAAAATACAGTTTAGGAGAGCGAGCAACTGATTGTTGACATCTGTTGAGGTTAAAGGTGGGAAATAAAAATCCTAATCAAAACAAGCACTTGCGATGCAGTCACCTGGAATAATAAGGGTTGCTTGTTGCCTTTCTTGTGAAACTTGAACCACTCAGCTCATTGCTTCCTGGAACATTGCTGCCAAGCAAAAAGCTCGACTTGCTCTGATTAGTTGTGGATCTACAGCCTGGGAACGTAGTAGATGACTTCAGGCTTCCCTTGCAGGCAAGAAGGAAACCTCAGGTTGCATGTGAGTGTTCTGGTAGAGCCAACAGTGGCTATATTGCATCCTACGTTACTCAGCAGAGACACCATGTACTAGTGCACATAGAGCGTAGAACTGAGCTGAATTCCAAAGCTGGCATAAATTTGGAGCAGTGTCTAAGTTTTGAAATACTCATCATTCTAGTTGCGAGCAATTTACAATTCTTTTCCAAACTGAAATTCCTTCGGGATAACTTAACATCACAGTCAGAAAGCACCTTTCTGAGTGTGAACTCCTAGCAGCGGTTGCTTATATATCAAGTAAATATTGACGTACCTTTTGGTTATCAGGTTGTCGTCTACTGCCACTTTCACAAGGAGTACTGGCACAGCTTCCCAGATTACAGGCCGGCATGCCCTTTGCACTCTGAGGGATGAATAGGCAGCCGCTGGCCTGTAGCCCTGTTCCTCCTTCCTGTACCAGAGGGAAAGGATCCTCCTTCTGGTTTTGGCTGAAGCTCTGAGTTCCAGTGTTCAGTAGTGGTGGTGGTAGAGGGTGACTCTTAAAAGTAGAGCCCTTACATTCTGGGAGTTTTGAAGGACCTGAAAGGCTTATGGTTGTATACCTTGTGCAGCCTGTTTGTACTTACCAAAAACATTCCCAGCACTGAAAATGTTGTGACTGAGCTCCTTGGTATATTTTAAAATAAATACCAGCTTTGTGAAGTGGAATGTAGCAGTCTTCTGGCTAGCTAGTAGGAAGCAGACCTTCCTAAATTAGTCACTCTTCAGGTCTAGACCGATATGACAGAAGCAGAGAACTTCTCCATTGGTCTGGTAGTCTTGTCTTCAATTATGGTCATAAGGCACTGCTAAAGGAAAGTGTAAGAACCAGATAAATAGTTTACTGTGAATGTGTTCTAGTTCGAGTATGTAAACCCAACATTAAAACTGAAATCATGTTTGTAATTGATTTTTTCTTTTTTAAGCTTTTCCTTTTTGCTTTGCATATAACATGTCCAAAGATTTATGGATGTAACTTTGAACAACCAAGACAAACTCTTCCTGTAAGGAGTGGGAGTGAATGGGAACCAGATTGAAAAGTTTAATTGCAAATAATGCCATTAGGCAATGTCTGCCTGCAAGTGGCCTGCCTTATAAAGTTGCTGGAGTTCTGTTTTGAAATTCTGACAGATAGCAGTGGTAGCCTGCTGCTACAAATTTCTGAAGTTGGATCCCAAATGAATTATTTCTATCTGAGCAGTGAGCGAGGCCCTTTCTGTTTATCTTGAACTGTATTCTTCATTACTAAGATATGCTCTGTGACACTGAACAACTTAATTTTTCATTGTGTCTCCTTTTTATCTTCTGTTCTTTGCTATTTTTAATGTTCTATCTCACAGCTTAAGTGTGGTTGCAGCTTAGGTTTGGGATAGCCTGTAGGCCACTTAGTGGAAACAGTAATTATAAAAGAAAATATTGTTTTTCTCTCTTTATAGCTTAATTACTTGAAGTAGATAGCAGACAAAGGATACTTACCTAATCTGTTTACTTTGTCTTTTCTTACTTTCTCTCCTCTGAGGACACACCGTAGATATACTTAAGCTGGTCACATCCTAACATGTGAACTGCCTGATGTGTGGTGGTGCTTCTAGGTGGAACTTCCATGAGGTTGAAATTACTTTTATAGTTTTGCTTTTATTACGTTTTTTTTTTTTAAGAGGCCTGGCTGGATTGTAGTGCATAGACTGTTCTTAGTTAAGTTAGAGCAGGTCACGTATTCACATTTGAAGTGCTTGATCTGGCCACTAATCAAGCATTGTGTGCAAGGGCTGTCATTACAGCGAAGTCAGGGATTCTGATGTGCTGCTGGAATGGGAAAGGCTGGAGAACCTGCACTTTAGCTGTCCTTAAGTATACACAGAGCTCAAACCTGACTGGGTGAGGGTTACTGGGGAGGACTGCGTGCACTTCTCTAGTTGGGCGGGGAAGTGTAGTAAACTGCTGACAGAGGGATATCTTGGTAGGTGATGGAGTTCATGGTGAATTTTTGTAACATACAAATGTGCTGATGCAAAATCCAACAAAAAGCTAAAAAGGAGAAGGTTTCCTCTGGGAGAGGCTTGTATGGAGCTCATAAGAGCTGCAACTGGCAAGTGAGAGCAGCATATGTGACTGCAAGGGCTGTGCTGAAGGAGTAGAGAGGTGTGTGCTGGTGCAGATGGAGAAACTGAAGAGCCTTAGAAGTGAGGGCAAGTCGACTGTTTGCTTTTTTAATAGGGACTGACAGTGGGGAGGCACAAGGCTAGGGAAATATTTTTACCCTGCAAACCTGAAGAAGCAGGGCTTTGTTGTAATTGAAGGTTTAATTTGGTAAACTAGTACTACTAGTAAGGAAAATTGTTCAGAAGGTCCCCATGGTGCCACAGCAATTTGCCTCTATGGCTATTTACTCCCTCCAGTTTGCTGAAACTCCACAAGCGCTCGGAGTTAAAAATAACCAGGGAATGTTTTTACCCGGGATCAGTTACCCTGTCTGGTTCACTGTGCAGCTCTGCAAACAACTTCATCTGGCAGTTGTGCTCATTTAACCAGACCTGCACCAGCTTCTCAGCTGTGACCAGAAAGCAAAGTGTAGTTTTTGGTGAATCCAGATAGGAGTGAGTTCAGGCAATAGGAATGTATGCAGAAGGGCACTGTTAAAGATAGCATAAAGTGCTAGCTGCTAGGACCAACGTGCATTAATAATTAACTAGATGTTAGCATTGACACTTAAAAATGCTACAGTTGAAGGAAAAAAAAAACTAGTGTAACACTCATAACCAAAAGTATGCTACAAATATCTTTATTCAGAGGCCCTATGAGAACTATTATTTCTCAGCAGATTAACTATAGGTATACACATATTAATAACTATCAACTGTGTCACTTTTCTCAAATCTAAGCAAGAAAATAAACTTCAGTTTGCAAACAACTTATGAGCAAAGTATTTTTCCAGTCCTGATCAAAGTATTTGGTTACTGTAGTAATACTCTATATATGTATATTATAATAGTATAATATGTTGAATCGCTAGTTATATTTGCTAGGAAAAGAAATTTTAATATCACTGCAATTACTGTTTGAGTTTTTCTGATGAAACTAAGTTGCCTAGCTCATATTACAGAGCATTCCTTATTTTAAGCAAATATAAATGTATAAACCTGCAAGCAAATCTGAATATTTTGCTTCATATGTGGTAAGTAGACCATGAAATGGTAGGATGCTGCTGATAAATTGCTGTGAAAAATCTGGCATCTCTGGATAGAAACGTGATGTGCTAAATTTCTTTCATTATTAGACTTGTTCCATGTAAGAAAAATACGTCAGTTTACGGTAATATGTACTGCTTGAGGTGGAGAGTTTCTAAATTGTGTGTTCATAATAATATTTCTGTGCTTCTCTCCTTTTATGAAGGTGTTTTATAATCATTTGTAAAAAGTAGTTGTTGGTAATACACTCGTATATGTGCTACCAGCTCTATTAAAGAAGGCATACAATGTTTTCCTCTACTAGCTCACCCTAAGAAGCCTTCATTAGGCAAATCCAATAAAGTAGGGGTGATGTATTTAAATGAATTCTGGCTTTTCATGGCCAGTATTACTAAGAATGCAATTGTGTGTATTTTGCGGTTTCAGTTACTAGATAGGATTTTTTCCCTAGCAGTCTGTCTTTGAAGTCCATCAGAACCATACTTGCTGTTGCATCATATTCTCCTGCCTCCCCTCAGACTCGAAACAGTATTACTTGAATCTTGACTTCATTTGCTGAGAATTCCAAGTTGCACATATAGGTGTTGTGTCACTTTGATTTCCTATACTTTGACTTTCCTTTAACTGATTATCCCCCTCCCCATGAAATGGGTTTTCACCCTGCTGGGGACTCTCAACTTGAGGTACTGCTTGGGGTCTTAAAATATCATGGGTGGAGGCGATATCCTCCTATGCTCAGCAGCACTTCTGTAGTGTTGCGGTGAATTCTGAAGACTTTGTCTGATGGTTGTATCCATGATAAACATTTTCCAGACCCTCAAGTTTGAAAGTAAACCTGTGAGGCCAAGATCCTTCTTATCACATCAGCAAAATTAACCCAAATGCCTTGTTTTACCGCCCGAGGGTATTTAAATGAAAAATTTTAAACTGTGGAGATAATCTTATTTCTGTCCCTGTAAGGGTGAGAGATGTGTGTGTGGTGGGATTTCTTGTTGTTTCTGGGAATCAAGTGCCTGTGGCATCCAGCAGACCAACCACTTTGAATATCCTGCTACTTTTAATGCTGGCTTTTAGCAGGTTGTCATCAACCAACAGTGCTGTTGACTGCTTAGCTTTGGTGTGGAGGCTTGTCCTACCTCTTCAGTTAGTTACTTCTCTAACAGTTTGAGGCAAAATTATTTTATGTTATGCAAGTGATACTACCAACTGAAGAAGTACTAAACCTTAAAACTCCTATCTTGTTTGATTGCTGCAGTAACTAAACATTTAAGCTGCATACCCTACCTGGATTATAGAAAGTTTAATCATCTGGGAGCACTCCAGAATCGTCAAGAAACCATCAGAAGGGAATTGGGAAGCTCAGTGTAACTTCTTGAGCATGATTGTAGCATTAAATGTTAAATAAAAATAGGTCTTCAGCAGTAAAGTAATTTAAGTTGCCTCTGTTTCTAGCAATTACATGATTTGTAACTTGCTCTGTCATATTGCTTCAGCCTCAGGGGTGTTGCTATGCAAACATCCAGGTGGAATTCTCTGTAGGCAGTGTGGATCAACGCACAGTTATGGTGAGACCCTTCTGCAGGCAGAGCGAGTGGGGGAGGGATGGGACAGGCAGCCACTTCTGCTGTGGCTTAACCACTGAAGATGATGTGTGTACAACTGGGTGAAGCTTTGTGCAACAGCAGGGAAGTTACCCTCTTCCAGCTCTGCTCAAAATGGAGACGGATACTTAGGAGTGGCTGCTCTTATTGCATAGACCACAAGAAGAGTTGTGAAATGCCTCCTGTGTGTAATCCTGATGGGGTGAGTCCTGTTATCTGATAAGAGAGTGTTCAGATGAAGTCTCTCAGACTGTCAGATCAACTGATGCAGCAAGAGGTTTGATTTCTTTCAGGTTCAGGTGGAAATGTTAAGGCAGCTCTGAAGTGTACAGGCTGTTGTGGTCTTCTGGCTGGTCCAGCTGCAGTGGGTGTCTGTGCATCTCTAGACCACTGAGGCTGGAAGTGAGGTCACTGCCTGTCGGTGGATTTGCTCTTTGATCCCTCGGTATTTGTTCTGAAAGCATTACTTAGTGCAAAGTGACGTTTATAATTGAGTGCTTTAGTTTTATCAAGGATGTTTAAAACCTGAAACATTTCTGAATTCCTGTATCTGTGACCTAAATCTACTAACTAGAGAAATTGTTTTATCTCATATAGTTTCTGCTTTGTTTCTGTCTTACTGGAGCAGTACACCCAAATATATTGATGAGTACATCACAGCTTCTTTGAATTTAAAAAAGACACTTGAAAGCTCAGGTTTTGAAGTAGCTAAAGACACTTTTCCCTTTTGTTGTCTAGAAGTTTTTGCACCCACTAGAATAGATATAGTGTGTATCAGGTAAGTGAAAGATTTGCTAAAATTTTTTTTGTCTGATAAGCTATTTTTAGTTATGTATCTTCTATGAAAGTTGATAAAATTCACTAGTATTTGTAAATTTAAAATTGCCCTATGTTTGTGTTGGTGGGACTCGATGGGAAAAGAGCCTCGGAACTGAAGTAGTTGACTTCCTTGTCCCGATATTATCTGCCTTCTGCCAAGTAGGTTACATTCCATACATTTTTAATAGTGGCTTCCCCTCCTCCTTAGCTGCTTTGACTTGTTTTGTGGGAGGACTTGAATATTTCAACTGACACACCAGAAGTCTTCTCCCAAAAAAGGAAACTGATAATAAAGTTGTTCACTTAGAGCTGAATTTGAAAATAATCTGATTTGTGCTGACCTGGGTGTCTGTTTATTGGATTGTGACCTGAGTGTTTTAAAAGTCGACTGAGTTTAGGATTTTGCTCAGTGTTGGAGAGTTTTGGATTTTTTTATAGTTTGATCTAAAATTGCCCCTTGAAATTCCATCTTCTGTGCATTTCTTCAATTTACAAATATTCTGAGAGAAAATAAACAAAAGCCCTACATCTCTTGAGCTGATTTCCTGAAAAAGACACTGGCTGCCTGCCTGTATGAAGGAAGGTGGTGATCTGGAAGAATTTGTTCAGGGTGATTTCAGAAGATGAATAATTTAAGCTGCAGCCACTTGCTTCAGACTAGATAATTGAGAGTGGGTTTTCTAACAGCTGAGCAGCTTATGTTAAAACTTAAAAAAATTCCCTGCAGTGCATGTACTCTAGGTAGCTATTTTGTACATGAGTAATCCCCATGCCAGATGAGTAGCCCGAGAAATGTAAAAGTATCTCAGCTTTTCTTTTGTGCTAGGAGTTATGAGATGCTTCTGTGATTGCCTAACACTATTTACCCAGGTATTTATCATCCTTCTGCGACGTCTTCTTTGACTAATTATGATACTTCTGGTCTCTAATCTAGAAAATATATGATGTATATAGTGAAAAGGACTTGTGCTACTTGATTCTCCTGGACAAAACCCCATGTGTGTGGTAGTTCTGTTATTGCTGAATAAAAATCTCTGAGTTGGAGCGCTGACTTTTTGTCAGCTTTCAGAGTAGTGCTTTTAAGTGTGTGCTATTGCAAATGAAAGGCTGCCTGCTCTTCTAGCAGTGGCCTACTGTAGTGAGTTGTGGGAAGATATCCCCAGATTTGTTTTTGTCTTCAGGATCTGATGGTCATTTCTTAAACCTGAAGCATGTAGACTATCAATGCCAAAACATATTTGAAAGGCGCTTTGTTGTAACTCTACATTCTTAAAAAAACACCAACCAACCAACCAAAAAACCAAACTAAAACGTAGCAATGCATTAGTGGGTCTTGATTCTGTTCCACAAATTTGTAACACATACAGTCCCTCTAAACAGTTTTGAGTTTTGGTCATTATGAAAGGTTGAGTTTAACACATGCCCGGGAAGTGAGTCTTAGAAGACTTATGATTTAAATTTTAATTTAAATACTTCCTAATGGTGGAAGAAAGTTCAAAAGAGAAACTACTTGCCTTTAATTGGTAGCATCTACCCGGACCTTGTAAGCAACATCAGCTTTGCTGCATGTTAAAAGCTGGCAGAGCTCTGTAGTGCTAATGCTGTGTTAGAGGTACGATCACACTTGGCTATGTATGAGTTAACAAAAAAATAAGGTATTCTGAAGGGTTTCTGCTTGTCAGACTGATGTACTGCCTGTCCAAAGACTTCACCTATGATTACTGGAACTCTGAATAGTCCATTATTCTAAGTATTATGAAGTTGAAGAACCTGTTTCTAATCTATAAAAATGAGAGAAACTAATGTGCTTTCCTGTGGTTTTGGTGCAGAAGGCTGTCTGCCTGTGCATTCCACGCTATGTTTTCTCTTCACTGAATGCCTGAACCGCAAGATCTCTACTTGGTAGAATATGGGAGCGGAAATAGCAGTAGGGTTTTTTTAAAAGTAAAAAAAACATAACAGAAAAACCCTTCTGATCAGATCCTGTGCATTCTAAAGCTGCCTTCTGAAAGTAAACAAATTGAAGGTCTTTGCACTCACACATCTTAAGATAGCATTTGCTGTATTGCTACCTCTTTATAGAGTTAAATGAAACATTTCCAGGAGTTCTTTGCTCAAGAAAGTCATCAAATAATGACATACCCTACTTATTTGAGATGATACTTTATTATGTGTGTCTGTCAGACTTGTCAGGGAAGAATACATTACGTTGCAATTTGAATTTAGATGTTGCTCTATAGATTAATTTCTTAATGAAAATAAGTGCATTTAGGTGATGGCGTACATTCTTTCCTTCAAGGCAAGATGTTTTAAACTGATAGATGATAAAGCCACTTTTTCCAGTGCTGCTAACCTGTTAGTAACAGGCTACCAGAGCAGAGTTACAGAGTTAGTTACAGTACTGGAGGACTAGTCTGGTATGAGTTCTTTTCTTCTGTATGTGTTCTGGATTGAGCTGAGGTAGTTTATTTGTTAGGTGCTTAGTTCTTGTCAATGTCAGCTTGCTTGGAGAGAGAACAACATGAATTTTGTTTGGTTCTAATGTTTTTGTTTGAGGATTTTATATTTGCTGTATTTCATGCTATGGAAGCTCTTGGGTTACCTTCTTTCTTCTTTGCATCGGATAGCCAGTTCTTCTAATGCTGTGTCTCCTGCACTGTAGAATCATGCCCTGCAGGATTATGGCTTCTAGAAACAAACTGGGGGATGGAGGGATTGCTTTGGAGAGGACAAAAAAGCAATACAGGCAGCATGGTTACATTTTGGGATTAAAAACATTCTTCCTGGAAAGTCTTATGGGACCTGTCAAATTGAAAGCCTGTAAACTAGCGTAGTATAGCTGATTTATGGCATGAAAGTTTAAATTGACATCTTACGATAAACAAAAAGCATCTTTCTTGTGAGTTAG
Organism: Sakesphorus luctuosus; assembly: GCA_013396695.1. Classification (NCBI taxonomy): domain Eukaryota; kingdom Metazoa; phylum Chordata; class Aves; order Passeriformes; family Thamnophilidae; genus Sakesphorus; species Sakesphorus luctuosus. The sequence continues at coordinate 603,583 of VWZD01010832.1, forward strand.
TACTAGCCTGTGTAGAAATCTATACTTTCTGTGCTGTTTGTGGAGTTCATAGTAGTACCCTGGGTTTTTAAAGGTAAAATGTCTTAGAAATGAACAAGTTACTGAGTTTCTTTTATGGCAGTGGCTGTTCCCAGTATTTGTCCTGAAGAAGGTAACTGCATTAATGATTTGTTACAAGTTCAGCAATCAAAATCGGAGCGAGATAGCAGCAGGTAGTGGAACCAACTTATCTGAAGTGAAGAAATAAAACTGACATGATCAAGTTCTTTTTCATCAGTCCTTGGCCTTCTTCACTTTGATCATCCTCGTACATGGTTCAGACAATATGTTTACTGCTGCTTTTCATGACCTATTCATCTGATTCTGTTTTCCAGATGGTGATCCTTTTCTTCTCAACTAATGTCAGCAAAAGAATAACATAGAGAGAATCAGTATGTGTCTCCTAATGCAAATGAAGTAAAAGTCATGTGATCTAGCTGCTCTGTGCAGGCTGGTGGCAGCTCACGAGTTTAGAAAACAAGTTTATTTGAGAATTTATGTAAATTCTTTGTAAGAATGAGTGCACACAGGGGACAGAAGGGAAACCACCTTGCTGGAAACCCCCAGAGCAGATCTTGACTATACGCTACTACTGAACGGAAGTATCTGACTTTGAACCCTTAGTTTTTATATTCACACCTTTAACAAGCTAAAAATGTGAACATACATGAGTGGTTGTGCTCCTCTTAAGAAATGGCAACAGAAAACTGGGCTCAAATGTGTTTAAATAAGCACAGAAAGTTACAATTTTGCAAAAAGATGAGAAAAATACTTTGTTTAACCAAATTGAGCTGAGGTTTGTTGAATGTAGGCTGGTTATGCTTCTGCTATCTTCTAGCTGGGATGGCTCATTTCCCTAAAGCAAAGCATATAAAAGACTAAGATCCCTCAGCCGAAGGTCTTTCCTTTCTCTTAATGGTGAGTCTGCTAAGCTTTGGGACACCAGCAAAGGCCATAGTAGAGATACACTCTTAGATTTGCGTGCCTGCAGTGCAGATGGTCCTCCTGAGGTTTTTAATATGAGAGTCAGATGAGGAGCAAGGGAGGAATGCAAGAAAAATGAGTGGTTTTAGCTCTATGTGAGGTTTGCATGCTCATGATGGTCTCAAGTTCTGTAGATACACTGAATAGTTTCCAGAGTTTGCTGCTATACTGGAGGAAGAGCATTTTTATGTTAGAGCCCTGTTTGCTTTATTAATTTGCTTGCCAGTTACATAAGCTGTGTTTACAAGCTTTAGATGACAGAACCAAGAGTGGAGAATGGCTGTCTCAGGGCTGTGCTATCACAGCCTGTGTGACTGGGTTAGTATGTGGGGCTGTTGTGCTTCAAACAGCAAATTACAATACCTATTGTAATTTGAGGAAAGATCTTCAGTGGAGAGCTCAGGTTCTGCCTGAACATGTAGCTCTTGAAAGAAATTAGGAACTGTTTCCTTTCAGCAGTCTGTGCTTCTGAATGAGAACAAGTGCTTGGTCTCAATTTGCTCTTTAAGGTCTCCTTCCCCTTGGAAGAACTTCAGTCACGAACGGTGGGTAGAGAACTATTATGGAACCTGTTGTAACATAGGATGTTGGAAAAGAAAATACTAAACCCAGCCATCCTAAGGTCTGTGGGACTGTAGAAAATGCTTCTAGCTCAAACTAGGAATTCCTTAAGCAATGAGGAATTGCCTGTGCATGCAGTGTTTAATACAAATAGTGTTTTTTCTCTATTACATAGACTCAGCTCCACCATAGGAACGTGATGGTACTTGGTGTAAAACTGCTTCAGTCTTTCATTTGCCTTCTTTACTGCTACCATAAATGGCCATACTGTAAAAACACTTGTTGACTGTGTGTGTTATTTGATTATGCAGCACCTCAGCTGAATGTTTGCTTGCAGTTTCTTGATGTGGTCTGTCATAGATGTGGCTTTTTGAATGTGAAAGTAGCTATTTGCACATAAAACTAGTTTGCAGCGTCGGATAGTATGAAGTAGATCTTAACATGAGAACGAGTCTGCCAGCATGCATCTTGGGTGTAGTGTCTCTGGGTTTTAATCCAATGAGGGTGCTGCCTTACTGCAGATGCATTTGGTGGTTTTGCTTTAGTTATAGCAGCACATGATTTGGGAGTAATTGTATTCTCACTGAGGTAAAACAATCCTTGCTGTTGAGATAATACAGTGTCTAGAAATGTAAAAGCCAGGATTAAGACCTAACTGCTTAGGTCTTCCAACTCAAATGTCATGTGAAATATTCTACTGACAGAATCACAGAATCAACTAATTTGGAAAAGACTTCAGAGATCATCAAGTCCAACCTTTGACTGATCATCACCTTGTCAACTAGACCATGGCACTAAGTGCCATATTCAGTCTTTCCTTGAACATTCTTATAATAATGTTAGTTATCTCTAACTTACTCTGTTCCATGTGGTGTCTGTGATAATTCAAAGCAAAAATAAACTCCCTCTGAGTTTCTTACATGTTTCCCTGCCCTGTGATTTGGGGTGATGCTGACTAAGAGTGGTACTATACCTGCAGGTGCAGAGGCGAAGGGGAAGAAACACAGTGGTTGGTTTTAGTACAACCAAATGTTTTGCTGGTAAATATGCTTTTTTTAGATGGAAACTGTTGCTTGCTTAAATATGTTGACTGACCACTGAAGGCAAAATAATATTTAATAAAATTTGAAAACATAAACATATTTCCATTTGACACTCTTTTGACTGTAAAATCTGAAGTTGCTGAGACTGAAAATTCTGGCACTGCTTAAGAGCATTTTAATTGTGCTTACTGGGGCCTTCGGATCTCTTCATTTTCCCTGTAGATCAGTTAACAAGCTAATTTTAGGAAGACAGTGCTTATAACCAGTTTTGTGCAATGAAATCTTACTTACATGTCAGGATTAGCAACTGTAAAACCACTTGATAGTTTCTGGTTCCTGGAATTTGACTATGGGCACATTTCCTCATATGTAAGTTGCAACAATGTTGGTCACATTGTGCTTTTGAAGTCTTGATTAAATGTGAGGATAATGCCACTCAAGAACTTGCTTCTGTCAACCTCCCTAGTAAATATTCCTGTTGTGAATGTTGTGGCTTTGTGACTGCCACACTTTGAGGGTGTGCTTGTGTGCAGCCACTTGCCTGGCGGAGCAAAAGGGAGGGCCATCCGTGCATCTTCTGCCACGAAAGCACCTTCCTCTTGGTGGTTGTGCAATTCTGATGTTAACGTGCCTTCATGCACACTGTAAAAATAATTTGGGTAAAACAGGTGCTTGCCCAGTTTGATACTCTTCAGCTGGCATAAGCAAGTATGGATTCCAGGGGAGGTGCACAGAAAATGTCAGGTTACACATAAATTTCATGTGGTAGCCTGCAAATTGGCTGATTTAAAAGTGAGTTTTCACTGCTTGTGAGCAACTTCATACCACTGAGGTGTGGATGTCAGTGTAGCACAGGCATGGGCACAGACCTTAAAGGGGAATAAAATGCAGATGCTGGAGGTACTGCAGAATGGTATGTTTAGGTTGACTTTTGGGGCACTGATGCAAAACACAGAGCAGTAATTTCTAAGCATTCCCAGCCATGAGTCTAGTGGTTTGGGTTTTCTTAGTTTTATTCTAAATAGAAATAAAATGTTTTTATTACATCTCTTATTTCTTCTAGGAAATTCAGCTGTCTGTATGCAATGTAGGAGTTCCAATATACATGGCTTTGCTTCTGAAAAGTCAGAAATGAAGTGCTACATACTCTGTTGTAAACAATCCTCTGTGCTGTACCACTTGATGAGAAAACCAGGCTGGATTACGCTGTTGTCAGATGGGAAGGAGTAATAACCTTTGATCTTGAAATCTGCTGATGATGATAGTGAGAGAGACTACGAAGATATTCTTCAAGGACATTAAGATTTAACTTCCCTATAAACACTGATTAGGCTGGAAAGGAAAGCATTGTACTCTGCTGGTATCTGTGATGGAAAATACTCAGTATTACTTTTTTCAAAGTGGTTTGTCCAACTGCAGCTTTGTTTCAGTTAAACAAGTCCACATTGCCGATTCGTTGCACTCCCATGTATATGAGTTCTAATATTTATTCTTATAGAAAACTGGAATTCTGAAAACAGTGATACGAACTTGAACCATTACTTCCAAAGCAGTAGCATCCACATCTGTGAGACTAGTCTCTGTTTAAGATGCTCGTGCTTTTCGACAGGCATCATGTCTCATCATGATTTCAGGTCAGCCTGCATCACTGAAATATCTGTGTTGGGTATCTCTGCTGAGAAAGATGGAGAAATCCTACCCCATTCTCCAAGGATGGAGTAACTTAGCACATTGCTCTGCTAAGTTCAGTTGACAATGACAAAGTCTGGGCTCTTTTTCTTCCTATGTATCAAAATCAGATCTGTTGAACACTGTGCCCAAACAGTCGAAGAAAACAAAGGGGCTGCTTGTATGCCAGGAAGGTCTGAACACACTGTCCCTAGCGTGAAAAGGCTGACGTAGCCTGCCCTACCTTGGAAGAGATCCCTTTCCTTCCTTTTCACTCTCACAATTAGGTGGATTAACCTGACACCTTAGGTTAGAGACGAGGTAAAAAAAACTCTTAAACTTTTCATTGTTTGGCTCTAAATCCCAAACTAAAGTTGTAAGTTCTTCTCCTTGATGTGTCTGAGGTAAAAATCTAATGCTGAAATGTGAATCTCTTGAAAAACTTGACTTTGCAGTGGGCACATTAAGGTTATGGGGCTCGTTGCTGGACTCTAGAGTAAGTGGCACATAGGTGCTCTGTTCTCCTTCCTGGCCCCTCTGGGAGCCCATGTGCTGGCCCTGCTCTGAGCAGCCAAATCTAAAAGTACAGATCACATGGAAAAACCCCACGTATTGACCAGTACAAGTTCTTCTTCTTTCAAAGGTTTTGCCTCTTAGTCACAAACTTCTGAGAAATGCTTTCAGGAGGTGGAAAACACATTTTCATCTTAGAATACAGTATGGTGACTGATATGGATGTGTGAAAATACCTGGGTACTCCCAGCTGCTGAACTGCTGTGGCTGATGGGACTGCAGCGTGGGACTCGTGCTTGAGTTGGTCAGACTGGTTTGCTGTGGCTTTCATGCCTTGTCATTGTGGTGGGTGGAAAAGTTAAGAAACTGCCATGTTAGAAGTGTGTATTTAGTATGGTTTTGCTGTTGTAGTTTTTTAGCATGAGCTTCTTGTTGATAGCTTGCCACCTGCAAGCTCTTCAGACACACTTTTCAAGGGAGAAGTTACCCAGTATGTTTTCATTTTAATTGATTTTTGCTGTGCATTTAAACATTATAATATGTGCTTTGTGTGGCTTTAGATGTTGTCACTCCTGAATGATTAACACACTTTAAGGAAGTCCATTATTTCATAGGTAGACAACAAATTATTTAATTATCATTTAAAATTGTCATGCTCCAGGATAACTGATATGTGTTTTACTTAGTTGGATTAGGATCTGGGAGGAAGGCTAGTAATTATTAGCCTTGCTAATGAAAATAGATGTCTAAATAACACAGTTGTAATTTCAGTATTCCTGATGCTTCTGTTTATGACAGTTTCAAAACTTAAAGATAATAGTAATTGTCTGTAGTCTGCAAATTTAGTCTAGACAGTCTAATCTAAGGCCAAAAGGTTGGAGTTGAATAAATATGTAATTTGGGCAAATAAAGCTGTGAGAGCTGTGCTTATCTTCTTGACACAATAGTTCTTACTAGATATAAGTGCTATTTTATAGCCTTTTCCTAAATAATTAGGTTCTAATGATCAGTCAACAAACCACTGCAAACTTTGCTAATGAAACTGAATGTTTTTATGTTGGATGTTGTCCAAGCTGGTGTTCAAAAATTCCATGGAATTTACTGGTTAATAGAAAAAAAACCCTATTGGACAGAAACTAGTGAACTGCTATCAATGCCAACAATAATCTGGCAGTATAAATAAGATCTGTTACCTGCTCTGAAAGAGTCAGCTCAACTTTTCATTGCCTATGTGCTAATAGATTCTGCGTCTTTCTTTTTGACAGAATAGGTGGTATGGTTAAAACTTCTGGTTGACAGATTACAACTTTCCTGTTTGACACGTCCACATGTATGTGTGTGTATATATATATATATATATAGACAAATGCTGCATTTAAAAAGTTGGTTATATATATATTAGAGTTGGATGAAAAGGCATCTTTTAGTGATATGATATGAACTTTATTGAAGTGCCTGGGCATAAAGAAGTGGTTTGCATGGATGAGAGATTTCTTTAATTTTTAACTGGCAATTTGATCTCTTGATTGTCTTGAAGGCAGCAGGGAATTATAGTGGAATGCCGGGACTGGGGATGATACAACCTCCCTCTTCTATTAGCAGGCAGTTGCTATATTTTAATTGTTTAGTAAAATAGTAGCCTAGAAATATTTAATCTTCACTTGACTCATTGTAGAAAACTGTAGGCCCTGGTTTTAATGGGCTAGTGAACCTGACTGTATCTTCATGTTAAACAAATGTTTTAAGGTGAAGAATGTTGAGAATTTACCTTCCTCAGGCTTTCTGCCTGACTCTTTCTGATGAACTGTGGTCTCAGCCCACATTTGTTTCTGACAATAACGCCTGGCTTTATATAGATCTGAGATCTAATAGAAAGGTGGGAAAATGCTTTTCTTGACACATAGAATGGATCTTTAGTTCCTACTTTCAGAATAAGAAAGGCATTAATTTCAAACACTTTTGATCTTAGCTTGCTATGGAGTCCCAGAGATCAAACATTTTCAGGTACTTAAAATGTGAAATATGAGTTAGAGTTGCTGGAGTGCAGCTTTTTTCTTACTGGCTTTTTGGGCTAGAAAAACGTGTTACTGCTTTAATGTAATTGTATGGTTCCAAATGTCCATAACCTAAGCTAGACAATCTGGAAAGTCCAATTAACAAGCAATTTGTTTGCAACTCGAACCCATTTTAAAGGTTCTGAGTTGATGTGAATACTTACACTGTGCTCAAGAGGTTTTATTTTTTGCCATGGAATGAACTTTTTTGATCTGCATTTCAGCTCTTTGTGTGTTCCTCAAGGAGTTATGAAGTGGCTTGTTTCTTAATGGACCATAAATGTCCTGAACATGGGTCTCCTCAGAGCTGCTAACCCGAAGGCTGTTGCTGACTGTGTTTTAAATTAGGTCTGTTACTGAAGTGAAGAGTTATTTTAATTGACTGAAGTCTTCCTCTGTTAAGGTACTTAAGTTTATAAACCACAATCCCTTGTATTATCCCATATATCTTGAGGTGACCTAATGGTTTCATGTGTATGGGAACAGGTATTCTATAACTTCTGCCTCACCAGGGGATTTTTTGAGCAACCTTACTTTCTTTTCTCCTACAGCTGAAGTCCCCATTAGCTGGTTATTTACAGTCCTAAAATCAGATATGTACTGTTAAAAAAATGTCACTGGCCTCTTGAGATAAAAGCTTGTGTTCATCATGAAGAGCTTATGTGAGCTGCTAGACTGAAAACTGTCTAAACCTGATAAAACTTTATGGATGAAAAGATAGTGTGTTGTGAATATTTTAAACATTCCTTGAATTACAGGTGGCTAAGATCAGGAAGATGAAGTACTTGGTTCATTTGTACTTCCTGAGGATAATTACTGTGAAGCAAAAATGAAATTAAATTAAATCAAGACTCATCTATGCTTGCAGTATAGAGTATGTTTTACAGTCAGACATGTTTCAACTTGAGAAATTGCATAGGCACCTTCAAAGAATTTTGTAGGTGCTTACTGGCATTAAAAGGCATTAATTCAAGGCATTACAAAGAAGTCTTCACAGACAGTGAAAGTGTACATTCTCTGATCTTGAGTCATGAAAACTGCACCACCAGGAAGTATTTAAGAGGCCAAAGTTTAATGCACATATTGCCTAAACCAGGTCTCTGTGTGAATGTACTTGGCATTTGGTGTGGTTTGATTTTGTGACATTAGAGAATTATAAATTGGAGGGAAGTGTTCACAGGCTGGTGAGCTGCTAATGTTGAGTTGCTGGACCATGAGGAAAGCTGTAAGCGAGGAACTGAAAGGAGATGCAAGCATGATGCAGGTTCAGTTTGAGTTTAAAAGGTTGTGCTGGTTTAAAGGTAAACTGGCAGAAGAAATGAACCCAGCTCAAGAGAGATTCTAAGTCAGAGTTACAATTTAATAACAATATTACAATAAATGCAATGACACAAAGAAATTGGTTTTAACCCCCAAACCCCAGAAGTGTAACCCAGCACTCTGGGGCACAAACACAATGCTGTTCATTAGCCCCTGTGCTGAGCCCCACGTGGTTCCCCCGAGTCCAAAGTAAAAGGAAGGGGAAAACTTGTTGGTGCAGATGATGGTCACAATCTGGTCAAGAGTGGTGGTCTCAGTCCTGTCGAGGTTCTGGTCCTCCTCTGGAACTGACAAGTGGTCCCAGAGGTCTCCAAACTCCAAGATTATATACCCTCAGGTTCAGGTGGGAGTGCCCAATACCTCCCCCAGGGTGGGGAGTTCTACAGTGGGTGATCTGACTCTGTGAGTCATGGGGTATTTTTGGAATTGTTGATGGCCCGTTAGCAGACACGCCCCCTCAGCTGGGTGTGGAGGTGCTAACACTCTCCGGAGGGGAGTTATTGCAGCTTCTCTCTCACAGGCTTTAACACCCAGCTCACACCTGAGGAGGTGTGCCCGGGGCAGCTGCTGCAAATGGTCCATTTTTAACAGTTCATGGGAAATGACTTAGAGGGTGTAGAATACACAGCTTTGGTCTCAGCCACACAGTGATAACTTGGTCCTGCCTGCTGAACTAGGACAAAGGTGAAAGCTGTTTTTAAAAAGTTATCAATCTCCTGTTTTTGAGGACGTTATTTTAAAAGATGTTCATATGCATTGCAAATACGTGTGAAAGGAAAACCCACTTTCATCAATGTTTGTGTTCTGTACATGTAACCAGTGCCCACTCTGTCCATAATTGGAATAACAGAATCCTTTAGGTTGGAAAAGACATTTAAGATCATCAAGTTGAGGGTGTATTAGCACTTTAAAAAGATTACTCTAGTGGTATGTCTAAGTGATCTGTCTGAGCTTAGCAGGATGTTAGCAAAAAGGCATGTAATTTTTCAATAAAGTAGATTTCATGATTATTCTTTAAGCCCCTATGATTTGAACACATGCTAAGAGGCTGCCTTAGTTATATTTCAAAGACAATTTCTTTTCTCCAAGCAAATCTGCTGTCTCTGGGTTTATTGTTAGGTTTAGGGTTTGTTTCTTTTTGGAGTTGTGTTTTTTTTTTCCCCACTGAATCTTGTAATTACCTATTTAGCAGTCACACTTTCCAGATTTCTACCTGTAAACCCAAGATATTTTGCCAGCTATGCATTGGGTGCCAGGTTTGAGGGAGGCCAAAAAGGGAGATTCTTTCCTGTGCTGCTGCAGCCCAGGTGGGATTGGGGAAGGTAAAGCTGCTTTATTAAAAGTAGCAATTGGAGGAAGGGCAAAAATTAGCAGACAGTTTTTTAGGCATGTTGAAAGGTGTAAGAGCTGATGAATGTTCCCTCTCCAGTGCATGAAAGTTAGTGTGATTTCAGTCTTTCATATTGCTGAGTCTTGGTCCACCACGTGATCTGCAGTATAAGTTGATGCTCTAGAACCAACAAGGCTCTTAAGTCTGTAACACAAGTGAGTCTTGCTGAACCAGGGATGAAATCTGAGACTTCCTACCATATGGCTGTCTAGAGAAACAACACTGGAAGTGAGTGTGTTTATAGATACAGAGTTCAAATGTTCATTTAGGAAATGTAAAAATTGCAAGTGCATAGACAGAATTATGTATGTGTATTAGTCTTCAGCTTGAAGACACTTTGCCTTCTATATCCTTTCTCCCGTTGCTTCCCCCATTCCGGGTCATGTTTCCCCATGCCTGTGAGGGAAGCAAACCTGGTTTTGTCTTTAGGTACTTTGGATAGTGAGCAGGACAAACCCTATAAGGAAAAGAGCTGTGTTATATTTACCTAGGTGCATTAAATGTGCCCATGAACTGAATACAATTTTCTTAGTAATTTTCTTTATCTGATGTGCTCACTCAGTGATCAGTGTCCTTGGAAAAACAGGGAAGGGGGAGAGGGAGAGACAAAAGAGTATGTGGCCATACAAAAGGACAAACTTGCACTTTTAGTGTTTCCACACCATGCACAGCTTTTGACAATCCTTACATTGCATGAAAAAGGGGAAGACTTACCTATACTTAACCCAAGGCAGGTGTTTATTTTTGTATCTTACTATCTCTTCTGTCTTTGAGTTGTATGCTGGCAGGAGGGCAGTTAAGGGATAGAGTCTAAGGCTGCCATGGGTTACTCAAGAGTTTTGCATTTTCTATTATGCTTTTCTTCTTAATCAAATCTTAAAGGTTCTGTTAAAGCATCTACAATTATAAAGTTTGGTATTATATGTATGTGTATTGCTAGTTCATCAGGAACAAATAAAAACTTTTCAACCTGTGTATGAATCTCCAAGGGTTTTCACTGGGGCATTGCTCCTGTCATCTGTCGCTATAACTTTCTTCAGTTTAATCCTCTACTCTTTGTGTCTCAGTTTTCACTGCTCATGACATTGTGTTTCTCAGCACTAGATAATGGCAGTAAGTGTAGTTACCAAGGACATCTGTTTCCCTGGATAGCTGTTAACAACGCTGGCAGTGTACATTAGGACAGTGGGAAGTAGTCTCAACTGCAGGAAGCATCACTGGTTACTCGTAAGCTTTTAATTTATATCTTTTGGAAGAAAGAAATGGGTGCTATTACTATTTGTATAATTAAAAGAAATTTTTAAGGATTTGTAGGAATTTGGGGTGATTGGAGGATGATAGACCTGGTCTTCTGTAGTATAAGCTAGTGTTCTAGTCATTATTTCTTCAGTCTAGTCTTTATCGGGATAATTCGAGACCTTTAATCTACTATTCTCTGCAATGATCAACATGAATATACTTCCTCTCATTCTGTGTGTGACTTTTTATGCCAGCAAAGCAGTCTGAATGCCATCTAGAGTACTTCTGTTTGAAATTGTGCTGGGTTGCTGTGAGGAGCTCATGCAATCTTCTTTTCTGGTACTGGCTTGGGCGCTGCACAAAACCTTTGCAGAGGTGACACTTCCAGTTATCAACCCCACCATCCACCTCCTGCTCTCCCAGCAACAACCAATTAGACCTGTCTGGAAATATCAGGTCCTGGGGAACCACCTACTCTTGGGACATGTATGTTAAGTATTTGAACAAACTTGCCAGAGGCTCTGATCAGTGGTGTGCTTTTAGGTTGTTTTTTTCTGTGACCCAAGTACATGGGGCTCTGCAAAATACTAAATTTGTGTGTTTTGCTGTGTCTGTTCCTTTATTCTGGAATGCAGTCTGGGTTTGTTTGCTTCCAGAAGTCAGTCAAGGTTTTTTCCTGTGTGTTTTCCTTGTTTTCTAGCCAGCCAACTAAAATACTCTAAAGAAATTACTTGAGAAGCCTCCTTTGTGCTCTGAAAGGAGGTAGTTATTTTAGTCTTTTGAGGTGCTGAGGCCTAAGCCTCTGCTTTGCCTAATTACCCCTTCTGCTGGGCAGGTTAGCTCTGGACCTGGGCTGGTGTAGTGCTTGAGCAAGGTAACTGCCACCCTTCCTCTAGGAACAGGTCTGTGGTGATACAGAACCTGTTTGCTCCTGTGGGACAAGAAAATAGATTAAAACTCCTAGAAGCATCTGCCACCACCTCTGCAGCCTGGAGGAGGGCACAGGGCGACACTGCGCTCACATTAGTATAGACTTGGCTGCTGTGCCACTCTTCTTAGGTGGAAGAGTTGATAGCAGAGGTTGTGGGATTTCATGAGCGGCAAAACAGTGAAGGTTGCAATCTGATGTATGCAGTCAGTCATTTATATCTTGATTCATGTCTGAGAAAGCTGTTACAGTGTAGACAAGTACCTCGAACAGAAAGGTGTCCATTTATGGCCCTACTAACTGGCCAGGGCACTAGAGTTCTGGTCTTAAGCTATGTCACTGACTTTGTCTGTGTCTTGGAATGAATGCCAGAAGTACCTATTTAAATGAAGAGAACTTGGTGAGGATTTTGGCTTTTTCTGGGTTAAGTATTTCTGGTATGATCAGCATGAAGCGTGATAGGGCTATACCTGTGACTGTTGTTTGTTCTATGTCCATGGTGAAGATGTGCCACTGCAGGTGGTGAATTGGACTTTACCTCGGTTCAGTGGGTCAAGAGCAGACATGTTCTTGGTGAAGTGCAGGGAAAATGAGGCAGAACCTAGAGAAGGGATGATAGTGTAAGAAGTAGTCACAGGAGAAACTGCCCAAAGAAATACTCTGTCAAGTAGCACTTACGGCCTAAGAGATGTCTTGGGATCTTATATTTCAGGTGTCTGGGAATGTACTAAAATCTAAAGTTGAAGCTTTGATGTGTAGTGTTCACCAATATGTTTGTTTTATGTTCTAGCATACAAATTATAGGTAGGAAGGATTTTTGGGCTATTTGCAATACTCAAATTGTAGATGCTTATTTAAATCCAGAGCTGGTCTGTAACTTCAGCTGGAGGGTGGAAACCCTTCTATTTCCTTGGCTTCACTGGGTTGGAATCAAAACCTTCAACATGTGGAAAAAATTTAAATAAGCAACCAGTGGCTCTTTGAAACTTTATTTGTATGTTTAGTAAATACAGATGGAGATCATAGAGACAGCAAGGATGAATATGTATTTTGGCATGTACCACTTCTTTAGCTTACTTGTAGTGGTGTGCTTTCACTATGCTAGGCTGCCTTTCACTGCCTTGCAAGCTTTGTGTAAAGATAAAGAGAAGAATGTTACGCAACCAACCTCTGGACTGGAGCTTAGAGCAGCTTCCCATTGATGGCATCCTACTTCTGTCCCCCCTTAAAACATATAAGTGCAAAAGAAAGTAATCCCATGGCTTTTTGGTTTGTGGACTGTTTGAAGAGTTTGTGGACTTTATGAAGAGTAAATAAGAAGAGTTGCATAGGAGCTGTGAATCAACACTGGGATGTTTTTACTTAGTTGTTTTTATTAATCCATGGAGCAGGACTTAAGCCCATAAGCAAGTCCAGCAAATGGGGGAATTTCTTTGTGTATTAAAGGCAGCATAAAAAGGAGGAAGATGATAAACTGAGCTCAGGTTTTCACATGTTCTCCTTACCAGAAGACTTGAGTGATTGAAACAATGATTTAGGGATTGCTATTGCCTTAAATGGAGAAAGACTGCTAGAGCAGTAGTCTGTATAATAGTGTCATTGCTTCTATGCACTGCAAATAGAAACTCCTGCAAAGGTCAGGAGATTGTTTGAAGACCATTTCAAGATGACAAGTGTGTGTATAGGAAGGGATTTTGGTGGTGGATTGCTCAGCTATAAGTGATGTACGTAGTGTGGGGAAGGGTTTTTGTTCTGTTTGTTTTTTTCCCCTCTGCAAAAGGACTTGAGTCTTTGGCAGCAGACTTTCCTGTCTCTGGATTTGATTGCCTCAGCAGTCTTAGAAAGAGAGAAAGAACCTAGAAAACCTGTTGCATAATAGTTTGGGTAAATTGAATGGCTGATGAGACTACTGGGCTCGACTTCTCATTTCCCGTTTCCCTTCTAGTAGATGGGTGGAAAGAGCCTTGATTTTTGATAGTGATTAAGGGAGTGGTGTAACAGAAGAGTGTGTTCAAGTTACTATCTTCTTTGAAGGAATTTAAGTTCTAGTTATTTCCTGCAGGTAGTGGCCAACTGCAGTGGAGCCAGCTGAATGGCTCCTCTGACTAGTCATAGAAACTCAACTGCTCCTAGAAGAGTAAATCTAACAACCTGGTCTGTAAGGGTCACCATAGGGAGCGGTGTGGTGTGTTCTGTACCAGCTGCATCCCAGACACCTGCTGCAGCTTCCTGGTACTGCTGTAGTTTAGCAGGGCAACAGCTCTGAGGTGTTAGAAATTGCACATACAGCTTTCATAAAGGACACAGCAATAGGCAGACCTGGGTATCCCAACATGCTGGTATGTGCTTGCTCCTCTAATTTGTCTAGGCTTGGCATCAGTTTAAAACCAGTAGGTTGTCAGTGGTTTTTGTTTGCTGGAATTGTGTTCCTGTTAGGTTTTTTAAGCAGTTCTGCCACAAACTCCTGGACCTCTTCAAAGCTACTTTTGCTGGTGTGTAGTGTTGGCCTTCCTGGGTGTGCAGGCACCTTTCCACTGTGGCAGAATGGCATTCAGGAGTAAATGTATGGGCTCATGGACTGTTTCAGGATATGCTCTGCCATGCCTTAATTCTTTAAACACTGCCTGAACAGCAGCATTAAGGTCCATTTCTGCTCAAATTGATAAATACTGTGTATGCTACATCTAATTTTTGTTCACTCAGCCCTGAGAATAAGGCCTGCAAGCTATGGTTGTCGTGTTTCCTGTGGCACATGGTCCCAGTGCAACTCAGGAAGACTCTTTAAAACCAGCAGCTGTGTCAGGCACATGAGTCTTGTCCAGTGCCTGGAGGTAAACCACAACACTAATTGCCTTGCAAACCTCTCCTGTAGTGGCTCTGCCAGCGGATTTGGCAGTGCAGCTCCATGGGAGGGAAGAAAATCCTTGTAAGAACAATTGTTAAATGAGGGAGCTCTGGCACCTGCTCATTCTGAATTTGAGATGTGGCTGATGCTGGATCAAGGCAACTTAATCCTTTTCTGAGGGAGAAACTATGTTCCATGTCTGTACCTAGTCTGGATTCTTGATTTGTATGTAGGGGTTTGTTGTTTTTTTTTTAATTCAAAATAAAACAAATGCCAACAAACTAAAAAGGGTGGAGGGAATCACAGAAATGCCCTGGAGATTACAGAACATGCTGTAGTTCTTGGCCCTTGGACAGATAATGAGGAAAATGAGAAGAATTCCTCTGAGATTGTTATGGTTTTCTTTTTCTGAACCCTCTTAGTGAAAAACATTGCCCTTGTTGGATATAAAGTTTCTGCTTTAGCTGTTCTCCTAATACTGATTCATGATTGAAAAAAAATTATTCCAAATTCTCTCCTTTATGCAAAACCTGGCATACTTTACCATTTTATGTATGTAAAGGTTCAGACAGTAACTCTAAAGTCTACAGGATGGAGAAATAAAAGCTGAAGCTGGAGAGGGATAGGGAGGAACTTCAGAGTGCATGCTTTATCTTCCAAATAAGAACCCTGAATTTCTAGATACACCGTGTTCTGTGGCAAGATGTTTTGCTGTCTACAGATAGGCACTTCTGCAGAGAATCCTGAAGTTCAGGTTCTATGTTTAGGATCCCATGTCCCATGCCTGNGGGGTTGTGGGAGGGGTTGGAGCAGGGAGATTGCTTAGTCTGGGTGTGTCCATGCAGAGCGACTGAGACTACTGTGTAGGTGTATCCTGAGAGGACAGTTTACTGATGTCTGCTTAAAATGCAAAGGAGCTGTTCAGTGTCTCTGCTGTGGGGGTCAGCAGTTTTTCAGTGTGGTACCAGATCTAAATAAACAGATGAACAGCAACCTGTAGGTACTCTTCCTGTGGCCAAGTGCATGATGGCTGCGGTATATGAGCATAGGTTATATATAGTATACACAGCTGGTCAAGTGTGTTACAGCTGGTGATGTGTTTCTTCCAGTGAGGCAGCTGCAGCTCAGTTGAGCTCTGCTGGGGAACCCAGGTCTGTGCTGTTAAACCAGAAACCTAGTGTGGCCATATCCAAATGGTGGGGTCAGCTGGTGCATTCAGGACAGCATACTGCAGCCAGCCCTCATGGGCCAGCTCCACACTGAAACTGGGCAAGAACAAAGACAACCACATTAATAAACAATCTGCAAAGAACAGAGTTAACTGTATTCTGCACTGACAGTGGTGTGTGTGGAGAAGGTTAGTGGGCTAGTGCTGTGATTTCAGTTCTTCCTTTTTTTCCCCCCTTTTATTTGTTTTTTCCTACCATGACACCCGTTAACTTGACTTTGGTAAGTTTAGAGGAACAGAGTGGTGTCTTGTTGGTACCTTTAAGTTTGTGTGGGGGGAAAGACACTTCAGCGAGAACTATGAATTTTGACATGACTAAGGAGCTGGTTTTGGTGCTACCTTCTTAATGCAAGAACAAAACCCTCTTTTTTTCTTCCTACAAGCCAATAGGTAGCTTTGGAACACTCCTAATTTCTTACTGGCTTACAGAACTGAGTAATGTACATAGGTAGTATTCCTTCAGTTCTTCACAGTCAGGGTAGTGCATATCCTTAGGAACTGCTGGGAGCATAGAGGGGAAGGAATTGGATTAGGGTTCAGATTTGTTATGCCAATGTGATTTAGTTTTAGATGAAGATAACTTAGCTATGACTACATGCAAGCTAAAAATTCATAATTTGAAATCTAAACATGTTTTCAGATAGCATTGTTACCCCAGTATTCAATACCCAACCTCTAGAGAGATGTACCAGAATGTGCTTTGCTCTGCAGTTTGGGTGATAAACAAGAGACTGGCAGTATCTGGTGGGGCCCTGTGCTTAGGCAGTGGGTGACAGGCATTTTGTGGCTTATTCTGCTTCCAGGGGTTGTCTTTTTGGAGGCTGTGTGTACTTAAAGTCATTAAAACCAGGAGAGAAATCCTGAGAACGAGGATGACCCAATAAACTTTATTCAGCTAACAAACTAGGTGCCACTTGTGCTGTGTAGCGCTGTTGCTAGAAATTGTTGTAAGACTTGTAGAGAGTTCTAAAAACAGCTGGGAAAATCCTGGTATTTCCTGGAAATTACTGGCTTTTGGAACAAGGGAGGAAATCCTGGAAACTTTGAGAATTCCAAAGAATTTCTAAACCTTACCAGAAGTTCAGAGAAACTTAGCAGTTACAAGCGACCTTAGCAACCCCTAGAAACCAAAAGTTTCTGAGGATTCCTGCTGAGAAATTCTCGAAGTTACCACTAATGTCTAGAAAATGCTAGAAATCCTGTGGGAATCCCGTAAACTCAGTGACTCTTGTAGTAATTTCTACAATTTACGAGCTTTTGCTAGGAATAGGACAGCCATTACCTATTACTTTGGATCAAGTGTCAAATGGTTGTATGTGAGTAAGATGCAAATCTTCCCTAAGCTGTCAAGTGTACAGTTTTAGCATCTTCCTCAATGATTGTCCCTTATGTGCTTGTCTAACACACACTTGTTTTCTTTTCTGCAGTCCTACTTTGTTACGGATTATGACCCAACAATTGAAGACTCCTACACCAAGCAATGTGTGATAGACGAGAGAGCTGCGCGCTTGGACAGTAAGTAGCCCAGCTAAAGCTCAGTCTAACAGCCTGTGCCTGTCAATGCCTGTGTTTACATTTGTAGGCATCAAATGAAATACAGCTCAACAACTGCTCAGCATGTGTTTGTTTTTCTTTTTTTAATGTAAATGTGTAGCTGATAAAAGCTACCTCCCTTTGTTTTATTAATGAGATGCCCAGGGATTGAAGTGCTTCTGCCCTATGTGTAAGTATCGCTTTCGAATTTGATGTTATCTGAAGCCATAGTGTCCAAAAAACTAGGAGAATTTGTATAACTCCTGGCACTTACCTGAGTGACATGGTGGAGTGAAAAGCACATCTCTTGGCTGTTCTGTACTGCTTCTCCCAAGAGCAATATAAATGCTTTTCTTTAAAAATTTCAGTTCTCCCTTGTTAGTGATTTCTTTAGGGAAAAAACAGCAATTCTCCCAACCCTCACTCCCATGGCATTTTCCAGCTGTTTCAGCTGGTCGTGAAGTACCAGAAGTCCTCAAATTTTTTGTTGTTCAGTTTGTTTGATAGGTCTTGGGTTGTTCAGTCAGTGCGAGAACTTATTGGGAATATTAGCAAAAAATCCAGAGTATCTGTGAAAAGTTGTTTCTGCTCAGCTATAATGTACAGGAGAGGCTCTCATAATATCTTATTAGGAATTAATTTTTTTCTCAGTCTGTACTCTAAGAACATGAAATGTAGTAATCCATATTTTTGCTTATGTTCAGTTCTGGATACAGCAGGACAAGAGGAATTTGGAGCCATGCGTGAACAGTACATGAGGACAGGGGAGGGTTTTCTGCTTGTTTTCTCAGTCACAGATAGAGGAAGGTAAGCCTGATGTTAAGTTGTTAAAGCAAACAAGTTCTAATTATTCTTAAGTTGCACTTTATCCTTAATTGAAGTAATCTCAATATAGAAACATTAAGTATGCATTCACTCTTGGGGTCTAGGTGTGGCAATCTTTCAGCACTTATGACAACCAATTTTGAACCAATCACTTATTGCAAGTATATGTTTCTTTCAGTAGATGACTTGAAAGCATACACAAAATAGACAGCTCTATTCAAGCATTTTATTACAATCCTGAATACCATTTTCAGTAATTGACTGGTATTTGTGGTCTTCATCCCCTTGCCATGTGCAATGGCAAGTACTTAGCTCTGGATTTCTGAGTGGCTATATCCAGTTTAGGTTATTTCTCTGCACTTTTTTGGAGGCAGTGCTCACTCTGCTTACTCCCATGAATTGACTGAATGGCTGCAGAGTGGAGGTGAAATGTATCTTAGAAGCTTGTGGGGAGCTATGCTTAGTGGCACACCTTTCTAATTCACCTTTGAATGAGATGTCTGGCTATCCAATTTTTTTAACATTACTTTCTTACTGATGATGATCTTGCTTTTAACTTTTAATTAGCAAATTTAAGTGTAAATTCTTTCAGATTATATGCTAAGAATTAAATACAGTGCCTGGGAAGGCTCCAAAGGGATGTGGTTGTCTGCAAGCATTTGTGCTGAAGCTCCTTATGTAGCAATGTAGCTTTAACAGTGTTCACTTGAAGGTAGTGATTTCCTTATTTATTCTCCAAAAAGCCTCGTTTAGGCCAGAATTAGCTTGTTTAATATACTATCCTAGAAGACGCTTTCTGCTTTGCTCACCTTTCCTTCAACACTGCTGGAATATTCCTTACTGCTTGAACAGCATAAGTATCTGGTGTAACTTAGTTGGTAACTGGAAAGCTTTCTGATCATTTAGCCCTGCCATTTTCTGGTTTTGAAGGAAAAAAAACTTTCCAGCTTGGATCTCCCAAAATTCCTAGAAGTAGTTACGGAGGTCTCCAGCTGAAATATTGATCATCAGGGTCTCTAGGCTGTAGTTCAAATATTCTAGCTAGAGTTGAACTCCAAAATCAGTATTTGTAGAGTGGACTGTAGCTGCTTGATTCTCTGCAACACATTGGCCTCCGGGTCCCTATGGACTGACACATGGTAAGCATTGTGCTCACCCTGCAGCCCCACCTAAACTCAGTGCATAGCACACTGCTGTCTTGAGGATTTTTTTTTAGTTTGTGTTGAATGGTTCTCTAACTGGTCATGCTGTGACTGCAGACTCTGGAGTGCCTGCAGCTGTCTGTGCTTGTGTGTCATGGCAGGGCAAGTCCAAATAAGTGACTCATCATTTCTGAACTTTTGCAGAACCTGAGAATCTATCAATTAGTACACTGATGGTCTACTTTCATTCTTTTACAGTTTTGAAGAAATCTATAAGTTTCAGCGACAAATTCTTAGAGTGAAAGATCGCGATGAGTTTCCTATGATTCTAGTTGGCAATAAGGCAGATCTGGACCACCAAAGACAGGTAATTCATTTGCTATTAATTACTGCCCAATTTCTTCCACAAGCTTTACAGTTTTCCTCCCAAAACCAGAATGGGAACAAAAAAAAAAAGAAGAAAAAAGAAAGTCATATCATACAAACTAATTCCAATGCAAGAAAGTACTCTCAGTTTTTGTACTAGAAGAATCTTAAAAGCATTATGGCATTCCACATACAGCACATCTTCTGTCTGACTCAATGGGGTTATGTTGAGACCAAATATATTCAGAGTTGAGAGCTTTCTGTCATGACTTGATTACTCAGGCATGAACGTGTCTAATTCCTCCGTTCTGTTACTCACCGCCGCACTGTGCCAAGCAGAGTGCATTCCAGCACTAGCTCCAACGATCCTTAGACTTCAGTGCTCTTGCTTTTCACTGCTGTTGTGTACAAAGTAGTAGCTGTTCAGTTTTCTCTTTGGCCACTCATCTTCTGCATAACTGACTTAAAGCTTTAAAAGTTGGGAAGTCCAGCAATACTATTAATGTTGTATTTGTGTGTCTTACAATTAAAGTTTTGAAGCTAGTAGATTTCAACCTTACCCCTGGTTTTAAGACAACTTGAAAGATTTAATTTAGAATGATTTTAAAAAGGATCCTTAAATGTTTGCTCCCTATTAGTTATTGATTTTTAATTCATCAAAGTGATTTGAGCTGAAATGAAAATAATCTTACAATAGCATAAGCAAAGGAACAGATATCAAACTTCTATTTTCTTCAGCAACTTATGTGAGAAGCTTAATATTTTCTCTTGAGACAGTAAGATGACATCTAAAGCTTGATAGCAAACACATGATCTTTTTTTTCTGAGAGAGAACTAAATATTACTAAGATTGCTATAATTATTTTAAGAGTTTCACAAGGAAAACATGGCATTAAACAATCAGATATTCTCAGAGTTGTATACCGTGGCATGGCTTAGCTTCTGCCCACAATTGCTCACATAGGTTTTGTCCTTTGCTAAATAAAATAGTTTCTCTGTCTGGATCAAAAAAAATTAGGCTCACATCAAATAATGTTAGAGTTCACTATATTAGTACATTATTGAATGAATTTCTTGTATACTACATTAAACATTCAGTACAAAAAAAGTACCTGTTGAATATGGTCCCTTGACTGTCACAGCCTCTTTATCCCAGAAGCTGTGTAGAAAGGTCATGATAAAACTAAAACCTGTGCTGAGAGATACTGCCCTGAAAGTTTGCACAGAAGTAGCTCACAAACTCATCAGAAGTAACCTCATATACTCACACATGCACAGAACTATCAGCCTGTCCTTGAGGCAGAAGCAAAACTTTGATTCTTCAGTTACCATCATACCCCTATCAAAATTTCCAGGTTTAACCCTTCAAGTCCTGGGACATGTGTACTTTATCTCGTGCACAAATGTTGGCATGGAAACCACATAGGTGAAACTGAACTATTCTGCTGATGGTAATTGCTGAAGGATGAACATCCACGCGCTTTGGGAGGGAAATAATGTCATCACTGTCAGCCCCAGTTCTCAGACAATACTAGCAAATGTAGTTGGTAACCCTGTAGATCCATTTCTAGAAACAGTATGAACTTTGTCCTCTGTCTTCCACCCTCATAATGTTATTACACCACTTCTGTTTTGCTCTTACAGGCAGAAAGGTGCCTGTCACATGTTGTACTCTGTCCTTCTGTACATGGTTTCTGCTGCTTTTTTAGATGATGATGGATTGCTACACATTCAAGCTCTAAACAACTGTTTTTAAATTGCTTAACTTTGCAGTTTTGCTGCATGTATCTGAATGCAAAAGCATATGTCACCAAAATCTTCGTTTGCATTCTATGGCTCTATTAATTGCCTTAATTGAGTAGATGCTGACGAGCATAGCTTTTGGTGCTATCACTCACCATTTACGTGCAATTGATGGATTTGTCACTCCTATCGTAAGCTAGGGCTTAGGCAGAAGTAACTGAAAAAACACTTCTAGGTTGCTGAAACAGCTACCTGTATGTTCTTAATTCTTCCCTGCCACTTCCTCATCACATGGTGTGTTTCAGTTGGCCTTAAGTCAGTGTGAAGGAATGGTTTGGGGATGCTGAGCTGACATAATTTGTCCCCAGAAGGGAGAGGCTCCCCTCCCTCTTGACTTCACATTCCCACTCTTTCCTTAGCTGGCCCCAGCTCTCACTTGAAGCACTTATAGTTGAATCATCTTTCTGGATGGGGAATAAAACAGATGAGCAGGAATGACTTCCTGGGACCTATGTGAGCTAAATCAGCTTGCAGAAAGATTTGAGTGCCAGTTCTGTAAGCATGGGAAGGGGTGGGACTGTGGCTTGGAGAGCAGGGAGGAGTTGGGGTGGGGGCAAGAAAGTGAGACCTCGCCTTTTGGCCACAGCAGGCAGTTAGATGTTATCAGCTGAATGTTAAATGCAGCCAGAATCTCCACTTTATTGGTGGGGTTGTTTCTGCTCCATCATGTGAACTCTTGATACAGGCATCCAGTCAGTGAGTGGGACCATCTTGCTAATCTTACTGCAACTAGTACTGCCACTATGCCTCCCCAAATTAAGAAAAACTTGAACCTGACAAGCAAGGTCATACTGCTCTGGCTACAGGTTTGTAGTACAGGCAGCTGCCATGGGAGGTCTTCGGGGCAAAGGTGAGAGTACTCCCTACCTTGGCTAGGAGTGCTGGGGTGAGTGGGAAGTGGAGGGTGTCCCCAGGCTGTAACTTGTGGTCAAAACCAGGAGAAGGACTAGTCGTCTTCATTTTTGCTTTTTCCATCTGCTGGTCTGTGATGCCTCCCTTGGATTACTTCCAAAACCTGTTCAGCCATGCTGGTGTTAGACTGCAGGCCTTTTACTTGCCTGGTTCTACAAGATGCCATCTTTCTCTCAACTGATTTAATCCTAACTGTACATTTTTCAGCTTGAGAATTTAAGTAGCATTTTTC
Organism: Sakesphorus luctuosus; assembly: GCA_013396695.1. Taxonomy (NCBI): domain Eukaryota; kingdom Metazoa; phylum Chordata; class Aves; order Passeriformes; family Thamnophilidae; genus Sakesphorus; species Sakesphorus luctuosus. The sequence continues at coordinate 626,208 of VWZD01010832.1, forward strand.
AGAAATTCAGGAAGCTGGGTATCAGTTTTTAGAGCAAAACTGCTTGTACTGAGGATCTGCCTGCTTTTTCCAGAAGACAGGAGGTGGACTAGTGGAGCGCATGCTACCTCTGAGAGACTAAAACTAGGTTAAAGTAATTTAATGTGTCTTTGGATTGGCAAATGATACCCAACAGAACTAACAAATCTTCCCAGAGCCCAAAAGAGTTAAATGTGTACAATAGTTCTGGATGTCTCGAGGGTCTGACCACACCTTTATCCAAGTAACTGTATTGAAGTTGAACAGAGTACAGAATACTATCATTGTGACACCATAAATCGGGAAGCTAATGGGGTGTAACTAATCATCCTTGTGCGGTGGCAACTGTTTCTCGGGAAATACATGAACTGAGTTGTACAGCAGAAATGCACAAACAATTGTATGATTTTGATGAACTGTTGGGGCTTAGTAAAGGTATAGTCTAAAATAGTGGTGGTTCTTATATATCATAGAGCAACTCACTAGTGTTTTTGGAAGAAGAGACACGAAACAAGTTTGAAATACTGATTTAATATAGTAAAAACTGTATAGAGAAGTGGAGTTAAGCAACCTTCTTGTGACTTTTGTATCTCGAAATGCACAGGTTAGGGTGACAAATTAAAATGAGGCATTAGAGGACAAGCGAGCATTAATCTATAAAATTATCTGAAGCACCATCTCTAATTGCTCACACTGTGTAACAGTCTCTCTTAAATGGGTTAATTCCATACAACTTGACACTGGATGTTTCTGCAGTAACATAATTCAGTGGAGCACCAGATGTTTTAATAATAATCACTACTGTTGGAGTAGACTTGTCAGTGCAGGATATATTTGACTTTTTGTAGATAACAGCTAGCATAAACTGGGTCAAGTCTGTTCATTTCCCAAATGGCAGGGTTTCAAGAAAAATCCAAGTTGTAACAGGAAAGTGCTTGGGTTTCATTAAATGCTAGTTCTTCCTTTGCATCATGACTTAACTAACACAGTGACCTAGTGCTGAGATCATCTCTGCTGCTGGATACCTTTAAAGCAAGGTTTTTAAGAAAGGTCCATGGGTCTTCAGTTTATATGTAGACAGATGATGAGCAAAGCTGGCAATCCCAGGCAAGCAGCCTCTTGCCTTGATTGGCAGCAATGTAAATGCTGGCAAACAGTTAATATGTTTGGTTTGCAGACTCACTGCTTCACAAATAGCTTGGCCTGAGATGGCTTATTTCAGGAGGGTAGACAGGTACAGGGATTTGGGTAGTGGCCTATTGAAATGCATTAACGTTTTGGTTTGGCCTTTCTCCTACCTATAGTTTTCTTAGATGAAAGAGTGACAACAGCTTCTTGCAGAGGCAGGATGTTATGGCCATGTACAGTGACACCTCCGTGGTCACAGAGCAATTATACCTTCAGGTCTTCCCACAACTTGTGTGATTTTGAACTTAACAGATAATGAGCAACTGGGCATCTGATTTAATATTTGAATACAGCATGGCAGTCTGAGTGTGTGTCAGTGCTTCATAACCACAGTTTGCGTGTGCCAAAGTGGCCTTTGATACGAGAATGTGGACAAACCAGAATTAGTGGGTAGTGAACTATCCCTGCAGGAAAGCACTACGGCAGCCTATTGTAAGCGTGACCAAGCAGCACTTGTGGGTGGGCTGGTGAGGCAGAAAGTCAGGGTGACAGATGCACTCTTCAGGAGCGAATGGGCAATGTTCCTGTGCCTAGAGATGGTAGGGTGAACAAAAGGTGGTAGAAATGGATTCCTCTCAAACTTGAGGAAAAACACATAACTGCTAACTACTGACAGGAGTGTAATGTGACCCTTAGTCTTTGCATCTGCCTTTTGCCTGTACACTTAAAACAGTCTTAGGTTAGGCAGTCTTGTAGAGTGCTTTAGGTGAGGGCAAGCATAGTAACTTCAGAAATTAATGTATTTCTGACAGATACCAGATACCATAGTGAAGAGGGGTGGCCATATGTTCATAGGATTCTTGTGCAGATACTCACATGGAAAGTGTTTCAGAAAGGATGTTAAGGAGATGAGGAATACGCTTTTGCATGTTTGACTTGCTCCCATTTTCTGTTATGGGTTTTAATTTGAGAAACTTCTACTAAATGACTGAACAGTGTGAATTAGTGATATCTAAAAACAAATAGTAAAATATCCTATAGCAAAAAGGATAAGCATTTGGTGATTCTCATTTGTATTCAGCCTTAAGCTTGCTAAAACTGCAGAACCAATATACACAGATGTACACACAGTTACTACCATAAAATCTGTGCTTCTCTTCACTTCTGTCAAAATAACATACAGACTTCTTTGAGGAAAAAGGATTTAGTTTTTATTTTACTAGTGATTTTAAATAAGCTGTCCCATCACGTTTACTGAAAAACATGTGTTACAGGGTTGTTGTACTCAAGAAGGGACAACAAAAAGATGAAAATTCATGTTTTTATTTTCAAGCATTTCTTTTTGTACTTACATGTGTCTCAGCTTTGAAGATGGAACTGGTATCTTCTGTCCTTCAACTTACAGCTTGGGCACTGCAATGTTTCTGTAGTGTTTACAAACAAAATAGTTTTTAAACTGTCTTTGACGTCAGTAAAATTGACTACAAGCTACTTGACAATATACTTGTAAGACTGAAAAACAAGATTATTTTGGAATTAAGCAGTTACAGATATTTTAATAAATAAGGACCTTAATGTAATGTATCAATAATATTGTAACTGCAGAACATTGTGAAAGTGTAGCTTGACTTTATTATAGTGTTAGTTTGACTTGTACCTTTAGTGTGCTTTGGATAAAATAGTGAAGAAAGTGGTAACCACAAATGTTTAAAGACTGAGTTCAGTTTCTCCTCAGGAATATACATTATTTGTGAATTATTTATGTTTATTAGACTTTAGCCTCTCGCTTTCTGTGGCTACAATGAACTATGCAGAGATGAAAAAAGTCAAAGGAGTTAGTTTTGCAAAAACTGTTGTATCCATACTTTAACTTATTTGTCTGAGTGAGGCAGAGATGTGTAGAAGGTTCTGGAAGCTCTGATGCAAACTGAGAGATTCTACATGTTGCTGATGTGCCAGGAAACAGCCATGAATGTTTGTCAAAGTGCAGCCTTCATAAGCTTTGCCATTAGGATATTTCAACATCTGGGGTTAGAGTGGAGAGTTGAATTGTTCTAACTAGGGGAGCAGAAATCTTCGTTGTCATTTAGTTTTCAAGCAGCAGTGGAGGAACTGACGGATTCCGGTTCTTCTCCTTACGTGCCTTGCAGTTAAAAAGGCAGCTCCAATAGTTGATCTTGAGATTGGGTTGATTTTAAAGGTTTGGTTTTTTGAATTCTGTTGATGATAACACAGAAATAAACCTAGTGTCTGTGAGTGTTTGAGATCAGCAGATGCATCCTGAGTTACTCCAGTTAATGGCAGGGGAGTGCTGGGAACTCCTTGTAGAGCGTTGTGAGGGTTTAATGAGAGCAGCCCTCAGTGCAGCAGGATATGTATGAATATAGTACCAGTGGGGATGCTAAGGACAGAGGAATCAGACACGTAGAGATGCCATGCACAAAGGCTCTCAAACCATTGTGTAGCTGTTAGGAAACTATTTTGCAAGCTAAAAAGTACTTATAGGTCTTGCTCTGTGAATGCTCCCATTGCTTTTCTATTGCTGTCTATTTCCATTTCTGTGTATCTTCTTAATATAAGTGAATATTCCAAATGCCTTTTCAAAACTGATTTAAAAATAAACCCTCATTATTTTTGTTCTTATATCAGTCCTCTACGTGCTGGTTTAATGTTTTTCTGTAAAAGCAGTGTAATCTTTGACATTTCTTCCACTAGGCATTGTCTTGGCAAGATCTGTTGTACTTCCTTTTATCACCAAAAGCTGCCCTTTCCTCCCTGGCCCTGTGGGTGACCTTCCCGTTGAAGCCTCGCGTGCCTGATGCTACTCAGTGTGGCCTTCTGTTCTCTGACCTCACTGCTTTCCACTTCATCCAAAAATACAAAGTGATCTCCTTTGGTTTTGCCCTATGACCAACTTGTTCCTCCTTCCTACAGTGGTCCACTACCTTCCTGCCTTCTGCTTCATCGCTTTAAATTTTATACCAACTTTTTATGATGCTCATTATTTCCTCTGTTGTCCCAAGGAATCAATACATAGAGAGGGTTTAATGTTTCTGGATTATCTGGAGTAGTCATGGATTTTTTTTTTGAGCTCTGGTAATGTAAGGCTACATTTAAAACAGGCTGTATTAATATATTGCTATGTCATAAATAGATTTTTTTAATGACTTTTATAAAGATTTAGAAGGTAAACAGCAGTTGTTTTAAAAGTAGTCTGGTTTTTTTTTAATTCTCTAATTTAGCTGGGACAATGGAAAAGTGAATTTAGCAATAGTCTTCACGATTAAGTTATCAATCCGGCAGATGTTGACTGAAGCACTTTGTTTGAGGAGGAGCAAGGAGCCCCTGTCTGCCTGTGACGGAAAACTTGGTCTTATGCAGAACTGAAGACAAGATATCTGGGGAGACGGAAATTTCTTGGAGAGCCAGTCTGTCTATTGCAGAAACCTATTTAAAAGAATAGTCTTTGCTTGCTTTTGAAGAAGGATTATGTGAGTTTGTTTCTCAGTTGTATTATGTGGACAGGGTTGAAACTACACTGTGGCCAAATAAGCATTAGTGTTCCAGTGAAATGGATCCTTAACATGTATATGCAGTGTCTAGTGGTACAAGCCTGCTTGTAGAACCCTTGAACTTAATGATTGATGTCTGTCTGTTACAGGTGACACAAGAGGAAGGCCAGCAGCTAGCACGGCAACTTAAAGTAACGTACATGGAAGCCTCAGCAAAAATCAGATTGAATGTAGACCAAGCTTTTCATGAACTTGTCAGAGTTATAAGGTATGACAACTTGAGACAAGGTAATTCATGTCCCTATACTAATGGGTAGCTACAGCAAATGTATTGAAGTGGGAAACGTGCTTGCTGTAACCTGTAAGCTTTGGCCAGTGCTCTCCATTATAAAATACTTTTATATATTGGGAAAAATGCTTACACGAATCTAATATATATTTGAAAGCTAACTTTGTCACCTTAATCTCTCAGATTTTACTGGTCACCCAGTCAGTAAATGTGATAAACTAGATATGAGATTGGCTTTCTGTAAAAAAATTTCTTAAAAAAAAAAACCAAAAGGGGAACTCCAAAACTGTCATTTATGTAACCTGTAATTTCAGTGTAAAAAGGAAGTCCATTCCCTAAAAAAGTGTAAAAAGAAAGTGTTAAATACAGTAGTTATGTTTATTTACCTGAATATAATTCTATGAATTTAATTTTAAATATCTGTTTCCAGGAAATTTCAGGAACAAGAGTGCCCTCCTTCACCGGAGCCAACACGGAAAGAAAAAGACAAGAAAGGCTGCCATTGTGTTATTTTCTGAGAAACCCAAGAACCAAGCTATCAACTGCCAGATTATTTTTTTCCTTCCATCATTTTACATCACTTCTGGTATTGGTCTAGCCTTATATGTGCATGTCCTAAAAGTGGTCACCAGAATAGCCTTAGTCCAAGAAGTTGGCAGAATAGTTCTTGAAGAAGACTCAGTCATCCTGGGGCAGACTTCAAACCAAAACACTAAGGCTGCTTCTCTAATACCACAGTTCCTTCCTTCTCTCCCTTCAGAGCTTGCACCTTGTGGAGTTTTATTCGCAAAGGAGATGAAACAAAACCGTGTAGGACAAGGTGTTGAAGTGATGCATAAGTTGTCTCTTGTGAATTAATTTATTTTTACTTCTGACATTTCATTAGCTTTTACAGAGACCTATATTGAAGTATAGAGAATACTTTTTAAAAAAGGGGTGGATTGGCTTTTTTAATTTTTTTTTTGCCCTCAGTTAAATTAGACTTGAGTATTCAGCTAGCCTTAAGAAACCTACACTGATTTTCATTGTCAGCAAAAATTTTCATCTCTCATTTATGCTGCAGTTTTATTTCGGTGGCCAAACCAGTCTACTGTGTATTTATTTTATGAATCCAGAACAGCTACAGGATGATTACTACTACTATTAGGATATGGCCAAATACCTGAGCTCATTCTGGATTGAGGCATTTCATCTTAAGAAATTTCACATTATGTTTGGAAACAAATTGTGTCTTCCTTTGTATTTCTGGGTAAGGGATTAAGGAAAACTAAAATTGTAGCTGTTTTTGTTTCATGTGATATAAAAATGAATTTGATCTTTCCATTGTCAGAGATGATTAAATGTTTTTGCTATATACTTTTATACATTATTTTCTTATCAGACTAGTTAACAAGTATTTTTATATGTTTGTAAGCAAATATGCTTTCACAGCATAACTTGTGTATATGTAAAGATGAGTATTTAATTCTCACAGTTCACTTTTAACTGACAAAATGTGGGATTTGCCAAACTGTGGTAAACTTCTCCTTCCTTTTCTGGTTATACCCAAGAATGGCCAATTATGGGCCCGCCCAGCACATCCATAGAGTAAAATCTAGTGTTGTCTTTTAATGAATTTCAGTATCCCTTACTAAAGACTGACCATTATGTGAATTATTAAACTGTAAGACTTTTAACTGATTGTTTAGTTAAACTGTGGATGGTTGTTTAATTTTCAGTTCTGTGGATTGTGTTTAAACAATTCAAGAGTATGGTCCCTGATATTGAAATACTGAGTGGTATTGCACAGTTGTCACCTTACTGAATGTGTCCAACAGTTCTTTGAAACTTGATTATTAAGCAAACCCTTGTATAACTTCAGGTGCTAGAATTAAAGATGATCTAACCATTACTGGGGGGTAAGCACACTGCCTCTTTCTGACTCTTTTCCAAAACATGAATTTTTTGGGGGTGGGGGGAAGTGATGGAACCTGGCAAGGGGACAGAATATGCTTGTCTGCACAACCCTTTCTTCAAGCTTGGAAGTAAAAAGCCATTTCAATTTAAATAAGGACATGATAAAAGCTGATGTTTGTTTTGGCTTGAAGTATGTAGTCAGTGGTCTAATCAACAATACTTCTGTATTCAGCTTATGCTCACTTTCAGGTGCTCTGCCATAAATCTGTACACATGTCCTGAGAAAATGGGGTTTAAACAAGTTTTGTTACCTTTACAGCTGAAAGTATTAAACCTTGACATAACACTAGTGCTAGGCATTGCAGAGGATTTTAAAGGCTTTTACTGTAATTTAGATTAGCTTGTGTAATGTAGTTTTGAGAGAGTGAGTAGCTTCCCCCTGTTCCAGTGGATTTATTGGCTGATGAAAGGCTGCTTAGGAGGAATGTGTAGAAGATTCAAACAAAAAGATATGGTGGGAGCACATTTGGGAAACGTATTACATTTTTCAAGACAAATGTAAGAAATTACAGCCTGTAGCAAACACCACATGTTTTCTTAACTATGTAAAGCTCTCTAGAGTTAAGTCATTGAATGTGTAGCATTAGAATGAGTTAAGACAACAAATTACACCATGTATGTTGAGACTGAACTTCTGGAGTGCAAATATCTTTAAGATTATCAGTTTTTTCCTTTTTTTTTTTTAGCTTTTCACTCATAGTAGAATGGTTTTAACTAGTAGACTGTTATATAGATAAATCTTTTAACATGCAACTCCTTATAACTGATAGAGGAGACAGTAAAGCCCCACACCTTTGCTTTCCCGCCTACAGAGCGTTGAAGTGGTTGATGCAAAGCAACCTACTTCTCCTAAGCCCCATTGTAAATGTGGTGAACTTTACAAACACACTAAACAAAAGTGGGACCACCAGCAACTGCTGTGGTGGTCTGCTCCAAGTGTATTAACAATGTAGGCATTATGATCCTACTCTTTAGACTTGAAGTAAATATTTAGAAAAGTAATACAGATTATTGGCCACTTATGGTGATCTAGGTTGTCGTGAGTTCAAAACAGCTCAAGGTACTTCAGTGATTTGCTTTTCTAATTGTTGTACCTGAAGGTAATGGTGAAAAATGAAAATTCTGGCCTTAATGTGGAGCTTGAAAAATAAAATAAGTATCTTGTCAGTCTTTCCAAAAGTAGTAGCCTCTATCCACATACCTTGGATTAGTTGTGAATTTACAACATTGCCACCTTGCTGTAGGATAGACTTTAGCTGACAACCTGAGTGATTTTCTTATGACTTTACCTGGCAGAAGGAATTCTTAAAGATTTGTCACTTACATTTGAAGTTATTTCCATTCAAGGCAACATCCTTAAGTCCTTTAAAACTTACGGTTCAGGAATCTGGGATGCTTAAAATGTTTCCAGCACAGAGTACTGTCTGGATCTGTTTCAAAGCACAAAATGACTTTTTCTAGAATGTCTCACTGGTGATCCTGCTACTCCACTGGATGAGGTGGATTGGTCTGCTCACAGGCAAAAGCCTTTTTATGAATTGGACAAGTTTTATGGGTGGTCCAGAATGAGGTAAGAATTACTTCCATGTGAGTTCTCTAGTTCCTTATGCCTGCTGTGATCAGTGTATTTGCCTTCTCTAACCTGGAAACTTTTCTCCATCAATACTCACATGTGAACTAACATTCACATAAAGAGGAGAATTTCGAAAAGTATTACATCGCGTCCTCTAAAATCTGCATTTTATTGTAACATGGCCTGGTCAAGGATAGTAGAGCCAGTGATAGTGCTGATAATCATGAATTGACATTGTGCAGATAGAAGATAAAGAGTAGAACTAGTTGCTTGGACTGTTTCCAGCCTGTTGCACTGGGCATCTGCCCGAGCTGTGTGCTACTGGTCAGTCTTTCTGCTGCAGGTTAGAACTAACCCAGTGGTGGTGAAACTGCAGGCTATGTAGGTATGTGAGGTGGATAATCTTTCTATCAAAAGTTGTTTCCTTTTGGTTTCTCAAATGTAAGTTTGTAGAAGGCAGGGTATGCTGTCATAGAATTGTTAGGCTTGGAAAAAAATCTCAAGGTCATGGAGCCCAACCTTTGACTGAACACCACCAAGTAAACCATAGCACTAAGTGCCATTTTGAGTTGTTTCCTTGAACACTTCCAGAGATGGTAAAAGCATCCTGGGCAGTCTTAGTGCTTGACAACCCTTTCAGTGAAGAAATTCTTGATGTCCAACCTGAATATCCCCTGGCGCAGCTTGGCCATTTCCTCTTGTCCTGTCACTGGTTGCCTGGGAGAAGAGGCTGCCCCCCACCTGGCCACAGCCTCCTTTCGGGTATTGGTAGAGAGCAGAAGGTAAGCCCTGAGCCTCCTTTTTTCCAGGCTGAACAACTGGAGCTCTCTCAGCTGCTCCTCATAGGACTTGTTCTCCAGCCCCTTCTCCAGCTTTGTTACCCTTCTCTGGACATGCTCCAGCACTTCAGTGGCCTCTTTGAAGTGAGGGACTAGAACAGGACTCAAGGTGCAGCCTCACCAGGGTATGAGTATGGCCGGGACAGTCACTCCCCTGGTCCCACTTGCCACACTATTGCTCATACAGATGCAATGCACCCTGGCTGGGCCTGCTCTCTTTCTGCAGAAGGAAGGCTACTGGCTCCCCCCTCCTTACATGGACAAGTATTGTTGGCCCTGTAGGAGTGCTGGGTGTTGGCTGTCAGACAAGAGGCTGTCAGATAAATGCTCAAAGCGAGCCTGGCTGGCCCAGTGTAGGAGCATGAGATGAGCTGTCATGAAAAGGTTAATAAAGCAAAATATATTTGGAAGGCATTAACTCCCGTTAATGCCAAGGAAAACTCTGACTTTATGCATGGCCTTGTGATTAGTCATCACTGATAAAGTTCAAGTCTGAATTCAAACAAAAATATTAGCTAATTCTGTTCTGACATCACTTATGTGACAAGATTTTACCTGTGGTGTAGCTGTAGTTGTCATTGACTGGCCTTGCCATGTCATCATGTTAAAAAACTAATGACCTTATTCCCAACAGGAGATTCTTGAAGTCAGTTACCACAAGCCCATCACTGCCAAAAATTATCTGCACTTGTTATTTAGAAGTTTGTTGCCTTGAAAGGGTCAATAATCTGCTAAACAGCAAATGTATTTGTTCGCTTGATTTAGGCTTTGGAAGTTGATTATCCTCATGTACCAAAACCATGAGGAAAAAAAACCCCACGCAAATGGAATTTAGGAAAAGAATCAAGCTAAAAATGTTGGGGGCACAGTGATGTTTCCCCTGTTGCTGCACTGACCTGCAGCAGGGCAGTGGTCTTACCAAAACCTGAATGCTTAAAATTGTTGAGACAGGCTCTTGCTCAGAACATCTGAGATGATAAATGCAGTGGCTTATCTGGGTCTGTTGTAAAGCAAAGTTAAAATTTCAGGCTTGAAGCAGGTTCTGGGTTTTGTGTGAAGGTAAGTAAAGGTGTGTTCAAGGTCTTAATTCAAGTGTTGTGTGCACATGTTGTAAGGCAAGAAAACTTAGGAATATTCTTGATACTCAAATCCTCTTGTAGAGCTTTGCCCATGGGGACACTTGCATGCAAGAGATTGAATGCAGAAATGAGAATGGGTAGTTGGAGTGGCCTATAGCTGGTAAGATAAATATCTTTAAATGAGAAACAGAAGATGTGGGAAAGGCTATGGGTTAAACTACAAGGAGAGCTAACGCTCAGAAGCAACATTGTGAGTATGTGCTAGGCTTGCTTTCTGCTTGCTGTACTGGACTTGTAAGAAGGCAGTTATTATTAAGAGTTTGAGAGACTCCTGTGGATTAAATATAAAGGACAGACCTGCACAAAAGCTAAATTATATTAATGCATGTAATCTAATTTGTCATATTCCTCAGCAAGCAAGTAGTATGTAGAACTAAATGCATTGCCTTGCTCTTGGAATGCAAATACTAATCTGTTCAGCTACTTTTTCAGCTGAATCCTGCTGTAGTGAGTTAGACCATGTTTGGTACTCACTACTCTGTAGTGACTTCATAAATGACTGCATTTTAAAAAAATGCTTCTGGTGTGAAAGTGTTGGGGAGAGAGGTTACCAAGCAAAATACAGGCACTAAAAATGCAAGTAGAGGCAGCGATAAAACCTCATGATTCATTGACTCTTAGTCCGAGGCATGGATTAACACATACTAGAGACAGTTTGCACGTCACTTAAACTGAACTGAAGAGCAACAGTACGGCACAAGTATGCCTCTGAATGCCCAGGGATCTCTACAGGCCACCACGAGAGGGCACCAGGGGCAGCCCTACGTGCAGTTAGTAAGTGTTGCTTTCGCCGAGATCCCTGTACAGAGTTAAAGTGCCTATTTTTACAAGCAGGCTAGGAATGAACGGCGAGAACCATAACAAAGCTCTTGATCTATAATTAAACGGGGCCATGTGTCAGGGCTATTGCAGAGCAATTTTTTTTCCATGAACTCTGTAAAATCTGGATGGTCAGGAGCTGGGAAAAAACAATGATTTATAAATAGTGATTCTGAAGAAATCGATGTGAAAAGCAGGAAGGATGCTTGCAGTCTAAAACATTAGATGCATGTTAATTAAAATATTGCACAAATTCTTAATTTCCTTATAGTTTGCCAGACTTTTATAGCTGCTGGCTGTGTCAGGAATACAGGAGGCAAAGCAAAAATGAGTAATAATTGTATATCATTAGCAACGTGTACAATTTGCAGTCAGAAAGTTATGTATAAACACTTCTTGTTCAGCTAAATAATACATCTACATGATGATTACTGTTAGCATGACAAAAATGTAATCCCTCTCATCTAGGCACCAGGGCTGGCATTTCTCTGGGGAGTGGGGAAATCGCTTGACTGCAGTGCTGGCCTTTGAAAGTGAATCAGCGTTGTAATGTCTTTTTCTTCCTACTTCAGTTTTCAGGCAGCACCTGCTTGACCTTCAAACAGTAAAAGTTCATGTATTCTCCAGTATTCCTCCTGCAAACTCTAAAATCTGCCCGTCCCTCATTGCCTCTAAGAAGAATGTCTGCTTGTCTGACTGTAAAAGGCATTCTGTCCTATCTCTTGCCTTGTAAGACTACACTGTTCTATGTCTTGAGATGATTATTATTTGCAAATAGTCAAGTGCCTTAATGCAAGTATGGAGTACCACCCTGGCCCTGTGAGCTGCTGCTGCTGCTTATATAACCATTCCTCTCATGCAAAAGGCTCATTTTTGGTCATTCTGAGGGCTATAGTTCCAGCCTTTGTAAAGTTTTCTGTAACTTTCTGTTCCTCCCTAGCACTACTTTCAAAACTTCATTCAGCCATTTATATTTCTGTGAAATGGAAGGAAATACCTTGTACATTTGGAATGTTTTGATGCTTTTTTTCTTGCTTTGTGAATTCCTAATGTGCACACTGTGCAGTGAAGCTGCTCCCCTCTCTACTCCAATTGCCCTCCTAAACTGGTTATCTTAATTTGTTGGGTTTTTTTTTTTGGTAGTTAAAAGGCAGCAAGATGTCTCCTTTTTATCTTACTCTTGAACAACTCTTACTCTTACAGCTTGAGATCATTCAGTTCCTCCTTACAACAGCCAGCTTCATGATGCTGTTGGGATCTGCCAGGGTCTAATACCACATTTTGTTGGTTTTGTAATGTCTGGCAATGCATCTGTCACTGTCACGGTCTAAGGTCTGGGCTCCACCACCTCTGTCAGGAGGTGTTCTGTGATGATTTCTTCTTAGCAATATTACTTGTAATGTCTTTGAAGGGCTCTGGATGTGCAAATAGGGAATACACACGTTTCCCACTTGTAGTACTAGAGCAATCCCTTAGAACTACTGTTTGACGACTTCATATTACTAGGAGGAAATCTGACTTACTCCTCCAGACTATTCCCCTCTGTTTGTCTTTTAAGAGCTGGGTATGACTTGTTGGACAAGGAAGGTGGGGAACTGTTGCTGGGTGATTTAGTGACAATAGCCATGGTACCCAGAGTCTTAAATGCCTCTTGACCAACCAGGTTTCCCCGGTCCATGTGTTAAGGTAGAATGAGGAGAAGAGCCAGGAGCAGTGGATGAGTCTTGAGATGGGTTACTTCTGAAGACTCAACCCATACAAAATCCATCCAAGATGGTGAGAGAACCTGCTGCTGCTCTCATAAGGCTGCTGGGACATCTTTCATAGCCGTCTTTAATGGAGATCAGGGAAAATGCTGGTGACTGGAGGAAAGCAAGTATTGTACACTTTTTTCAAGCAAGGTCTGAAGAGCAATGTAGGGAGCTTCAGGGAGTCAGCCTCAAATCTGTCCCTGGAAAGTCACTCAGCAAGTCCTCCAGGAACATGTTGCTAGGCCCATAAAAGAGACGTCACTGGGAATGGTGCTCATGAATGTGCGAATTTACAGAAGTCAGTCACACCTGACCACCAGGATTGTCTTCTGTGATAAAGTGACTAAGTTTGTGGATAAGAGGAGAGAAGTGTATGGTTTTTACTTCAGCTTAGCAAGGTTTTCACCACTTTCTCCCTGCATATTTTTGTATCAAAGTTGCAATGTTGTGGGCTGAGTGGATGGACAACCAGATGGGTAAAGCTCTGACTGGTGGGTTGGGCTCGGAGGTAGTGGTTGGCCTCCATGGGTAATGGACTGGCTTCCAGGTAGAGTGTGGTGACAAGAGGACTGCTGGATCTAACCTGACACCTGTCATCTTAAACACTTTGTCAGTGACCCAAAGCAGACAACTAAGTGCACTCTTACCGTGTTTCTAGGTGGCACCAAGTTGGGGAGAATCAGTTGGGTAAACTTGGGCATGGGACTGCTGGGTCAACAGGAGCCCATGGAATTTTACAAGGACAAAGGCAAAGCCCCTTTTAAACCCAGAGTTTTTAGTTAAATCAGCTTAGAGCTCTAGCAGAGCAGAGTGCCTATGACAGACCTGAGGGGTAGATTTGCACTCAGGCATGCCAGGAAGGATGAGATTGCACTAGACCATGGTGGCTGCCAGGGCATGCCAGGCTTGCGTTGCTGGTTCCAGTTTATCAGAGATCCAGAAAGAGGAAATGAGCAACTTGGAGCAGTGGCTTGTGCAGCCAGTGCATTTTAGGGGAATAATCAGGTACCTGTGTTATATTTTTGAACATGTTAAATGTCCTTCCCATTGCGGAGAAGTTGGTTGTTTCTGAGTGAGAAGTGGCTTGTTGAGCAGGGTGACAAGGAGATGAAAGGTGAAGTCTTCCAGCTCAGGCTCAGATGTTTTAAATGAACCATGAAATGGGTATTGTGCCTTGTATGCAGAAGGACAAGGTGTTTTGGTCTTTAATGATGGGCTGCTGCCTATGAATGAGAAATCAGTATGTTGGAAGGCTTGCAGTTTACTTTCCAACTGGTCACCTGCCTAAAGATTCTGCTACTGTACTACCCACATGTGGATCCTCTGAAATAATGCTCTGCACAAGAGCAGATCTCTGCTATGGTTTTGAGGTCTAATAATAGATTTTGCAATTCAAAGATCCTCTCTACCAGGGCAGTATCTTTCCTTATCTGGAAATTATACTATTCATTTCAGAACAACATTAAAAAACTGGAAAGTGAAACTGAAGTGTTCCAGGGTGAGATCTGCCATTGTTTCTCACAAATCCCCTGAGATGTGGTAGGGCTGACAGATGCAAGCAGGTTTGTTGGTGCTTTTTTGCCTGCTCTACTGAGGATGACTTTTTTTTTCCTTTGAGATATGGTGGCTACCTCATTTTTGTCTTGTGTCAGTATACTGAGGTGACAAAATTTCCACTTTCCAGCAGAGGGGACAGCCTGAACTATGTGGGCATGTCTCTGGATTTTATTGTCAAATCTCAAATTAACTTTTTTGTATTTTCATGCACTTCATGTTCCATTTTCCCATGACATTTAAATAATACTAAATTTTTTTGTAAACTTTAAAAATTAGTCAATTTACTCTTTTAAAAAGTTCATTTCCCTGCCCTCTTCAGATTCTGATCTATAATGCCTGAATAGCCCTGTTTTAATGCTTTGGGTACTGAGTTTCTTCTGCAGCAAAATGTACAGTTGCTTTACGGAAAAATTCTTTACCATGAGAGTGGTGAGACACTGGAACAGGTTGCCCAGGGAAGTTGTGGATGCCCCATCCCTGGCAGTGTTCAAGGTCAGGTTGTATGGAGCTCTGAGCAACCTGGTCTAGTGGGAGGTGTCCCTGTGCACATCCAAAGGATTGGAACTAGATGGTCTTTGAGGTCCCTTCCAACCCAAACCATTCTTTGATTCTATTATGTGATTAAAAATCCCCATATTAGAAGGCAGTTATGTCAGTCCTTATTACGGTGTGACTTTAAGGACAGGGCTGCCTGGTTGGCTACTTATCCACTGTCTGTGGTAGCTACAGAAATCTGTAGGAGCATCAGTGTTGTGTTTGAAGACACAACTAAACAAGACATTAGCAGTCTGCTTCTGAATGCTGAAGGTGGCAGGAACCATGAAGGAATAGGAAGGGGCAAGACACAGTATAGTACAGGGATTTAAAACACCTTTAGTAAGACTTGGTTCTGTACTGGAGCTGATGCCATTGCTCCTGGAGGCCCCAGTGGTTTGGAGTGCGATCTGAACAGTCGGTGTCCCACAGGATGGATGGAGGCACAGGGCAGAACACCAGCATCTGCCCTTGCTGTAGTCTGTCCTTTGGTCTTAAGCTCACCATTGCAGTGGGACATCCTCTGTGCCCAGTTGCCCCTTGGCCTGTAGCTCTGTCCCAGCAGTGGGGACATTATCCAGTTTAATTCTTCTGGAGGATTGTGTGCAGGAAGCGAGCACTGTCTGTGAGCTTGCTGGGGAGTGCTTGGCACCTGTGGGAGCTCAGGAGGTTGAGGGACAGGGCAGGGGACAGCATGGGCAGAGTGCTTGGCAGGTCAGCTGAGAGCAGCATGTCCCTGGGCCTCTGCTATATCACAAGCAGCTGCTGAGTGCACACCTCTCAGGGTGTGTGCTTCAACCTGGCTGCAGTGAAGTCATTATGCTTTTCTGATGCTTAGATTTTTACTTCTGTGCTTTGCCAGATGACATGGATTATTGTAGGCACAGTCACTCTTTTACCTAAGCTTCTTAAAAATACGTATAGCAAGAAGATTACTGTGGTTTTGTTGAACCTGCATTTCTGTTGGGAAAGCTAGGAACAGATAGGAGGATGGCAGTCCAGAAGGAAGAATGCAATATAAAAATCCCCAGCAGATGGGGACTGGAATCAAACTACTTCTTTTTGTTTGTTTGTTTGGGGGTTTTTTTTGGGGGGGGGGAGCGTGTTTATTTTTGTGGGGTTTTTTTTTTCCTTTAATGAAGGACAAAGATAACTTTCAGTGCTCTAAAACTCAGGAATGATTCATTCACAACCTATTTCTGGTGCTGAAGGATCTGATACAGCTGCTGGATCTGAGTTGTGGTTTAGGGTCTTCCATTACTCACCTGGCTTTGCGCTGCCTTCTCAGATGGAATGCCCATGTACAGTCCAGCAGTGTGAGGGTCTTGTAGCTAATGGAAACAAAACTTTGTGAAATACAAAGCCCTTATGCTGCAAGCAGTGCTGGGTAGATGCACTGTGACAAATTCTATGTCTTTTCCCAAAGAGCAGCACTGCCAGCTGACTCCTGAGGGGCTTCAGGGCTGACATGAGCTGTTGCAGCCTGAGGGAATAATTGGGAGGCTGCTAGTGTCCCAAAGGATGGGGACATGGTGTCCAAGGCTGCTTTGTACCTTCTTTAACACAAGAGAAATACCAAAAGGTCAAAGCAATTTTGATATTTGGAGTTTTATTAACAGAGCAACACCTCACTTGAGGCCACTATGCTCACCCATCAGCACAGTCTCATGTTTTATGTACCACTGTTTCTATACATGTGGGAAATCAGGAAATATTTCAGAGATGAGTAGAGGATGAACAGAGTTAATGAGCTACTAAGAGATTGCCTTAGCAGTTAGCACTGTACAGATGGATGAAACCAGCATGCTGTCCTTTCAGTATTATGATCCAGGAGGAAGACAGAGCCTGCTAAAAATACAAATCAGCACCCACACTGCTATGGACTTCCTCTGATATAGTAATTATAGTATTTTCTATAGAGCAAATATATCATGCATATATATATATATATATAGTAAATACAGTATTTTCTGATTGCTTAAAAAGAAGGGAGAGGTTGAACTCTCTTGAGTGCAGTGCCAGTTCCTTTGAAACCAACATGAATGGCTTAATCAGGTTTCTAAACACTTCCAAGCAGAATATTATCAGTGGACTGGGTCATCCTGTGGCAGTATAGGACTCGGGGACATTGCGGTGTGAGGGGTGCTGTAAAAGGTTTCAGGAGGCTGCAGGCAGTGGGAGTGTCTCCTAGGTGTTAAGAAAGAGGTTTCTTGGTGTTGCTGTTAAGGAAGCTGTGCTGCTTCAGGTTCTTTTCTGCAAGATGTAAATAATGATGCTGGCTTCTTTGTACAATGCCTGGAGACTGACAAATGAAGTTGTTTATTATATTGGGAACAGAATAAAATTATAATGGTTCTTGGAGGGAATTTTTAGAAGCTGCATTATCCTTTGAAAGGAAGATGAAATACAGAATTATGCCAGATGCTCTTAAGGATGTAAATACCCTCTTTTTTTCAGACCTAATTGCTAAGTCCAACTTTCAAGAGCTTTACTTTGGCAGAGTAATGTGAGGGCATGTGGAAAAGCAAACGGGCACATTCCTCCTTACCTAGTTCCCCCACATAAAACATTGCCATCCAAGGCACTGGCTTGTGAGTCCCCAGCCCAGATGCCAGGTGGCCTGCAATCACCACTGCTAATCCCACTGGTATGTGTTCCTCCCCATTTAAAGAAACCTCTTCCACAGCCCAGGTGCTTTTGTGCTGTTGTCTTCTGCTGTGGTAGGATATGTATACCTTGCAGCCTATCTTTGCTATTTTTTTTCCTTTAAAACTGTTTTTTCACAGGCATCTCATGCTTCTTGTAAGTCAGCAGAGCCCTTGTGAGGATTCAGGCTCTGCAGTGCTATTGCTGCATCTGTGGGCATGCATAGCATCTCTTATTGCTCCTGCAGGAACAGCAAGTGGTGCAAACAGATAGTCAGGATTCTTAATTCTTGAATTTGTCCAGAGCAGGTATGAGTAGCTTTGAGGCTCTGCTCACTTGCTTTATGGACCTCACTCAGGGATGCACTTAAACCTCAGGGGGTTGTTGTATTTGGGCTTAAGTATAAGCCTAAGAGAGGCGCAGATGTTTGTTCTGTAGGGGAATGCATGGATATATCTGCCAGGTGTGAAAAGGTTTATAACTGCTTTTTCTTGAGGTTTTCCTGTAGCTGTCCTAAAACATGTCTGGTTAGAAAAACATGCATGTTTTACTTAAGCCAGCCTGACTCTCTCTGGAGCTGGTATGCAGGCTGGGTTGCAACAGTTTCCTACTGGAATCTCATAAATTGACATCCCTGGCACTGTCCTCGTGGCAGCCTGCTGGAGGCAGAGGGTGTCATATCATGTGGTGGTGATTTTCTGAAAAAGCCCTTTCTTAAAACGGTGCTTAGAAGACCAGATCTCCTCTGTTCTCACTCTCCCCTCATCTCCTCCTCACCTGGAAACTGGCTGGACAGACTTTGAACCAGGGCAGCCCCTCAGAAGGAGGAGGGGAGGAACATTTCTGTAGAAGCAGCAGGGAAAGGGCATTAGTGCCCCACTGCCCTGGTGCAAGTCCCTGTCTCAATGCACTGTCTGCAGAAGAGGAAGCATCGTCTTCTCCAAGCAGGAGCCCCGAGGGCTTGGAGAAATCCTCGCTTGCGTAAGCACTAATTAGGACTGCTGAAGGACTCCTAATCTCATTGAGGAATTGTTTGGGGTGGTGGCTGGAAAACGGCCTGAGCAGTACTGGTTGGTACGAAGGGAGACCATAGCGATTCATCCACTTAGTGGGTTCGCGATGGTGCTGAGGCTTTGGAGCAGGAAAGCTGATGCCGTAGTCTGCTCTGGCCAGTGCCTTTCTGGCTGGATAGATGCAGAGATCTGTCTGTGTCTCTACAGAGCTCACCTCTGTACTGTAATGAAGGGGCAAATTCTGCAGCCACAGACACCCAGTGATGGAACAGATGGTTGGTCACAAACGTGTTGTTTTGTTAGGAAAAATACTGTCTAGGCATGCACTTAGACCTCAGAGTATTTCTAGAATACCTAATCTGGAGTTGTTCTGTGTAGGGTTCTTGACTTTCCACTGTTAAACCTGTTAGGCTCCATCCAGTGACTCAGCAGATAGTTTGTCACTTGTTTGCAGCAGAGTATGTGCCAGCATGGAAATGCAGGAACAGCCTGTTTGCTTCAGCCCTGCTGCCAGTTTAATTTCTGTGGTATTTCAGCAGCTCAAGCCAATATTCCAGATCACTTTTATTTAGGTGATGAGGTCACTTGCCATATACTAAACACCTGAAAAAGAGGTAGGTTTTATGTTTTCTTGGTGCTCAGTTTGTCTTTTCCCCAGCTGGCACTGGGATGGGTGCTCTGTGGGACAGCCTCTCAACACATTTAAGAACTGAAATTCTATTACTGCTCTGACATTCACATGTTGCTTCCCCCTGGATTAAACCTTCTTGCTTTGAGATGTCCCTGTATCTGCAATGGTCAGAGAGAATCTCTTGAAACAAGGAGCAGGCATGACTTATTTCAGATATGTGTAGATGTGGCTGTGCACAAACACGTGGTGACATGCACCTTGCAGAGTTGGGAGCAGAGCAGAATGAATGGCAAGAAAACCATTTCTTTGTCTGACTGAGTTCTAGCATGGATCTTGTTTGTGTCACTTCATCTTGAATTAGCCCATGAGTTCTCCAGCTTCCCCACTGAAGCCTTTTTGAAAATTTCAAGTTTGAAGTGTTACCATCATCAATGCAGGCTGGGAGGTCAGAGGGCAGAAGGGTATCTGGGAGACTTGCAGAAAAAAGCCACATCCCAGCAGCAGGAGCTGTAGATAATCAAAATTAATCACAGGCAAAGGCTTCACTGTCAGTCAGAGTTGTGTTTGTTTTGAATTATTGAAACAAGAATTGAGAAACTCTTGAACAGAAGAGTTGCGAGATTTTTGCAATGAGTGTGTTTGTCAACTACATGCAGGAAGCAGAGTGACATTTATGTCCTGGGAGGCTACATCTGCTGTTCAGAGTATTTTTCTGAGGAGTCTGAAATTGTTGTTTACCTGCAGCAGAGCAGTGAGGACCACACTTGCTTTTACTCTGGACCATCTCTTCTCCAAGGATGTGTGAAGTGGTCTCCTGAGGCAGACATAGGCAAGTTCTCCAAGCTCTGATCTGCTGAAATGGTACTCTGTTTGTATGTGGGGTGTTGGTGTGTTAGCCATCTGGAGAGGCTGTGTTTGCCATGAAGTTCGGCAGGATCAACCCAAAACCCACCTGCCTCATCATGCTGGGACAAGACAGCTATGGGTATATGGCTGTGTTTGCCCTGTCTTGGTATGAACCGCCATGGTTGATGTTCTCCTGCTCAATGCTTTGGTCCAGGATGAATCAGAAGGAGCCTGAGGTGCCAGCAAGGTATGCTTCAGGTGAGGCATGTGGAGAGGAGAGCCCATACTCCAACAGCCAACCTGTGCTCCTTGCTTTTATTGATGTGTCTTGAAGTGTGTTTCTGACAGAGGTTTCTCTGGGATGCAGGGGCTCATCAGGGTGAATTTTCAGCTGCTCCCTTGTGGAAAATGTTGACCTGAGTAATCCAATAGGCAAGTAAGTGGCCAGGTTCCAGTTTGCCCTTTACAATTGTCTCAGTGTGAGCAGTGCAGGTAGATGGAGGAGATGGGCTGTGAGTAACTCCGTTTTTCAGATGGTCCATTTCATCCAGGTCACTCAGTGTGGATTATAAATAAGATGAATGAGAATGCGTTGTCAGTACATAACAGCATCTGTAACAGAGGTCAGGATGAAGACTCGCAGGGACAGTCACAAGGAGCAAAGTCACAAGGAGCAAAGGTCAGGTCTGGGCATCTCAACTGCCATTCCAAGGAAACCTGTTTGATGTTTTCCCTATTTGAAAGAAGTGTTGACAATTATCACCCATATTCAGGAAGAGTCTGATTTGGATTAAAACTGGTACATGAAAAAAGCTATTAGGCTGGTTCTGCCTATCCTGACACGAAGAGATGAAGGGTTTGGCCCATTCACCCTCTGAAAACAGACTGGAAATTAAAATGTTGATGACAGGTATTTATTTACTTGAACTAAAGTAACTGGATGGTGCACAAAGAAGTGGATAACAGATATCTGTGATCGTCTTTGAGCTAGGAATGGGAAGTCTGTTTTTTGGCAGGATGGAATTCTAGAAATTTTCACTACCAGCCTCTGGACCTCCAACCTCAAACCACTCAGCACATACAGTTGTTTGTGAGATGAGGAACTGAGCTTGATTGACCCAAGTCCCTTTCAGTCCTTATTTATGTATGCTTGGGGGTTTGAGCAATTTGTCCTGAGAGATCTTACACATAGGAGCTCGGAGTGCATACTGCTTAAGACCAGGGCTGGATGCCTGGATGGCTGAGCAGTGCCGGAAGGGGCCGGCAGATGCTAGCACAAGCAAAATTAGCCAAGACTGCCTGGGAAACATTTGAGAGCAGTCTCCTTACCCTCTATGTGGGTATGTAGAGATCCTGGGTCATCCTGGGCCTGGTGGTGCTGACCTGGCACTGCTAGTAGTGTCTGTCTTGGTCAAGGTATGATCAGGTCCTCTGGGCAACCCCCCAATGCCTGTGGTGTTTGGGGAGATTGAGAAGGGGTAGCCCTTTAAATCAGGAGTGAAATATAGGGCAGAGAGTGGTGTCCTGGGGCCATGAGCAATGCACAATGCCCTGAGCAGAGCTGTGCACTGTGAGGTCTGGGCAGTTCTGAACCAGCCTTCGGAGAAACAAACCTGTGTCTGTCTATACCTGACTGCAGTCATCTTTGTCCTGGAATTGTCTTCAGAGCACCATCAGTAAGCCTTGCACTTTGGTAGGACCTGTGAAGGATGCCCCTGTGCAGAGCGTCATGATCCTGATACTGCACTGCCTTGCAAACTTCACAATTGTGTGACACTGAGAAGCTGAGAGCAAGAAAATATTTTGAGAGGAGATGCAAGGAACCACTGCACAGTTTGAAGGCAGAGCTATAATAAAGCCTCTTGAAAAGGCAGAGGTGCTGGGCAAACTGCTGAACTTTCTTTTCATTAACGGAAAACTACAAGTTAATTTGAAGGAAGGTTTTTGTTGTTGTTTTTGGGTTTGTTTTCTTGGGTTTTTTTTAATAGTGTTTCAGTTTGAACTGCTGTTGCACAGTCCCCTCATATTGTGGTTATCAGAACTGATCAGGAAATATTCAATGAGCAGGAAAGGTCTGATTCCGGTGGGCAGGAGTGGGCACCTGGGAGCATTGGTGCTGTCTGCAGCTGGCATAGGTGAGAAACGAGAGATCCACAGGTCCTCTGCACAGGCCCTGGCATTGAACATTGCTGGTCACCACCAGGGATACAAGGGCAGGAGCCATAAAGCGTGGTTTGGCTTTCAGTCCTTCACCCAAGACCTGCACTCAGCATCGTGTTGAGGCTGGAGAGCTGTGCCATTGCTGCCCTGACTCTGGGGCTAACTGGGGCTGCGGGCTGTGCACAACCAGTGACTGAAATAGGGTGTGCAAAGCATTTTTTCTGAACTCTGAGTGACCCTTGGAGAAGCCTGTACACCCACCTGCCAGGAGCAGGGGCTGCAGCGAGTGCGGAGGGAGATGAGCGGCAAGGCCATGCCCCTGGTGGGGAGATGATCCTGCGGAGCTGCCTGCCCGCAGCCGGCTCCCGGCGCCGACTGCACACACCGGGACGTGACCGGTGCCTGTCTGGAAGATCATGTTGGCAATACCCGGGACCAGTGGTGGGTGGGAGATGGCTGATGTCAGAGCAATGGACCCGTATCTGTGGCAACCAGAATAAATAAATAAATAAGGCGTGTGTGCTGGAGCAGGAGGCGCACAAGCTGCTGCGCTCCTCAGCACAGCCTCGCTGAAGATCTCTTAAGCAGCTTAGTACCCTTGCTCCAGTTTATTACCTGAGCGTCTTCGTGTCTGCTGGGGGCTGTGAGCATCCTGCCACCAGTCCCCTGGACAGGGACCCCAGGAGCCTCCCCCTCCCTTCATTCCTCTCTCCCTCCCTGCACTGCCAGTGGTTTGCTCCGAGCATCCAGAGCTCGATGCGAAGCCGCTGCTCCGCGGTGAATTTTGGTTTTGCCGTGGAAGGCCGGAGGCGCCTGCCCGCATTCCCCCGGCCCGCCCGTCTGCAGGAAGGTGTTTGAATTCCAAGTCCAGCAGCCGGTACCTGCGCGAGACGAGCAATGCTGGAAGTGCTGTAGCTGAGCCAGAGATGGATAGTGTCAGCAGCAACACGAACATGTCTTACAGTAGATGGAGTTACAACAGGTATCGTCTGTCTTGTTTTGGTTTGTTTTCTTTTCCTTTTTTTCCCTCCTGATATTGTAAAACCATCACGCTGTTTATATAAACCAAGAGGAGAGTCCTCTTCAGGGAAGCAAAACCCTTTATTGATGTTTTTACAGTCTGAAAGACACTGGAGACAACCTGGGTTCCCAGCAACTTAAGCAGCAGTGTTTGCTGTTGTTTAGCAGAGATTTGTCTGGAAATCAGGGTGGTAGTTTTTCCCCCTGTATGGTTGCACTGCGAGTGCTCCCAGCCTTGAATACAAACGTTTCCTGGTATCTCTGCTCTGAGCAGGGCACTGAGATGCAGTGATCACCTCAGCAGTCACCCAGACTTCTGAAAGGTGGTCTGTAGGAACTGCTGCTCAAAGCAGGTACCTACACATTTTCTACATTATAAGCTAAAGCTTGAGGAATGAAGGCAGCAGGGACCCAGGATGTGGCTAAAGTATGATATTTTCAAGCAACCACCGTGTACAGCCTGAATTCTGCAGAGCTGAGAGGTCTGGATGCAGTGTCTCACTGAGGCAATCAAAATATTCCCACTATGTTTCATATCAGTGTGCGTATTTTTTCTCTTATGGGAAACAGAAATTCGTTGTAGCATTAGGGTTTTTTTGTGTGATTCATGGTTGTGACTGACAGGTTCTTCAAGCCTGGATTAAAGAAAGGTACAAACTTCATACCCTTTTTTCTTTTTTTTTTTTTTAAACTTTTTATCTGTGTAAATGTTACATCTGAAATGGAACAAGATGCTAAGCATAAGCACTATTAGCATCTCACACAACACTAACACAAACCACCATAATATCCTGAAGAAATCCCCTTGGAAGTGGATTTTAGTGCTTAAACAGGTATTTGGTGTTTCCCATTCTCCCTGTATGTGTGGGTGTATATGGTTTATATCTGCACCTACAGAGTATCGCTCATTTTCAGTGCATTCCTACTGCTTCAGCAGAAAATATACAGATGCATACAGTGGTGGCAATGGAACAGCGTTGTCTTGGAAAAAAGTGTCTATGTTTATGGATATGTAAAACTGAGTTATACAACAAGCTGTGGTTTTATGCATATGTTGTCCCACACAGAGGATATTTTCCATTTGATGCCATGTTCTCAAACAGCAACAGTGACACTCTGTAGAGTTCAATCTGTCCCATGCAGCCCAAACCTACAGTGAAAAATCCAGAAATTTCACACAAACTCTCTTGGATGTTTTCTCCCAATGCTATTGCATTGTCATTTAACCAGATATATTGTTTGCAATCTATTTCTCCAGCTTTCAGTCTTCGTGACTATTTATCAGCCTTATACCCAGGAACATGCTGCACTTGTGTTTCCACCCTACTTGCCTCTTGTATTTCATCTGGGGAGAGAAATGTAATACTTCAGTGCCCAGGCTGGTTTTTTGGTGACCAGTTTGCAGATTTTGAGATTTCCCCTAATAAATCCAAGCCCCATGAACTGGTACCTGTGGACTATATATATATTTTTCAGTGCTGGGAGGTTGAGGAGTGAATTACTACTTTTACTCAGTCTTCCCTTCTGAAAAATGGTGCAGAGCTTTTCTCACACACAGCCTGCCCTCCTATCCCCCTCTTGTGTCCAGGCCTGTGGCAGAAGAAGGCTCTAACTCTCTTGTACCCCACATTCTGGTGGCTGATGTTTGCAATTGGAGCATGTCCTCTGCCTTGGATATGAGCAATGACAGAGATTTGGGAGAACTTTCTGCCAGGGAGGAAAGTTAAAAAAGCGGTGCTTGTTTTGAGCATCTTGGAGCATATGTGGTGCATGCCCAAGCCTCTGGCTGGGTGTAGGATGCCTTTCTGTCCTGCAAGCTCACATCAAGCCACTGCAGGCTGAGACCTTCCTGTGACTCTATATGTGACTGTGGGGACTTAGACTGGAACATGAAGTTACTGCAAGATTTCATGGAAGTTGTTCTCCTGTTTTGTGTGTTATCAGTCAAATTCTTGAGGGACACCTGTGACCTGTTCAGCAAGAAACACTGCTGCTTGTAAAGCAGGTTAATGACTCTCTTGTCATTCACAAGACTCCTGTGGAACAATTGATGGTGATGGGGTCATTCCTCCTCATCAGTGGCCACAGAAGTCCTAGCTGCTCTCAGGGTGGCAGTTCTGTGGCAGAATGCTCAAGCACAGACACATGGGACAGCATTGTGAACAGCCGAGCACCGTGTGAAACCTGACAACTGAAGCTGGTGAATGGTGTCCCAGTTTTTAAGAAGGGAAATAAGGAGGACCCTGGAAACCTCAGGCTTGTCAGTGTCACTTCAGTGCCTGGTAAAGTTATGGAGAAGATTATTCTGGGAGGTATTGAAAAACACCTGAAAGACAATGCAGTCATTGGTCACATGAGGGGAAGGTCCTGCTTATCAAATCTTACTTCCTTCTATGATAAAGTAACACACCTAGCTGGTCAAGGGAAGCCAGATGATGCAATTTTTTAAATTTCAGTAAAGCTTTTGATACTGTCGCTCACAGTATCCTCTGGACAATATGTCCAGCTCACAGCTGGATAAATACATTACGGGGTAAGTGAGCAATTGGCTCACGGGTTGAGCACAGAGGGTAATGGTGAATGGGGTGACATCAGATTGGAGACCTGCCACCAGTGGGGTTCTGCAGGGCTCCATCTTGGGCCCTGTGCTCTTCAGCATCTTCATAAATGATTTGGACGCAGGACTGGAAGGGATACCAAGCAAGTTTGCTGGTGACACAAAACAGGGAGGAGCTTTCGACTCCCCTGAGGGCAGAGAGGTCCTACAGAGAGACCTCAACAAATTAGAGAGATGGGCAATCACTAACCGTGTGAAGCTCAACATGGGAAAATGCTGTATTCTGTGTTTGGGGTGGGGCAGCCCCAAATGTACAGACAGACTGGGGAATGAGATGCTGGAAAGCAGTGCCATGGCAAGGGACCTGGGGATCCTGGCCAATGGCAAGCTGAATCTGAGTCAGCAGTGCCCTGGCAGCCAGGAGGGCCAACCATGTCCTGGGGGGCATCAGGCACAGCATCACCAGCTGGTCGAGGGAGGGGGAGTATCCCACTCTGCTCTGCATTGGGGCAGCCTCACCTTGAATATTGTGGCAGTTTGGGACACCACATTATAAGAAAGATGTTAAACTCTTAGAGAATGTCCAAAGGAGGGCAACAAAGATGGTGAAGGGCCTTGAGGGTAAGCCGTATGAAGAGTGGCTGAGAGCGCTTGGTCTGTTCAGGCTGGAGAAGGGGGCACTGAGGGGAGACCTCATTGCAGTTACCACTTCCTTGGAGGGGTGGAAGAGGAGGGACAGGCACTGATCTCTTCCCTGTGGTGACCAGTGACAGAACCCAAGGGAGTGGCCTGAAGTTGTGTCAGAGGAGGTTTAGGTTGGATAATAGGATGAAGTTCTTCACCCAAAGGGCAGTTGGGTGCTGGAACAGGCTTCTCAGGGAAGCGGTCACAGCACCCAGGCTGACGGAGTTCAAGAAGCATTTGGATGATACTCTCAGGCACATGGTGTGACTGTTGGGGATGGTCCTGCACAGGGCCAGGAGTTGAACTCGATGATGCCTATGAGTTTCTTTCAATTCGGCATATTCCATGATTTTGGAATTCTCTGGATACACACCCAGGTACTCCTCTTTGTGTTGGCCTCCATGAGGGACAGGCTCAATGGAGCAGGTGCTGCCTCCCATAAATACAATTCCATCTATAATTAAAAAAAAATGCTATGCTCACCATCTACTAAATCAGATGAAATGAATTAAACTGAAATTTTGGTCTTTGGGCTCTGAAACATGGATGGATGGATTTTTCCTCATGGAAATGTGGAGAGTTGCTATGTCCCTTCTAAATGGCCAAGCACGTGTCTTGTAGATGAAAGTACTTGTGTGCAGCACTCAGGTGTTTTTCTAGTGGTTTGTATCTGACATTTGTTGTTTATCACAGTATTTGGCCCTGTGATTGTGGGTTTTCCTTAGACTTCCTGACCAGGATATCCACAGATCATTCCTGCAGATAATTTATGCAACAAAGAGCAAATCCAGTCACTGGAGGTGAGAGACCCCTATGCAATGAGACTTCTACACATTTCACCTCAGCTGCTCTCCTAACCAAAGGAAAGCTCCCCCACTACTCCTTCCCTCCAACCTAGACCTGTGAGTACCTGAGAAAGAAACAGGTACAATATGAAAAGGTTATTAAAGACCACACGTGGCATTTCCATGCCTGGCTTCTCAGCCTTTCTAAAAGGCCAGCCTTATCTTGTGCACATCTTTGCCTACCTCCAGTTTCAGTGCTGTGATAACTTCCTTGTCATACTGAATGTTGCCAGCTGAAAGCAGAGGATAAGCAGCATTTTTAAAAAGAATGGGATGTTTTGGTGATCTTGGAAACATGTAGGAATTCTGGGTTCAGATGGCTAACATCTAGACTAAAATAATTCTGCCCTTTCACCATCTGCCCTTGTTGATAAACTATTTTCTGGACGGTTAATACTCCTTTATATTCAGTTTCTATTTGGTTTCTTTTCCTTCTGAGCATCATACTACCTGCTTGCCATACCTGTGGTCCCTGGTGGCCAAAATCCTTGTCTTCCAGAGCAGAGCCAAACCTGCTCTTTTTCATGGTCTTAGTGTTCAGTATTGGTGCGGGTTTTGACAGCTGGGCTGCTGCTCATCAGCACTCTTGCTGCCTCCCCCCAGCTCTGTCCAGGAGCTGTGCAGTGCCTCACTCTTGGGGATGCTGCACAAGGCCTAGCAGAATGTTTCCCTATCAATCTCTTCAGGAAGATGTTCATCCATTCCAGTTCACTGTTTTCAAATATCATCCATGTGGGCTTAAGAGCCTCTATGTAGTACCCTCTTTGGGTATGATGCACTCTTGTGGAGTTCATTGTCTGTATACACAGCACTGTACTTTTAAGATGGTAGTGTTGTCTTTTTTTTTTTTTCTTTTTTTACAAACTGTAATGGTTTGAGCTGGTAAAATGCCAACTGCCTAGTACAAAGTCAAAGAGTCCCCTCCCAGGGAAAAAGGAGTGAGGGGAAAAAAACAGAAATGAAGCTTTGAAATGATGAGGTTCTTATATTTACACAGAAGAGAAGAAAATTTAAAACAGAATATGATATAACACATATTGAAAAGAAATAATAACACCTCCACCGAGTCGCCCAGTTAATAACCCAGATTCCAACCACCCAAACCCCAGAAAAGCTCCCAAAAACTCTTCCCAAAAAACCTCCCAGCAAGAGAGAGAGAAATTAACAAGAAAATGTTCACCTAGATAAACTAGGTAAAATGTTCACCCTAGATAAACCCTAGATAAAATGTTCACCCTAGATAAACAACAGCGCTGGCGGCCTAATCTCAGCAGTCAGGGCAGCAGGATCCTCGCAGGCCAGGAGCAGGGACTGAAAGAGACAGAAACTCCTCCTCCCTCTCTTATTATACCCCTTGACACTTCTTGATGATGGCAGATGATATGAAATACCTCTTTGGTTGCTTAAGTCAGGTGATTGTCCCTTCTAATCTATGTCACATACTTTGAGGCCTGCTAAAAAATGAGGCCTAAATGGGACCTATACTGAAACTAAAGCCAAAACTAACACACAAAGAAACCCACCAAACCAACAAGCTAAAACAAAATACTGGCTGTAGGGTCAGTAAAAGCAGTTTTGTCCCTTCTTTCTCACATTTCTTCCTGAGACCAATACATTCATAGTTTTTCTCCCCTATCCTCTCTTTTCATCTCCATACTTATTTTTTATTTCTTTCCTGAAGGGCTTTAGTGCAGCCATCCTAGATTCACTAATTACCACATTCTGATTGGTACAGGTTTTATCCACTAGCACATGGAAGTATATTTTTGGAAACCTACTCTCAGAGTGTTTCAACTGTTGGAGACAACTTGAAACTTTTTTCTATTGATCTGTATCTTTGGTCTATTCTGGATATCAGTGTTGTTTGTGACTTCCTTTTGAAGCCACTATTTCTGCTTTTTCTTTTTTTATCCTGTATTGAAAAGCTATGAGGGAGTATTTGGGTCATGGTGTTGGAGGGTTTTGATCTTATATCTGTGTTTTTGAAGTTAAACTTGTGTGCTTTGATTTTTCTGGGGCGTGCTGTCATCAATGAGTAAATAGGGGTTGGCCTCCAAACTTCATCCAAAAAGTTGTCTTACAAAAACTTCCTTCTCTTCCTTGAAGTAGCATATGTAAAATCCTGAAGCATGTAGAGGTCTTATCTCCCTAGGCTTGCTGCAGCAAGTGCACTTTGACTACACCGAAGAGCAGCTCCTCCTCCAGCTGCAGCAAAGCCGCATCTCTCTCCTCTGCCATCTTGTGTCTTCAGGTGTTTCCTCCTGGAATAGGTACCTTTATAGCTGGAGTCATTGGACAAAGCACCTGGGGGACAAAAAGTGGGGTAGAATCAGCCAACCCTCAAGTGAAGCCAGAATAGAACATTCATGTAACATAGACACACGTCTTTATAAGTTTATAAAGGTTGTGCATTTTGTTTGCTGAAAATAGGTTCTTTATTCTGTAGGAGAACCTGGAGTTTGGGAATGATGTTTCCTTGCTTTAATCAAGACACTAGGAAGGATCTGCAGGTGTCTTCTTGTGCATCTTCCCATGCTCAGAATGAACATTTCATGCTGGTTTGTAGCACATCCTTGAGTGTATGAATTCTCCAGAGACTGCACAGTGGCTTGTGACAGCCTGACAGAGAGGTGTGGGAGAGGAAACTTCAGCTCCCACTTCACTGAAGAAGAAGTTTTAAAGCTTTTAAAACAAAACTAACCTGAGAAAGTATTTTAAACCTCCTTGGCTCATGTATGGCATTCCAAGCCTAGCAAATTCAAGAATTTCTTCACTGAAACGATACAAGCACTGGACAGACTCCATGCCTGGAAGTATTTAAAAGTGTGTAAATATGGCACTTACAGACATGGTTTAGTGGTGGACTTGGTAGTTCTGGGTTAATGGTTGGACTTGATGAGGTCATTTTCAACATAAATGATTCTGTGGTTGGTGTTTGAAGCAATAAATGTCATGGCCAGCAGCCCAGCAATGAGAGTGAAGGATAAGTTTTTAAAGGAAGGTCAATATCAGTTGGTCCTCTTTTAATCTACAGTATATAATATGTTAAGAATGTACAGACTTAGCTTGCTATAAAAATAGACACAAAATAGACGCATCTTTTGTCAGTACAGTTATAGACCTCTATAAAAGTTCCAAGGCCTCTGTAAAGCAATTTGGTTAAAACCTGTATCCAGGTTGTCTCTTGAACCATAAAGGCAACTCAAGCATTTCTTCAAAACAGAAGCACCAATAGGAAAACAGTATAACTGGCCATGAAGAGAATGGCATGTGATATTCCACAAGAAATGCTGCTCTGCCATCTCTTACTAGCAGTTTTCTCTTTCCTTGTTCTGTGGTCTTATCGCGTGCTTTGTGCGAATTCCTTTTGTTACCAAGTCTAAAAGACACACTAAGTGCCTCGTCTTCAGTGCTGGGGCACACAATTGTCAGTCTCTGCTGTGCCTGAATACGTGCACAATGCAAGGAAGATTGAACACTGCAGCTCTGAGCTATCAGATACTCTTTGTGCTCTCACTGCAGCTTTCAGCATGAGATTATATCTTAAAGAAAAATCAACCATGTAGCTCATGATCTGCATCATAATGAAAAAGTTTTCTTTCTCCAATGTATAATTAGTGTAAATATCACTAGTAACGGAAGTCTGAGGAATAATGTTTGTGGCTGAACACCAACAGAGAGGGTTTTCCCATTCAGAAATTAATCAGGACAGAAGAACCATCCTGGCTGTTGACGCGGTGGCACGTGGCAGGTGCTGCATGTGCAGCCAGCAAGCGCCGGTGCACATGGCTGGGGCAGGTTGATGTGGTCTGGGGAACCTTGTTCATCACTGCTTTTAGAGATTGTTTCTGCTAGAAGAGAATAAATTAGTAGTAAGTACATTTTGTTCTCTGCAAAGGCCAAAGCTGATCCTTTTTTTATGCCATGCAAAAGTAGGTAGGGTCTGGCAGTTCATGTCAAATGTCATATGACTGGGCTAAAACCACTGCCTCATCCAGCCATGTTCACCAAGTCAACAAAGCACCTCTTCATATCAGTATATCCATAAACATCTCTATCTAGAGGAGACAAACAGGGGTGGCAGCTCTTTGCAGCACCTGGAAAGCCTGTTGCCTTCAGCTCTGTGCTCTGGGCTAGCAGCAAGTGCAATCCTTCCAGCGGATGTGGGGCACTGCCCCTCTCAGAGATATCCCAGAAAGTGGAGCCTACACGAAGGGCTCACTGTTGACATAGGAAAGGGTCCCTGGTGTCCTGGATAACCACAAGTGCCACACACCAGTAGATAACAAATAAACTTACAGAGTTTTGTTTATTCCTGTGTCTGAAAAATTAGTATATCACGAGCCTTTGAGATGATTGGGCTGAGTTCTGTCAGGAGACACCTGTATTTGTAGAAGAGAGGGATGTTAGTCAATGCTTGGATATATCTGAAATGCTTGAATGCTTAGGTCAGAACAAGGAAAGATTCCAAGAGCTGTTATGAAAACAAAGATGCTCCCAGAGGAGTTCAGGTCTTTGAAATGTAAATTGTCAACAAATCAGCTCAAAATCAAATTAAAAATTATTTTTTAAGTTGTAATTTGTCTCTAGGAGTCTACTACATAGAGCATCAGCCAAGTAAGTCTTGAAGCCTTTTCAACCTTGCTTGAAAAAAAAAAAAAGATTATTCTCTTGTTTTTATAAGCTTCCTTGTGTGTTTGATTCTTTTTATCCTGCTGGGTCTATGGTGTGTTTTGATCTTGTAACTGACAAACTGCCACACTCTGTCAAACATCCATTTACTTGTTGCTTGGGTAAATATGTCAGTTGAAATTCATCCACCAATTTATGGGTCCTTAGGGACACAAGATGTGTGGCAATAATCTTCTAGTTAGATGCTGTTATTCTAGAGACAATGCTCTTCTGTTTTAGAAACAGTCCAGTTTGTTTTGAAATTTCACTGTTTCATGCACCACCAGCACCCTTCTCCTTCATGCTGTGCATTTTTGCTGCCTGTGTACACAAACAGCTGGTTTGGAGGGTGGAACAGTTCCTCATAGCCCCTACAGGCTCTGATGACATTGATATTAATGTTAAACTGTTGATCTGTTCTTGGGTAATTGTGTGCAAGCTTACCTAGGTTCACTCTTGTCTTCACAGAGTTTTGTTGGTTGTCCTTTAAAACCTATTTTTTTGAAGCTAAACATTTCCAACTTTTAAAATCCTACTCAAAAATCCTATTCAAATGTCTTCTGCTGGAACTCCTGAAGTATCAAAGCCAATTCCTTAATGTAGCTTTTCTATGTATAGTCTCACAGGTTATTTTGCAGAGCTGTAACCTAAAATCCTAACAAAACTCAAGGAATTTGTCTGGTTGGTGAAAGGTGCTCCCAAGAGAGCTGGGCAAGTTCTGCTTTCTGAGTAAGGCTGTGTGAGGAAGCAGCCCAGAGGGACTCTGCAGGGGATATCAGTTAGAGAGCCAGTCCATGAAAGGCTGGCTCCACACTGACTGTTTTGCCTGTCTGCAGGATGCTCAGGTTTCTAAAATAAAATTACATTTTGACTTTATTCTTGTCTTGAATTTTGTTCTGTTTTAATGCAGTACTGTTGAAGTGTGACTGTGTGGGCTTTCCCAAACTGAAGTTGCTGTTTAAAAGTTAATTTATCCCTCCAATGTATTTCTTAACATCTCAAGTGGAGTAAATATAGTGCTCTACTTTTTAGTATATTTTGGTTAATTATAGGAAGAATAATGAAACTTAGTCTCTGTAATAGGGTCTAGTAGTTTTGAACCAGTTTTCAAAAGTAAGTTATTATCTGGATCATGAAACAGTGCACTCAGACCAGAAAAGACTTCTGCGTAGGAGAGTGCAAATAAATCAGAAGGAGAAATTTAAGAGAGGGACCAGTATGGAAACTGGGAGATGTTCATTATTAACCACTCTAGAGCAGGTGTCTTGATTTTTATCTACATGCGAAGCAGTGTTGGCAACCAAGAATGTCATGTGTGGTGAGTACATTTGTTTGGTTTTAATCAGATAAGTCTAAGAAAACATTCAGCATGTGCCATATAAACTTCTTTCTTCTCTCTGTTATGCTTTATTTTATTTCTCACCTTCCTAGAAATCTCTTGAATGTATTTAATTAGTGAGGATTTTGAAATTCAGTTTGGGCCACTCACGCAAGAAGCACAGGAGCCAGTCAGGGCTATGAACCCAGTCTGAGGCCAAAGCCCATTTAAGTCCCTCCTTACAACCCTTCTGTTCTTTTGCTAATCACAGTAAGAGGATTAACTTGAGGAGTATGGGATGTTGAATACTACAGTCAAAGATGTTCATATCAGGCTCTGGGCTATTTTCATTCACCCTTTTGCAAATGTAAAATGATTCCCAAAGCAATGGGTGCACTGAGATCCAAGGCAATTTACTCATGCTTGGAATATGGGTGTTTATATAGCAAGAAAAGGAACTTTGAACTAAAAAGTTAGAACTAGCCTGAAATGAGAGCTGAGATTTTCATGTTCCAGACTTGTTTCAAGCTAGTGCTTTCAGTCCTTATGTCCACTTGTATTTGGAAGGACAAATCACACAGATGTTATTTGCTTTCTCTTATGAAAAATAACAGGCAACCATACTATATTATATTGCTTTTGTCAGTGTCTGAATTGTACCTCATGTGAAGGTGCACTCCTCCCATCAGTTCCTGGTGCAGGTGGGCTGCTCTTTGCAAGAGGGCTGAGGCTAAGCCACAGCTATTTATGTTTGTAATTTTTGGAGATCCTGGAATTGAGCTTCAGTCTGACTACAGGGATTATTAAATACATCATCTCAAATATGGTATCATTAAGTGCAAATACACTGCTCTTTGTTTGTGAGGCTGGGAAGGAAGGTGGTTATATTTTTGCTGATATTTACTGTCTCCTCTGGGTATCAGCTCTTGGCTGCCAATAAGGCAAAAGACCTTGCTACCTGCAGCCACTCTTGTGCCCTTGAGAAAATGAAACCAAGATTCATCCAACGGGCATCGTCCTGAATAGGCTAAAGCTACAGACATCCCAGATGTGCCTGGGAGGGTAGTTGGAGCTCAAATGGGGTGATCAAACAGTTTTGTTCACTGCAATGTCTTTATGTACATTTGATTCAATATGTTATGTACATTTCATTCATTCACTAGGAGATCTGCATGGACTAATAGATTGTTTTGAAATGTAATTTGTCTTGACTGTCCCATAGATTTGTTAACATAAACCAGTAAGATGCTGATCAAGGGTCAAACAAAAGGATGCTGTAAGGGTGGGAGATGTGCTGGATCTGTTCCCATCTCAGTACCCAAAAAGTCACTTGTTTAGGTAAGTTCTCATTGTTAATCACCGCTTACGAGTGTTCTGCTGTGTTTCTCTGGTCATCCCATGTGAAGTATTCCCACCCATCCTGGGGCAGCTGTGCTGTGGGAACAGCTCCAGGTTGTGGGTAAGGGGTGATGCTGAGTGCAGTTCCTGCTATGCTAAACCCTCTTGACAGAGAGGGTTATCTTTGACTCAGCTTGATTGTTCTGACATTGACAATTATCTTTCCGTTAAAAATCTCTCTTTGATTTCACCTTGCCCTCACTGAACTGTAGAATGCTCTGCATGCTTTGAAATGTGTGCCTAAATGCCTTTTTTGTGGTTCTTATGAATCATGCCAAGAACAACAGTGCAAATAATCTTAGTTTGTATCTTACCTCTTACTTTTCTGGCTGTTTGTTTGGTCCAGACTTTGTCAGAAAGAATACCTATTGGTATTTTTATGTATTTATTCTTCCTATGCACTGAGCAGCCTCAGAGCTTGTGTTTTCAGTAGCAGTGTGGTGCTCCAGCAGTGGCATGGGGCCTTGAATCTGTTTGCAGGTCTCACTTCTTTACCAATGATTGTTTTTTTTCTACAGCTGTAATTTCTGAGTTCACCTTTTTGATGTTATCTCAGTCACATTGCAGCTGTACACAAATACTGGATGCTTTGTACGGTGAAATAAATAATGTATGTCAGTGTTGAAAATACAGAGAATCCACTTTTTTACAAAGTTTCTCTTCGTTACTCTTGTGGAGGTGGTTGGAAAGTCAGGGTAGGTGACTTTGATAAGAATAGGCACGGAGAGAGGGAGTAGTAAAACAGATTATTTAGCAGAGAACAATACTAAAGCCCTTTAATGAGCCTTTCTCAAATATCTCATATTCAGTCTTTTAATATGGCACAGAAATTATGCGAAAAGTTTTCTATTGTTACTTGGATTCTGTCCGCAAGTACTGTCAATTTTTTCCATGCATTAGGTCTAGAAGTTATAACTTATGCACCATTATAACTTAGGCACTGTCAAGTTTTTCTGTACATGTTACAACAGGTTTATAAATTATAAATTTTTTTTTGGGGGGAGAGGACTACTGAAAACCCCATCTCTATGCAACATACTATTCTAATATATATACTCAGATAATGCTGAGTGGGATATGATGAGACCACTCTTAAATGCTTGTTACTCTGACTTAAAATTCATGTTTGCCTGAATGCTGTCCATGAGGGAAGCCTTGCTGCCTGGCTCTGCCAGATGAAGCAAAACAGCACAGGTATCAGGGGAAGATGTTGCTGCAGTGATACTGATTGTTTAGATAGGAGTTCAGCTTTGTTTTGGTTACAGCCTTGTATGCTGACATTTAACTACAGCCTTGTGCTCTCCATCCTGGTTCCAGATGGGCTTATGAGTATTCTCATCTATGGATTTAAACAGAAAAATAATCTCATAGTAGAAGACAGAGCATTGCTGAGGAAACAAGAAGTGTTATCTGATATGTTTTAGGGAATTGGATTTCTGACATCAACCAGCCACTCTCCATCTTTTGCTCAGGTGTAGAAGGAATGTTTCTTGTTGGATGTTGGAAGACATGCAGTCTCTAGAATTAGATGTTTACAGTGAAGTCCCCTGAGAGCTGCCAGCATGCTCCATACTGTCTCTGCCATCTTGCCTGTCTGGTCACTGTAAACTTTACCTTTTCTTCCATGCTTTTCAGACACCCTCTGGATATCATAGGAGACTTTTAGGGCCATTAGATGGGGTTTTTTTTTAACCAAATCCATATTCTTGTCCCCCAGTCTGGAAGGTGTTGGTGCAGGAAATATCCCTTTAAAAATACAGGAAGCTTAGGAATGGTTTGTTTACTCCCAACTCTTTCAAGTCCTCTCCTTTGTATTCCTTTTATTCTTCTGCTTTACTGTCTTGTCTTTTCTTTCCAGTTTTACTGCAGTTATGTTCCTGGTGAGGGATTATCATAAAAAAACCAAAAGAGGTATTATTTTTGTTGCACCTTAGCAGTGGATGAGGTTAGAGAAAATGAAGGTGAATCTTCACAGCTGTTCACTTGCCTGAGCTGTCCCGTGGAGGATTCAATTGCCTTCTGAATTAAGTCTGTGCTGTCTTACTAGCATGTTATCTGACAGTTGGACAGAGAAATACGGGCTGTTATTTTGACATGTTAATCATGGTCTGAAGCAGTATTATCATCTGTGGCTGTGCAATGAGCACAGCTTTGCCGTGCTGAAAACCTTGTGTTTGCAGTGGTAAGTTTGCAGCCAGATATCTCTGTAGTACAGGGGATTTACGTTATGACTCATCTTCTTTTGGTTGGGTCTTGGGTTTTTGGGGGTTGGGTATTTTTTTTAATTTTTATTTTTTATTTAATGCTTTTTGATTAGTTATTAACAAAAGTAATCCTTTTATTTTTTAATTAAAATATTTTAAAGTACCAGGGAGAACTCTTTTCTGTAAAAGAGTGAATCAAATTAGTTTAATTTCAGAAGTAAGCACTAGTTCAAAAGGCTAGAGGTGTAATCATGTTGCAGCTTGTAGACCCTTGCTCCCTCACTGGCCTTGGCCTGTGTTACATGAGGAGGAGGACGAGGAGGAGGAGTGCTCAGGGAGTGCCAGGACCTGCTCCAGGTGAGCACCACAAAACACCTACCCACGTACTGTATGTCAGAGTGGACAGGAGGGAGGATTTCCTTGGTGTCTCTCCAAAATACCTGGAGCTGGGCACTGTTGAAAATACTAGACTGGTATGCCTTTTTAAAAAAAATTTAATCTGAAATGATATGATTTATTTGCAGTGAGTGATGTGGATGGCATGAGATGATGCTGACAGATCTCACAGCCTCTCACAGAATGCCTGTGTTTGTAGGTCTTGGCCCCACTCTTTGCTGCCATATTACCTTGCATGTACTATTGCCCCATGAGCAATCTGAGTTTTGCAGAAGAGGAAGGACACTATGCAGACTGGAACTTCTTGGCTACTCTTCGGACAGTCCCTCTGCTCCCCGGGCACACAATCTCTGTCAGGACAGAAGGGTTTAGTCTCAGACTGAAGAATTATAAGCTATAAGGTCTGCAGAACACAAATTGGTCTCCTTTTTTGTAATGGACATGTTGTGCTGTTTCTTTTAACCATGGCATCCAGACTAGAGCATGAACAGGAAAAGGCACCATCAAATAGTGGCTGTCATGTGAAGGTAAGTAGCAGAGCAGATGCTGCCAGCAAACCTGGTTCCTGAGGACCTGTCTCCAGAAGCTGGAACAGGCTCAACTCATGCCAAATTTTCTCTTGTCCTTATTTGCACAGCTGGAAACTGCTTTCTGCTCTCAGGTGCTGTCCTTTGCCATGGAATTTGTCTGGATGGGAGTTCTGACTGCATTCTGAGTGCTTCTTTCAAAAGAAATACAAAGGAAAGCCCAAAGGAACAGATCAAGAGCAGTCCTCCTGAGAAGGACTTGAGAGTGCTGGTGGATGAGAGGCTGGCCATGAGCTGGCCATGTGTACTCTCAGTCCAGAAACTCAGCTGTATCAAAAGCAGCATGGCCAGCAGTCCAAGGGAGGTGATTCTGCCCCTCTGCTCCGCTCTGGTGAGACCCTCACCTGCAGTGCTGCATCCAGCTCTGGGGGCCCCAACACAGGAAGGACAGGGACCTGTTGGGGCAAGTCCAGAGGAAGCCACTGAATTGATTAGAGGGATGGAGCACCTCTCCTGTGAGGAAAGGCTGAGAAAATTGGGATTGTTCAGCCTGAAGAAGAGAAGGCTTTGGAGTGAGCTAATTTCAGCCTTCCAGTACCTGAAAGGAGCCTGCAAGAAAGATGGAGGGAGATTATTTACAAGGGTACGTAGTGACAGGACAAGGGTCAGTGGCTTCAAATTGAAAAAGGGCAGGTTTAGATTAGATATTAGGAAGAAATTCCTTACTGTAACGGTAGTGAGACACTGGAACAGGTTGTCTAGAGAAGCTGTGGATGCTGCATCCCTGGAAGTGTTCAAGGCAAGGCTGGATGGGGCTCTGAGCAACCTGGTCTAGTGGAAGGAGTCCTTTGCCACAGCAGGAGGGTTGGAACTAGATTATCTTTAGCTTCAAACCCAGACTATTCTGTGGTTCCTCATTTAGAAAATAGGGGAGATGTGCCAATGGCATGTATCTGCATTTCCTCTCCCCCAGTCTCAAAATACCTGTTACCAAAAGGTAGAGGGATTGGGGAACCCTCCTCCCGAATATGCAGCTAAATCCTACTTTTGAGTTCAGCTGTGCTAAGCTTAGGTAGGTCTCTTGCCTCAAACCCTACATGTGCATTTTTTTTCTCCTCTACCTCCCAATATATCTACCTGCCTTGCTCAGTCTTGCAAGGCATAATTCCTTCTCATTTTTTCATTATATCAATTTCAAATCTCTAATTAATTGAATAAATACACCTTATTCCTACTTGCTGACTTAAGATGCTCATGAGAAACATTACTTTCATGTAATTAGGAAATTAGGTCTCTTCCCTGGAGTTTGCATCATGAAAAATAGTGTTGGTGGCATCAGTGGCCCCATGGATTAGAAGAGGCCATTCAGCTCTTTGGACATGTCATGGCCAGCACTGAAGCTGAGGCAGAGCTGCCTGGAAGATTAGGAAATACATGTATAGAAAATGGACTATCCTTTACCATCCAGGTATCGTGAAACTTTGGGGAAGCCAGTCTTGGACAGTTTTCTTGCACATTCCCTTCCACTTTGGACTTGTTTTATGAGCAAGTCCTCAAGCAGCTGTTCGGTTACCAAGAATAAGTGTTACCAAGAAGTGTTGCTCCAGAGTGCTCAGTCACTCAGCACTGAGCCCCTGTTGCAAAAAATAGCTTTAAGTAGATTGCAGGAGGTACTCGGAGGAAGCTGAATCCCCCTGAGGCTCTTGTAGGAGGGGGAATAAAAAAGCTTTTTTGTCCGACTTGTGTCATACTCATGCAGTCATGCCAAAGTGCAGTGGTGTACTGCTCCTGCTTTTTGGAGGCCTCTGGATGAATTGTTTGTCTCCAAAAATAAGATATCTGGAAGACACAGTGATGAATGACACAGCAGGCTTTCCTCCCTCCCTGCAGGTCAAGCCTTCATGAGCAAAACCGAGGAGGCTGCTAACACAGGGCTGGGATTTCTTCCTGAGACCTGTCAGATCCAGGAACTTTTTTTTTCTCACTCAGAGCATTTTTTTTCTGATAATAGAATCTGTCATCTGTAATTGAAACTATCACATTGAAATGTGATAATAGTGCAGAAGTGTATGTAATTTAACTAGTTCTGAGCCTGCTCTTGCTAAACAGACATTTTTAGTAACTCTATCCAGTCCTTTCCAACCAGCTATATGTTTTAAGAATAAGGCAAGCCTCCATCACTTAAACCACAAGGCAGAGGAAGGATGGTGAAGACTAGGTTGCCTCATTCAGCTTGGGGTATGCATTTTGTCCTTAGTGGTCATGGAGATTTATAATTTTTTTCAAGCATGCCAAAGCAGTGACAGTACAGGTGGCTGATGCTCCATTTTAATGTGACATAGTGGCCCCAGCACAGACTTTGTGGGTTTTAAACATGTATTTTAAAGTGTTGTTATATGACTTGGGGTTTGTGTCCAGTAAATTGGAGGTGGGATTTGAATAAGCAGTTTAATACACTTGTTGCTGTAGGTGCTGTTGCTGCATCTGATCTGGCTGAATTTGATGTTGGTAAAATGCCACGCATTTCCTTCACCATGTACTAAAGAACAAGGACAGATAAAATAACTGAATCAACAATTTTTGTGTATTTATTACCACTCTGGTATTTATGACCCAGCAGTGTTTTTTCATAAGTCCTCCACAGGGTGCAGATTTAACCAAGTACCATTTTCTTGGTTGAGGTTTCAGTGTGTTTTAGATTTCCAAGAAGTAGTCTTCAGACTCCAGTTCTGCACTGGCTTCATACAAGTTGTTTGTTACTAAGTCATCGGGAAGAGGTTGAAGATAACACACATACATTCATCTTGTAATACCTTGTGATTTAGGGCAGCCCTGTGGTGTAAAGGAGAGCACTCTGGACTCTGAATCCCAAGGTCCTGAGTTTGAGTCTCAGTGGGACTGTCCCCTCACAGTTAAATGCCTCCCTGCCATCTGATCCTGTCAGATCTCGGATGCTAAGCAGGGTCAGCCCCAGTTAGAACGGGTGCTTTAGACAGTCCTGAGGACTTCACTGTCGCTGTCCAAGCTCGCTCGGCCGTGGCAAATGGACCTCAGGACTTAAACGGTGGGGCCAGTTCTGCGCACGCTGTGCCTCACCTAAAAAATCCACTGCCCAGGCTGGAAGGGCACACCCACGTGGGGAGAGCCCTGCCCAAATCTTTGTTTGTGAAGTCTGGCCATACGTACCTTGTGATTTTGTAAATGGAAAAGGCAGAAATCTTGGGGCAGACAGAAGGAGCACGGCTTTGTCTTCAAGGCTTGGAGACATTAACAAAAATGCTATTTTTAGCAGTCAACAAAATCATTGTTATGCTTCTGAAATATTTTTTCAGCTCTTAGTCTCTTGTATCTTGAATGTGAAGCGGATCCTGTTATTAGCAATTGTCGTTGTCATAAATATATCTCTCAACTCATCAAGAGCCATTTGCCAGATATAGATGATAATGCCTTCTTCATTGTTTAACAGTAAATGATGAGATGCTCATTACTTTACTGTCACTAATTAAAGAGTTACTTCACCTGGGAGATATGTTTATTTTTCAGGTGCTTGATTTTTCAGGTGAGTTGAATTTCAACCCAGGTCACTTCAGTTTACCTTTTTAAACCATAATTGAGTTAATAAGTTTGCAAGTATTGGCCCCTTTTTACATGACAAGTTTTCAGTCCTGTTCTGATTAAGCTGTGATTTATGTGGAACCTCAGTCTGCTACACAAATCCAGGTATGTTTTTCAAATTGTAGCTGTGGCATATTGTGAATGAGCAAAGTTGATCAATGATCATAGTTCTTGATATAAAAATCCATGTAGGTTAAAAAACTCCTAAAACGTAAGTGAATAAGAGATCTAGCATTTTAGAAGTGAAGGAAATAGGTGACATTTTGGCTGAATACTAAAAAAGTCACAATATGTTTACAGAAATACTGAAATTCCTTGGTGTCCTTAAAATACTGCATGCAGCTCTTCATTCTTGTGTAATTTCTGATCCTCTGATCAAGAAAACATAAACCTGATACTTGCACACATAGGTTAGATAAGAGAAATATGAAAATAGTCACAGGTCCTCATGGAGATTTGAAAACATAACAGTTCCTTTGACCTGTGGCAAGCAGAACAAGTGACGTGGCTGGTGCTCTGCTGGTTGCCTGTGGATGCTGAGGTTGGTAGGTAAGATATCTTGCTATATATAGCTGGTTCTTGTACTTCACTGGACAGCAAAATAGACAAGAAAATGATTGTATTCCTTGTAAATAGGTATATGGTTTTCTGAGACACTCAAGTTATACAGTATTGGGCAGAAATCACTGGAGCACAAGTCACTGCTTCCGAAACAGAAGGCACCGATCCCGCAGATTGTCCCCAGGTGCTGGAGGTACTGGGGCACACAGGAAGGAGGACAGTCCCACTGACAGAAGCAAATTGTGGCCACATTGAGCTGGCCTGAGCATCAGAGTTGCAGAGTGCTTGGATACATGTGTTTTTATATTAGGAACTGCTTATTTGCATTATGCAGTCATCTTGTGATATTGACCAAGCTGGCAGGGAAAGGGAAGCACTGATGGTCCAGCAGTGTGGTTGGCATTATCTGAGATGCACTTGCCCAGATGCCTGGATTAAACTTTGGTCCAGACCGCTGGAAATCCGGGAAAGTCTGCATCACAGCAATTGCAGAATGGCTTATGTACAAGCAGAGGACACTGCTTTACTATCATGCTCACAATGTCACATCTGCTCCCTGTCCATACTAGCAGGGGAGAATCTCTGCAGTATATCCCTCTTACAGAGCTGGCAAGAGCCAGATAGCCCTGGCACGGAAAGTTGAGGTGTGCCCTCAAGGGCAGTTTCACCACACACCTTCCAAATGCCTTGTCTGACTTCTTGGAGGGGACATGCTGCAGCTCTACTTTGAAGCATTAGGAAGTAATCAGTGTAGGCTTGGGGGGTTTTTAAGTTCTGAAGGTGATTGGTGCCTGCTTAAACAGCAGCTCCTCCTGCACTGAGAAGCATCCATCCTTTATTTGATAGTACTGTGGGCAGGGCTACTGTCTTGCTGAAGTGTGTGAAAGTGCCATTCTCATGCTCTCTGCACACCCTTCAATACATTTGGGGCATGTATTTTGTTAAAGTGCAAATACTCTAAAAGAAAATATAGTGGAAGAAATATTCAAAATTAGAAATAAACAAAAGTGCTTTTCTGTAGACCAACAAGAAATGGAGAGCAAACTCTTTGTGAAACAACACAGTGAGTTTCCTCCCACATTACATCAGTGATATCCCCCAAAACACAGTGGCCATTCAAACAGAGGATGCTTTGTACAAGCCATGAAAGGGCTGTACCTACTCATGTTATGTGGATACATATTATGCTGAGACAGGATTATTTTCTTTGCCAAAACCGTCAAAATATTTTTCTTTCCTTATGTGGAGTAGCTGTACTCAGATTTTTGAGGTGGGCACATGCAAAGTATCTTTGGCTAAGCAAACAGATACCCTGGTAGATAAACTTTTTAACTTGCAATTTTTGGGTGTGGCCTTGCATGTCTGATGGCTGGTTGTGCTGTTCAGCACATCCCAGGTATGGCCAGAGATGGTTGCCCTGACAATTTCCTGCTGCTGAATCAGACTTGTTGTCTAGGCAACTGCTTTCAGCTTAAATTGCAAAACTATGAGTTAAGACCAGAGTTTCAACAGTGCAAGATCTCCAGTGGTGGTCTCGTCACACTTAAGGCTCTCCTAAAGCTTAATCTTTATAGACATATTCTGTAAAGATGCAGTCCAAGAGCATGAAGGGGAATATGGCATCAACGAGAACTGACAGATGATTTACTGCAGGGAAGAGCTGCTGCTTCCTCCACAGTGCAGGGCTGAGGGGGAGGATACGATGCCTGGGCACCGACTCCTGATCCCCACAGGAGGATGCAGAAGGTGGAGTGGGAACATGGAGTGCCCTCTTGTGCCCTGCAGATGTCTGGCATTTCACTAAACAATGCAAAATGTCACACTCTTTCCCTTCTGTTAAAATTTCTGTGCTGGGCAGAGCAACCTTTTGTAAGGTCCAGCACAGACAGGGGAGGCTCCTTGCCAACAGCTGTGCCTGACTGATGCCAGTACCACCACCTCCTCTGGAGGATTACAAAAAAGAAGAGTAATTGTTCTACACAGGCTGATAGTCATAGGACAAGGGTTAATGGTTTAAACAAAAAGAGGAAAGATTTAGCTAGGAAGAAATTCTTTACTCAGAGGGTGCTGAGTCACTGGAACAGGTTGCTTAGAGAAGCTGTGGCTGTCCCATCCCTGAAAGTGTTCAAGGACAGGTTGGATGGGACTTTGGTTAAACTTGCTTAATGGGTAGCATCCCTGCCCAAGCCAGGGGCTTGGAACTAGGTGATCTCTAAGGTCACTTCCAACCTAAGCCTTTCTATGATTCTGTGAATGCCAGTACAGTTCTCAAAAAGAAAACAATGATGTTTCTGGCTTTCCAGTAGAGATGCAGGCAGTGCCCTACTTCTGTGCAGTGCCTTACTTCTGTGCAGTGCCTGATGGCAGGTTCCAGTCCCAGTCTTGCAGCCACCCTGGTGTGAGGGAAGATGACAGAGACCACAAAGAGATTTCCTTGTTCTTCTTTGATATGCACATCTTCAAAAATAGACTAG
This sequence comes from Sakesphorus luctuosus, assembly GCA_013396695.1. Classification (NCBI taxonomy): domain Eukaryota; kingdom Metazoa; phylum Chordata; class Aves; order Passeriformes; family Thamnophilidae; genus Sakesphorus; species Sakesphorus luctuosus. The sequence continues at coordinate 670,889 of VWZD01010832.1, forward strand.
CTGCCTCTAACACAGCAGTGGCAAGGTTGCTCATTCAGAGTCCCATGAAATCAGGTCTGAGCCTCATTGCATGTTTTTGAGTGCACAGCTGGCCAGCTGCTGAATAACATCAACCAGGAGTGCTGAACATGGAAAATTTACAGGGAGTATGTGTGCACTTATATTGATCCTTGATGGTTCTGGTTGGCTTTGCGCTAGTTACCAATGTGCTGCATTGACTAAGTAATCATTTCAGGAAGTTTTGTAAGTGCTGCAAAGTATTACTTCCCTCTCCTGAGTTTATGGTTGAGCTGGCAAAATGCCAACTGTCCCAAGACAGAGTGAAAAGGGAAGAGAGAGAGGGAAAAAACCCTCTAAACTAGGTTTATGCTGAAACTAACTATATGTATTTATACAGAAAAGAGAAAATTAAGAGAAAACTACAATATAACGCACACTTACACAAGTTATATATAACAAGAAATAACTTCCTACTCTCCAGTTAATATAAAGTCTATTACTCTAGATTCATAGGCACTCTAAAAGACACTCTGCAAGAAAGAGAAAGAGTAACAACAAAATGTTTCTACTTCCCTGAACTCAAACAAAAGGCAAGTAGCAGCAGCCGGAGCAGGACCTAGCACAGGAGAAGAGCTGCAGGACGTTCTCCTCCTAGTTCAGCTATGACAGAAGCCATACCCACACACCGGCTCTTACCTCTTCTGAGATGATGTCATAATATGGTATGGAATACAATTTATTGGCTAGAAGAAGTCAGCTGTTAGCTAGCCTAACCCAGCCCAAGTCAGCTGACAATTCCAGGCCTAGTCTGAACTTTAAAACCTAAATTTTAGGTCTACTTGGCTAAACCATAACACTGTGCTGAGGGTGTCTTTTTCTAGACCTGTGCTTTACCTGTAAGGATGCCACTGTGGGAACTGCAGATGGTCTGTCCTAGGGAATTCATGGAGTAATGGTATAAAACAGAGATGCTGGAGCAGGGAAGACAAATGAGGCCAGCAGGTTAAGGAGTGAAATACAGGAAGATGGGTAAGTAAGGACCAAAAAAACATATCCAGCATCCTCTGATGAAGTTTATATACAGCTTCCTCCTTGGGGCAGCTCCATGTGTAGCCCATTTCCAGGACCTCAGCTCCTTACCTCTGCCACTTGTAAGCATTGCTGGAAATAAAGAAAATGTCTTCCTTTAAGAACCTCAGCTGCCTCTTGAGTGGAACTTGCAAGCTTCCATGATGCTTTGTCCCAATAAGTATCAAGTATCTGTCTGTATTTGTAAGAGTTGCCAAATGTCTGTCTTCTACATTTGTGTTGGAAAACTGTGTGGCCAGACAGACACTGTAGTATGAGCCTGAGAAGAGAGTAATAAAATGTACAAAAGGATAGTCTTTGGGAATAGAATCATAAAATAATAACATAGTTTGTGTTGGAAGGGACTTTTAAAGGTCCTCTAATCCAACCCCCCTACAATGAGCATGGACATCTTCAGCTAGGTCAGGTTGCTTAGAGCTTTGTCCAACCTGACCTAGAATGCTTCCAGGGATGTGGTATCTTACCACCTCTGAGGGCAGCCTGTACCAGTGTTTCATCACCCTTATCATAAAAAAATTCTTTCTTGTATCTACTCTAAATAGACCATCCTCAAGTTTAAAAACGTTACCCCTTGTCCTGTCACAACAGGACCTGCTAAAACATAAACCAAATGGTTTTGATTTTCTTTTCTAGTAAAGCAAAGACCATTGCTTCTGCAAAGTTTTTGTTGGAGGTCTGTGCACCCTGCATGTATGACAGTTACTGATGTTAATATATCTACAAAAATTATCTGAAGCTTCTTCCTTTACAATGTCAGATTTTACTAACCACAGTAACAAATTACATGTGTTAATAGAGACAGATGAAGCACATTCTGTATAAACATGCAGAAATGGTCACCTAAGAAGGTTTTGTTGTGCTTCTGCCAGAGCCATCAACAATTTTGGCAGTTTTAGTTTCCTGCTGAAATTGAGACATTTCATGGGTATTGATCAATTACTGCTAATAACCTTGTCAGACTGCTGTCAAAACATCTTGTTTTGATTTCTGTGGAATACAGAATGCAAGTCAAAATGAATCACTGGTGCTTGAAGCAACATACTTTATTTATTTAATGTTCTCTATTCTCCTTTAAAATGAGTTTTTAGCAAAAACTTGGAAAATCTAACATGGAAAATTTTTCCTAATTTATTCCAGCTTATCGTTTTCTTTCCTCTTCAACTTATATTTTAACCAAATATATCCAAGGCATATAAAAGAAAATGTATTCTTAAAGTTGTGACTGTTGATGTGCATAAAATCTTTATATGAGCATACTAATAGTTCTAAATTTAAAGCCTTAAAATATATTGAAATTTAATTGATGCTGAGAGTCAACAGTGTGTTTATCACATTTTGGGGCAAAAAAGTCATCCTTTTCTTCATCACATCTACCGAAATTTTGGAGGCCCTACGTAAGAATGTGCTGTGCCTGAGATGTTGAGAAAGACTTTCATTCTGCTTATAAGATACATCAAATACATTCTTCTCTAGAAAAAGATGATAAAATAGGCCTTCTTAAATGTGTTGCTGGCTACTTTATCAGGAAAATGTAGCCTGTTCTGACGCAGGATCCCATCACGACTGTAGTTCCCTGATGTATTCCAAAAGGATTCACAGGATCTGAAACCAAAACAAAAGGAGTCTTCTTTTTTGTATAGTATCATGGGGGTTTTTTTTAATAAAATAGATGCAGAGGAGTGGTGCAACTAATACTGGGAGGGAAGAAGAACACTAAAATCATGGATGGAATGTGTGTGTAACCTGCTATAGAACAGCTCAGGACTGGCATCCACAGGCACTTGGTGCCTGGGACTTTTCAAATATTGGCAGTGAGATGGACTGGGCTGCCTGGGCAGCACCAGCTTGCAAGGCTGGCTTTTAAAAGCTCACTTCTTTCTTTGAACTTGGGAGTTTTGGGCTCCCTTTGCTCTTTTAGACATATCTTCCTCTGCTGGGCACCTGTGATAGATACTCCCTTAGTGTGAGTGGCTGTATTCAGTATCAAATTTCAGCAAAGACCTGGAAGTGTAACATGAGGGTCTGTCTGTCAAAATCCCCTATGTTTAACAATAAAAAATATTTCATATTTTGGAACAGTGCATGATCTATACAGACATAAACAAATACTAGATTTTTCCAAACAGAAAGTGAAAAAGGAAATGGTTTGGCTTATTCAATTGAACCAAAGTTCCTGGAAGAATGTTGTTTACTCTCCTGGGCATGAGGAAGTATTTTGTGCTGATTTGCTTTAGACGTCTGAACAAAAGCTGCAGAACCACCTGGGCGTTACTTTTTAAAAAAAAATTCATGAGAGAGAAGAATTATTTTTCAGCTTTTAATTGTAACTATAGACAAGATTTATTCAGCAGTCTTACAGTCATTTGCCCATTTGCCTTTTTAAGATTTGATTTGTATCTGTAAATATCTCAATCTGTTTCTGTGAACTGTGAAGCTCACACAGCAGTTCCAGACTTCTTGTAAAGAGCAGCTAAAGAACCCAAGCATCAATATATTTAAAATATCATTGTGGCTCATACAGGAAACCTGCAAGTGTAGCAGGGCAGGTGTGTTATCAACATGCTGCCTGATACTTAGCATGCAGGTAAATGCTTCCAAACTCACTTTCTGCTGGCATTAAAAGGGTGAGGGAGCTATTTTGGACCACTTTAACAAACACTCAGCAACTCTGCTTGGATTAGTATAATGCTAGTTGTCACAAACATAGCAGCCCTTATCACTTACATTCTGAAATTGATTTTCCCAGTTTCAATTTATTGCTTTACAGCTTTATTTACTACCTAATTTTCTGTGTTGTTTTCTGGAGATGTAATGAGAATTGTGATTTTCTTGGCTAGTATTATGTAAATTATTCTAGCAGAAAACTTCATATATAAAGAAAAGTTAGGTGTAGAAGCATAACTTGTTGTAGCCTATCAACTAAGTCCAGTTACAAGATGAGATATATGGAATTTGCCATGTATAAAGTGGAAGGAGGAAATATTCTAAGATTCAGTCTACACTTCAAGGCAACTCTAATTTGTGTTTTCTGCACATACCTAATGCAACATAGCATTTTAGCAGCTAATGTAACATGGAATGTAATTTGCCTTCCCTTCAAATTGAAGGTGTTAACACCCCTATTAATAGGGGAGAAAATGAGATGCCATATTGAAATACATCAGATATTTAATATCTATATTTTTAATCTCCTGATGTCTCCAAGCCCTCCTGCAGTGCTCCAACTGCAGGAAAAAAAAAACTTCTTCATTTTTCTAGTTGAAATAAGCAGCAGTCGTTGTTATAGACAGATTGTACTGCCAGAGAGTTTTTAGCTGGTGCATTTGCCACTTTTTCTAGCAAACCTTGGTTTCATGACACAGGCAAGAGGTAGTTGAAGGTGTCAGCAAGTAAGCAACCAGGAGGGAGAGAAGGAAAGAAGGGAGGAATGGTGTGGGGTCAAAAGGTAGCACTCTTGTCAGCTGTAGTGAGTCCAGATCCCAGCATTTGGAAGGGGTGTAAGGGGCCACTTGTTTTATTTGGGATTCTGGGCAATTATTCTGAATATAAAATAATAAAAAAACAAAAACAGAAACAAAAAAAAAACCCAACCAAAACCTTCTCTGTGTCTGAGGCTGTTAAAAGCAGCATTTTTTGCAAACCTCAGCTCAAGCAGTTGAAGGGATATTTCTGCCTCATTTTTTTCCCCTTGATATTGTAAGAAAGCATAATATTTGTGTATAAATGCTTGTGCTCAAAGGATTTGCAAGGTTTGTCAAGATCTGCTTTCCTCTCTTATTTTGGGGAGAAAAAACCCTCACCCCAAAACAAACCCTGGAACCCTACATGTCTCCCAGTTTAGTGTGTCCTTAAGCCTCAGACAATTTTCCTGTGCAAGAACTAAGAGTCAGAGCAAAATATGCTAGTGGGAGACACAATCAAAACAAGGAAAAGGAAGTGGATTTTCACACAGCAGGCAGCAGACGTGGAGTGGCTTGCCAGAGAAAGCTGTGGATGCCAGAGTTTGTCATACGGATTCAGAAAATGCCCTGAACGGAAAAGACTTGAGGGATAGAAAGAGAAGTAGCCTTTATTTTCTTTCTCTTTTTATTTTTTAAGACACATGCTTACCATGTTTTTGTTTTTGTTTTTGTTCTCTCTTGTGCTTACATTTGCTTGTGCTGCTCTGAATGCTGAGCTAGGCTGCCCCTTGGTCTGAGCCTGCACAGCACTCTGCTGCTCTCACTGCATTTCACACTTCTCACTGTTAGTGTTTCCATGGCTTTTATGGAAACAGAATAACACCCCAGAGGTAGCTGTATGCCAGAATGGGCTGATGTAATCCTTCTGAGATGAAAGGAGCTCTATAAGTAAACATAAAGTTGTGTTCTAACCTAGCACTGTTGATGAAACAGTGAAATGATTTACAGAGCAATAAATGTGAATAACTCTCAGCTAGCAGTTCTCTTGCAGCTATCCTCACTTCAAGCAAACAAGTATTGTTCTGTATAGCTCAGAAGTTCCCACTGAAATAACAATTGAAACTGATCAGACTCTTACCTGGAAATCTCTGTGTATGCAATAAAAGCTGCCCATTCTCCAGACACAGAGAGCCATTCAACCTGTCAGACTTGGGTGAGAAACACAAACAATATGGACAGAGATGTATTCTGTCATGCTGGATAATCCACCTCCTTGTGGGTTTTTTAAGTGCCTCAATGTGTTCCTTCACTCCCAGTGTCAGCAAGAAACAGTCATTAGTTGGAAGCAGAACTTGCTCTCCCAGAGAGGGAAAGACACTTTTCCCTTTCTGCCCCTTTGCTTTGCAGTCTGGCTTCTGGCTGGAAAGATACTCACTTTATTGCTCAGGACAATTCCAGTGCAATTTGTTAGCCCTATGTTTGGAGAAAGCAGAATTACAGCATTGCTCAGAGTCCAGCAGCACCAACTCTGCAAGACTCCGCTCCCATTCATGGTTATTTCCCACTTGCCCAAATAGTTGTCAACAAAGTAGTTTTCTCTTAAATCTCTGTGATTAACTGCATGTGCCATATGTAGATAAAATGAGGTAATGATTACATGTAGCCTGGCTTTGCTTTCCTTTCTCTTGCATGTAAATAGGGATGAATGCAAGCAGGCAAATAAATAGGAGTTGTTCTGTCATCTTGAGGTTACGTTGCAGCTAAAACTACCCAGGCACCTCTTTGACCACCATCTGCTCTTGGCTTGAGTTCTTAGTAGTATTTAATCAAGTGTGTTTACCTATCAAAGAACAAGTAAATTTTATGAATAAGCCAAATTCTGCTCTCCTCAAAGGAGCAGGTGGCATTTATGGCCTGTTATTCTTGCTTCCCTGGTAGGGAAGAATGCATCCTGAGGAGATATTGGAATCTCCAGCTAAAATGCTGAATACTGTGTATTGAAATAGAAAGCAGAATAATTACATGTTTAAAACAGTGCACAGAAAGAGTATGAGAGGTGGAAGAGAGTATGAGAGCTCAAAAAGTTAATAAGACTTGGCAAAAATTCTGCAGGCTAATGCATGAGGAACATCTCACTTAATCCATCACAGTAGAACTCCAGCAACGCAGGGAGGGGTGGGAACCAAGCGCCAAAACTGCAAAATGCTGTTTTGTCGTTCTCTGTTTTAAAAGCCAAGAGAAAAATAGTGTAGTATTTCCCCATCTATTCTAATGTGATTGGAGGTCTTAAAAAAGCTTCTCTTTCTTAGTGGGCAGGAAAATACCAGGAAATGTCTTATAGTAACAAGACTTCCATACCAAACTCTTCCTAGCCTAGACATAGATGCATTAGTTTTAAGAGAGCTCTTATCTATACTTTTGTTATTTAACAATGTAACTCTTGAGGGACAAGAAATCTCAGCTGTGGGATTTGGTTCTGTTTCCTTCCACACTATAAGAACAGCCGTGGACAAAGATTTCTTTAACAGATCCCTGCTCTGGAGACAGCATCAGAAAATATGAATTGCAAAGTCGTATGAGCACAGCCTGCATATTTGTATGACCTGATGCCTCTGTGGGAATACCAGGAAAAAATGTCTGCATTTACTTCTTTTGTCAGGGTCATTGCACAGCCCTTGTATCATAGACCAGCAAATAATTGAACTTCTGAATCTTGGCCCATAGGGCCTTTCACTTCTTGTCTCCGATATGGGAAGACCAACAGCTTGATCTAATAATATGAATATGCTCTTTGGTGCTTATTACAGCTGTTGCAGGAGAGGTTACTCCCTACAGGTGGACAGTGATGTGATTTGTTGTGTTGTTGCAGGATTACTGCCAGCATTTAGCTCATGTGCCTCTCAGGAATAATAAGACATAAAAATCTGTGAGGCCAGTAAGATTGTGGGTCAAGAAATCTTGCCTTCTTCAGCAAGTGAGGGCTTTTTCCTATGTGCTGCTAGGCTGATTAAAGACAAAAGACTAATTTTGGAAGGCTAATTTACACAGTTGTGTTAAGTTGCCTGCTTTTGCCTTTATATTTCAACACCAATTTTTCTTTGGCAAAGGTTCATTCACTGTTTTCAAACACTACCTATACTTCAAATGCATCAGTGATTTGAGTAACTTCCTGGAAAAATACCATGACATTGATCAAATTCATGATATATTAGTGTTGAAATTGGGTGCATTCAGGTATGGCTGGGAAGAAATTGAATACCTCCTATGTTATTAGTTGTAATAGCCTAGTCTCTTGGCATAAAAAAAAAATCTAATTCCCAAACTGTCTTAACCAGCCAGTCCTCCTTTAATGCTGTTATTGATTTAGTTCCTAGAGCCTGGATTCTCTTTTTCTTGAGGGTGGGGGAGGTGGATTTGCTATCCAAAACAGCTTTTTAATTTAAAATGTTGGACAGATCTCATTACATCAGCAGAGAGAGCAGAGAGTTATTTTGTAGAATATATAAAAAAATAGGCTTTTTTAATGGAGTAATGTTGATGTGTATGTATGTTTTCAGAGAAATAATATTCTGCTGTCTTGATGACATCTGGTGAATCTTGATGTAAAATTCAGGCTCAGTTCTGAGCCACCTGAGAGCAAAGCTCTGAGTCTCATGTGTTTTACATCCTGCCCAGGCCTGGGAGATGAGAGCGCTGTGCTCTAAGACTGGGGGGGCTCTTCCATCTGATGGGGAACCAGTTAAGTATGAGCTCCTCACAGAAAGATGTAACAAAATGCAATGTTTCCACAATGGCAAAGTGTGTGTGGGTACCCAGGACCAGCATGTCCCAAGAACACCTGTGGGCATGGACACACTAGTTCCTAACCAACTATCCTTGCTTCTGTCTGACAGCTGTGTGTCTTTGAGTCTCTCACTCTTCAGCTCAAATAACTACCCATACAGGCATGAGAATTTGGATGGTTGCATTCTCCTATCAGCTCTGCAAGCTTAAATAAACACTTAAACATGTTCAGGGGTAGAGCAATACCCTGCTGTGTTCTGTTATGGGCAGAGCAGTGGGTTTTTTTAATGGTGGATTGTAGGTTACTGTCTGCTGTTGGAGAAATTTAACTCATTTTCTCCACACAGTAACCTGTGTGTGCTCCTTCATTCGCAAGAAGCATTGCAGACAATCATGGAAATTACCTTTTTTAACTGAAAGGAAACCATTTGCTAATCAAGTTCAATAAACCTAAGCTGGCAAAACACCTGGTCTGGTTTAATAGGAATGAGAATTTTACAAAGACAACAGTAAAGGTATCTCAGCACTTTTTCCCCCCTTGGGTATAAAACATGTATTTGGGCATTTGCTAGTAGAGAGAAGCATGAGGAGCTGAAGCAATTCCCGAAATTCAGATGGTGTCACCGGGCAGTTGATGGAAATAGGCTTCAATGTCTTAGCAAGCAAAGATGTAGGACTAGCTCACCACAGCAAGAGAATGTGTTTTGGGCCTGGTAGACCTTAAAGCACATGATTTAGGGTGTTCCTAAATCAGGATCAAAAAACATGAAATGCCCAAATGTTACTGATCTTTATTAAGCAAACAACAAATGTGTTTCTGGTTATGTTGCAGCCTTGATTTCAATGTTTTCTACACAAAAGACACGATACAGCATCTGAGTATCTGTCCCTTCACATCATTCTGCAGTAACACTGGTGTTTATTGCAGGGCTTTCTGCAATCAAATGCCCTTAGAGCTGGCCATGCTTTGTCATACTCCTTAAATTAATCCCAGCTGAACTGGTTAAGGCCAATACTATTTCTTGGGAAGCAGCTGACTAGGTAGGCCTTTCACTGGAAAGAAAGAAGAAAATATGTATCTGGTATGCAAGTAAACATTTCTTTCAGCTTGAACTTTGGGATATAAGTCTTTTATTAGAGGGAGATACTTCACATGTAAAAAAAGGTTTGGAGCTTATATCAGAGATTTAATAATTTCTGCTCTGTGTGCTTCAGTTCTTTGGATTTGTACAAAGTTTTGAAAAGTTCTTTTGCAGTTGAATATTGCAATGCTGATGCTTATGGATCAGCAGTGGTTTTTTGTGCTGTGCACTCATGTAGTGAGGTCTGCAGGAGCTGAACTTGTAGTTAATGGCTCTTGAAACTGGATCAGGATTGTGGATGGAATTACAAAAGCACGGTAATGCTACATGCAGATGCTTTATTGTGGAGATCTGGTGTTAGAAGCCAGTATAACAAACAGCATTTTCTCATCTAATGTTGAAAGCACTGGAAAAGCAGCCCTTAGCAGGAGGGTAGAAGGTTGGGAATGTGTGCTATAGTGTGGTGCTTTGCATCCCTGAGTCAGGAGAGAGTTTTCATGAAAAAGCTGGCACAATTTGATTTTTTGAAAAATGGACTTTCTTAAATTTTATGACCTTGAAACTCCAATTATGAACACATGCAACACTTCAGTGTGTTTTTATATCTGTTCATCAGGGAAACATCTTTTTCTAAGACATTCTCATCTTTCTAGCCTGTGGTCATTATCAAGTGGCACTTTGCAGAGTGTGGTGATGACTCGGGAAGTTTGCTTGGAGGCTGTCACAGATGGGGTCTTGCAGGTTTCAATCTTCTGTTACCTGCCCAGCAGTGAGACTGTGAGAGGATCAAGAAGAATTTATCCCCACTGCACCTGGTGGTGCAGAAAGGACTGGAGGTGGCTGCTCCCTTGTGCAAGTTGTACAGCCAAATGAAAACAAGAATTTTGTATCTCTGGGTTTTTTTCTGGCAATAGAATTACACTGGACTACATAGAAGAATGAGGCAGGAATGAGAGTAAAGGGAACAGGGGAGGAGGATGAATAGCTGAAGACAAGCAGGAGGACACCTGACCTGGAGGAAATTGAAACAGAGATGCTGGAACAAACAAGGAGAGGTTCATTCAAAGCTACTTACTTACAGATATTCCCTGAGACCTTCCTGGTTATGTGGAGATTTTTTTGGTTGCTTGCTTGGGTTGTCTGTTTTGCTTTGTTTTTGCCTGCAGAAACTGAGTTGTCTTTGCTCCTTGTCTGGTCAGTGGTGCCTAATGCTCCCACACATTCCCAGGGAGAGACCCTGTCCGGCCCTTTCCCCAGAGTAGCAGCTCTTGCTAAAATACCTGTTGGAGTGACATCACTGGTTGCAAATTTGCAGCTGGGAATTAAGGTCACATTTGAAAAAAAGATAAAAGATATGTGGTAGTCTGTCACTTTAAAACATTTAAATGTTACTTAAAGTTCTCATAACAAAGTAATCCATTGCAGAAGATGGTCTAAAGAGTCTTCAGCTTTGCATATCTGCTATATTTTGATTATAACTAATTTTTAATAGTCAGTCCACAGCAAAACCCCACCCAACCCAGATAGCTATTCTTTGACTATCTTCTCTTAAAAAAAATCACTAATTATTTCCTCATCTATTAGAGCCAAATTTCAGCGTCAGAAATGTTATTATTGTCTCATCAATATTACTAGGTCAAGGAAACAAGTTATTCTTTTTAACTTGGCTCTTTCATTTGGGATATAAATGTAAAATAGGTTGTCAGGGTTTTCTTTCAGATTGTACAATCTTTGGCTCTGATGAATCAAAAATACACTGTTATAATTTTGTGCCTGTCTCGAAGGATTTGAAATTATACATTGAGGTCAGATTTCAGCACTTAGAGAAACTTGAATTTTATTTGCTGTAAACATCAGTGGTTCTTTGACTAGAGTTGCAACTTCATTATACTTGCAGTAATTTTTCTAGTCATTTTATGCCAATAGGGCAATTTAAATTCTTCCTTCCTTCTTTAGTCTGAAAGTATTATCATTAAAACAAATATTTGTTGTGTTGAGATTTTTCTCATCAGGATAAGCATCAATGATTACAATCTTGATCTTGCAATCTAGTGTCCATACTAAAGATAAGTGGTGTTAACTTTGGTCCTACTGAAGAGACTTTATTTCCTCTGTGTGAGAGAAAAAAGGGGTTTGCTCAGGGTTTGGGTTTTGTTGGTTTTGGTTGGTTGGTTGGTTGGTTTGCTGGTTTTTGTTGTTGTTGTTGTGGTGGTTTTTTTCCAAATTTGGATGTAGCTGGAGTGAGAACCTAAACATGGAGCCATGTGGGACACTCCAGGTAGCTTTGATAAACAGCATCCTTGTGCCTGACTCCATGCCCTTTTCTTTTTGGTCTAGTTGTCTTACACTTTATGTAACTAAATGCCATTCACATTCTGCTCTGTTTCTCAGGGTCTTCACAAGGCTCTAAACCATTGCAGAGGGTAAAAGAAAAAAATAACAACATCTTACAGTTCACAGTCTTTTTTTGTGTGAAGTCTTGAGTCAACAGGAAGGAGAATTGCTCTAACAAACACACGGGGAAGCCAATCCATCCAAACTACATGTGCACATGAACAAAGGGAGCTGAGCACACCCATGAGAGGAAAACAAACTTTGTCCCTGGTGGAACAATAGACAAGATGGCTTTGTAGGCAAATGGGACTTAGCATGGGCACGTACTTTTAATGATCTCTGAAGAACCTTGGGAGTTTTAATGTTTGGAAAGAGGCTGGAAGGTGTAATACATAAAATGTTAATGATAAAAGGGGAGCAGGTGTTTTTTCTCTCTTAGTAATTCATAATTAATGTTTTCAAGGCTGGAGAATGTAGGGCTTTCTGTTTGGTTTTTTCCTGTCTTTTTAACTTGGGAAATTTTAGAGCATAGTAAACAATGGGTTTTCCATTCCAGTGAACAAGCTGGTCTGGGCTCTCAAGCTGTAGCTTTTAGTCCATTAGATTGGAGTCTGCTGGAGTGATGGATGCTGCAACTACCATTCAGTTGGCAGTCTGGTGTGTCTCCATGCTTAATTAGTCAGTGAAATCAGCTTGAAAGGCAGCAGTTGCCTTGACAGAAGCACTGAGAGAGGTTAGTTGTCATGTGTTGGGGTTTTCATGCAGTAAATGTTTGGCTCCCAGGGGATGACAATTGGCTGGAGCCTGAAGCAGAGGAGGTAGAAAGAAGAATGAGCATTTATCCATGTGGTGTGGGAAATGCCTTGCAGTAAAGGGAAAACAGGATTTGGTTCTCTTGGCACAAGCCTACTAGCCACAGGGCAGTACCTCAAGAGCATGCAGGAGCTGGGCAAATGGAATTCTGGCCTTGGATTCTGAGCAGCTGAGTGCCCACCTTGCCTCAGCACGTGAAGTAGCTATCAGATAGCACTGTGATTGCATAAGAAGATGATGATGATTTTAAATATTCTTAGTACAGCTCCTGGGCCAGACACCCACTGGTGCTGGTAGTTTGGCTACATTGGGAATGGGATCAAATCCTGTATTATTTAGAAAAGATTGTAGCCTGTGCCCTCCTACTCCTTAGCTGTTTATCAGGAAAGACTGGTCTGTCCCAGCCTCTATAAGCTGCATATTGGCTCTGGTGACAAGAAGCTATGCTAACAGTGTGCACTCCTTGCAGGTAAGGCAAATTGTGTTCTGGACTGCATTAGAAGGTATGTACTCAAGCAGCCTAGGAGAGGTGCTTATGCACACCTATTTGGCCCTGGTTAGACAGGACCAAGGGTGCTGGATCCAGTTCAAAGGAGGCGATTCCTCACTGGCTGGCCCTGGCTGGGGCTGCAGGTTTTCTGGTTTTATGTGTTTTTGTTGCTGCTTGCACTGGGCTGGAAAATCATGAGATTGGTTAGCAGGTTGTGTAAAAGGCTCTGTTTCCTGGCTAGCTGTTGTTTTTTGATCTTCATTTCTTACCTGTCTCCATTTCAAGTGTTCCACAGAGACTTTCAGTTAGCCCCACAGGGCTCAAGCTCAGCTGATGTAAATTGTTACGTCTATGTTTTGGTTAAAAGAAGAAGAAAAAAAGACTTCCTTGGTCCAGTCCGTGTGGAGTCCTTGCTTCTAGATACTATGTGGCAGAAGGAACATCTGCAGCTAAAGCAAAGCAACTATTATAACAACCACAATAATGCAAGCAACTCTTCCAATGATGTCTGTCTAAATTGCATTCTTGGGTAACTGACTCTTTATTATTATTATACTTTTTCCATAGCATCTTCTGAAATAGAGGACTTCCTTCTGCCTATATTTTTTAAGAATAATATTCAGCAGAAACAGGTTTTGTCCTTGTTCTAACAGAAAGTCCACTACAGCGCCTGGAGTTTATAAGCCCACTAGACGGAGAGAAACACTTGGGAAGAAGCAAATGAGGTGTAAGGCTGTTACAGTTTCCCACATGGAGGAATTTAAGAGATATCTACAAGGACAGTGGAAGAAGCACTAGATGCTGCAAACAGATGAGCATTACTAGCCAGACAGCTCCTATCAGAGAGAAATGCCCGCTCCCCATGTTTTAACAGCACTGCTCCTTCTCTGTCATTCCCCATTATCTATCCTAGATATGCATTCCATTTAATGTAAGAACACCATATCCAGTGGGGTTTTGTTGCTATATTTTGCTTTCTGTTGTCTTCTTTTTTTTAACTTAATGACATCTAAAAATGTATAAATTTCACATGAGCTGGAATTGCTTGCAGTAAGAATCAAACCAAAAATATAAAACTTAGGCACCAGGAAACTTGGGAGTTATTCTTATTTTGGTAAAGTTCAGGTCATCTGTAGTGATCCAGGTCATCTAATTATCTCCAGTAATATGAGCAGATCCATAGTGGAATGTCTAAGAAGTAATTCTGACTGCCTATAGACTAAAGGACAGTTAAATATTTTTTCTCTTATTTTCAATGTGCTTATGCTGGTGAGTTGAGGAGCATCTTGTGTTTGTCAACTTCAGCAGGAGTTTGAGATGCTTAGCAGCTGTTGGGCTAGTCTCCAATGACAGTACCTTCATATACCAGAGCAAGACTGCTTTGTAAGAGCAGCTTGTCTATGTGCTGTTGCGAGTGACTATGGGGAGACAAGTGGGTTATGAGCGAACTAACAAAGCTTCTGTCTTTTAGGTTCTTTGTCTTAACCCTGCCAAGTATTTTATCAGGTCCCTAAATAAGCTAAGTATTCCTGACATGGACCAGTCCGAAGTGTCCCTTTCCCTTGAGGTTTTGCTGCATTGCAAGGACACTTCAGCTGCTTTCTTGCTTCAAGTTGTTTCACAGACATTGAATAGTATTAACAACAATATACTGAAACCTTAAACCAAAATCTCTTTAGCTAAGGCAAGCTCCTGAGTTCTTCAGGACTTAAAGGCAATTTTACTGATTTATACTTGCAATACTTAAGTGAAGGCAGAGAGCCTGACACCTTATGTCAGAAAGCATCTGAATAACACCACATACGTGGAAGGAGCTGAAAGCCTGTATAGTGCAGCACACTGTTTCACAACAAGGAAGATGGCTTATGGCAATGCTAAGCAAAGCTGTGAAACTGTCACAGGCAACAAAAGATGGTCAGGCAATGGACTTCCTTGAACATGTGCCTTGTAAGGGCTGCAGGAAGTGAGAGCTATAAAGCCATACTGATCAGTGGCAGCTTGAGTAAATTTTGTTTGCTTCTAATGTAAAAGGTGGCCTTGTCACAGTTACAAAGGTTAACATAGGCAGTTCTCAGTGAATCAGCAAAAGAACTGTGAAGAGAGGAACAGAGCAAATATCCAGAGTATCGGAAGAGGCAATTCCTTTAGAGAATACTTGATAGGGTGAGCCCTTGTGCAGGGAATAGGAACAACTTGCAGACAGACACGAGGTTTACAAACAGACTTTGGTAATTCCAAAAATGTAAATTTCCAGCACTTTGGTTTTGCTGAATCAGCTCCTGGAGAAAACCAATCTGTATCTCCTATGCCCAAAACTACCTGTGCAATGTTCATTGCTCACAGTAGGAGCTGCCTGAAAGTAAGGCTTTGGACTACCTCTTTCATATCTCTTTTTCATAAATTTGATAATAAATAATCTTATGGTTTGTACATGGATGCTGCAGACCACAGCCTGAGAATGTTGTTACCCTTTGTCCATGCAAGCCTTTTAAGCACAACACTCACAGTGAAGAACTTGTCTTCCCTGCAAAACTCATTAGTTTTGGCTTGATTGTGGCTTCGAGAGGTTCACAGGAACAGTCCTCTCTTGTCCCAGATCTAATAATAATCTTTTTTTCCTCAGTATCCAATAATTTTTACAACCCTCTGTGCTATAGAAATGCTGAACTCCCACAAAGAGTGCTTTCCCACAGAACCAGAAAAAAGTGCTTTTTGCTCTCCAGTGAAGCAGCTGAAGGCCACTGAGGGTTGCCACCCTGCATGGCAATACAGAGGGGCAAGGGCCAGAGAAGCTCTGAAAAAGCTGTAGACACACTGTGTTATATTTTAGAGCATTCACTAGTTTGATTTCCTTTGCTATTATTTAATGAAAATTCAGGAATGGGGCAGTATGTGTTTGACAGGTATGTTTCTGTGTGTGCTGTGCTCCTAAAGCATTTGACTTTCATATTGACTTTGGCTGAGTAATTTAGTGAGAACCTGATGTTAGATGGAATTACAAAATTCAAGAAAAGTCTGGGACAGCATCACAGAGTGAAAAAATGTGATTTTGGTAAAAGTGTACATTTTGTTCATGTGTGCCTTGTGGAGGGCACAGAAGCCACCAAACACCCTTGATGCAGTATTTATTCAAAAGCAAATCTGAAATGAACACTGGTATCTGTTGTTGTCCTATGGTTTGAAATGGTCAATTGGTATTCAGGTATACAGTAAATTTGCCAGTGTTTGTTTGGTTCAGTTTTGTTGTTTTTGTTGTTCTTGGTTTTTTTTTTTAATTATTATTTTAACATTTGAACAGAATGTCCATTTTCAGGGCTTGGGGGATTTATTCTACGTATATTTCTAAGTAAGGAAAAGTATCTGACTTGGTTTTTTGTTTGTTTCATTTTTGTTTTGTTTTGCTCTGTGAATCATTTTCAGTATGATAAACAAAGGTCTAGGAATGAAATTGCAAAAAAATAGAATGGCTTTTGGACAACAGATTAGGAGGTGAAAACAAACACTTCAGAAAGCTCTCAACAATCAGAAATAATATGAGTTTGTAGTTGAAATTCACTTTTATTTTGCTGTAAGGTGCAAGACCTGACAATAGCAGTTAAAAACCTTTATCTGAGAGGAGCATACAGAAATTTCCGGGAGACAGCTACATCTTAATGTGAGGAAAGACAAAGAAATCCCGTTTAGCTTTAAGAATGAAGGACTACGCTTCAGTAATCCCAGCTGTCAGCCCAGCCTCTAAAAGGGGACAAATACCGCCATCTTGAGGTTATTGTGCTGTATTGAAAAGTAAGGAAAGGCAAGAAATATTCAGCTACACCTATTTAAAAGTCAAATACTTTAAGGCTCTGATGAAACACAAAAGCCAAAATTACTGCAATAGCGATAACCTGATTTCTCTGAGGCTGCACCCGTTTCTTCTAAAGAAAAAATAAAAAAGATGAATAGCATTTGTCAGGCTGTCAGAATCCTATTGAAATAGTAAGTGTTCTGCTGTTAAATAAAAGGAAAAAAGTCCAAGTGATATTTTAGACATATTTCTTCATTTCAAGACAGCCTAACTACCACTTGTGCCCTCATGTAAAAATGCTGCATTCATTTTCGCAGGTATAGTACCACAGTATGTTCGGGTTCTTAGTAATTGCTAACATGTAATTTTGTGTGTTTTGACTGTACAAGACGATTCTTTTTTGAAAGTTGTAACTGTGGGTAAATTGTACTATGCCAAGAGCCAAACACATATCAAAATTTATTAGGATTCTACTTTTTGTCACCTTGACACTGTTCTGTCATATACACTTTGAGGTTATTTCCTAGAGGTCTAAGCTGCTGGGTGAGAGAGGTTAGAGAGGTGTGGTCTGACATACACACCTGTTCCTAATTCTTTAGGATATTGAATTAAATTATTCAAGATCTAGAACACCAAATTGAAAACAAATGTGGACTTTTAGCACTTAAAAATGCTTATAATTTCAGCACAATATTTGCTGGGTTGAAGTCCAGAGGAATTTCACAATACTTCAAAGGCAAAGTTTAAGTGCTTGATTCCAGACAAAACTAAAAGATCACCTGGGAGCAATTGTATAACTCCTCCTCATGTTCTTGACCTGGTCACCAGCTTTCTGAGTAACTCTGAACCTGTTGCTGAGTGCTTGTTTTCTGGCTTCTTTGCCCATAAAAGGGGTGATTTGCTACCTGAGGTGAGATACGTGGTATGTGCTGAGTAACGACCTCAGAAAAATGCCTTTGCTGTGTAGATATTAACAACAGCAATTGGCAGGACACTCAGACCAGCTGGGGAAGGCAGGGTGGATCCGTCTTGTTCTGTGCTGCTTCTCTGAGGTCTCCCTGTAGGTCTCTGAATGTAGAATAAGTGCTGACTGCATCCCTCAAAACCACCTCCACTCCACGAGCAAGTGCTGCCTGTGTTAGTTACATCATGGTAAACATCTTTTAGAGGAATTCTGTATTTCTGTGTTATGGCTGTGTGCATACCATGTACTATGTTTACAGTTTTCTTATGGACTGAATTGAAAAATAGTATCTCATCTTTAAGACATAGCTTTTCTATGGGGAAGAATTTCTGGAAATACAGAAACTGTGATGAATTTTACAATGGAACAACTTTTCTCCTTCCCCCTGTTCTGCATCCCCCAGACTGGTTAAGTACTCTGGCTTTTTTTAATCAGGAATGGATTTTTTTTTCAATATCCTGTTTAGTACATACATTTCTATTTAAAAAAAAAAAAGGACAAAGATAGTGCAGACAGTGCTCAAAATGAAAGCTTCAGGAATCCAGTTTCTAAAGGTTTAGGGCTGTTTCAGGTCAGGGTAGAGATCTGACTAGTCCCCTAATTTTTTTTCTGACAGCCACTAGTAGCAGATGCAAAGAAAACAGTGTGAGAAGAAGCCAAGAATATTTCACCACCTATTTTTCCACTCAGATTTCCAAGTCTACCTCTTCTGCCTATGAAGATATAATTCAATTTCCCTTCTAGTTCCCCATTTTGCTCCTAGAAATTGGAGTGAAGAAGAACTGACTTAAGGTATTGAAATAACAGAAAACTCATGTAATTTGTAAAAAAGTAAACTAAATGGATCTGGACATTTTGTTCCTATGTTCCTCCGTTCTGCCCTGTCAGGGGAAATTGCGAGCCTGTAAATGTTCTTGGACTGTGCCCTCTAGATGGAAAATACCTGCAATTTAGTGCTAAACTGTAGTATTGGTTGGTCTGATAATTGATACACTGGCAGTAAGGATTTAAAAACTCAATAGTTTAGATACTTTATTTTGTTACAAGACTTTTGAACAGTTTCAATCTTTCCTTCATAAACTTGGCAAAGGACTGCTCCGTGGGAAAATAGATCTTCTTAACCAGAAGCCCTTACTTAAGGAAAAAGTTAAGTATCCTGAGAATCTGGATAAATATGTTATTGTCCATATCTGTGAATGTCATGAACTTCCTGTTTTCCTTTTAAAGGAAGTGACACATACTACTCAGAACATCTCTGTTCTACTTACAGCTGACTCTGTTTTCAGATGGGTTTCCATGTTCTTGGTTCCCCTGATAAGCCTGAAGACTGTGGGAGATTAAGGGACTGTACAGAGGCTCAGAGGTTTCGTGTAAGCCTATAGTCTGTCCCAGACCTCCCTGCTGCCCTGATCAAGTCCTTTAAACACTTCGTCCAGGCTCAGAGGGGAACAATCATGGTGCCCTGAGCAAAATTTCACTAATGGGTAAAGAGGTTTTTCTCTACTGTGGTAGCAGAAGACATTGTGATGCCTCAGTTGTTTGTGCCTTAGTCTGAGACTCCAGTTCCTGCCTTCTGGTAAACCAGGTAGTGCTGAGCTTGGCCTTTGTAGTTGAAAGGATTTCTAGTACAGAGGTGTTTTTCTCCTGACGAAAGGTAGATGGAATTACAGCTTGTTTGCAAAAGTGAGACACTGGCTCTGTGGGAGCATCAGCTGTGCACAGTAGGAGGGGGGGAAGGGAGTTTGCAGTGCTCTTGATACTCATTCCAAGCCACTTGCTTTGCATTTTTTCTTCCACTAGCCAAATTATAGATCAAAGTACAGTACTGAATATGCATTTTAGGAAAAAGCATTCATATAACTTCTACCTAATTATGTTGCAGCCCATTACTGCATTAAGACATAATTGTCAATTTTATTAGAGTTAATTGTTACAATTTTAATGTCACTATCAAACTGTAGTATCCTGGCTGTAAGAAGCGGCACATCATCATCTTTTGTGTAATGGCCCATGTGTTACTACATGCTCAAGATCAAGACTTGGCTGACTTTGTGAAAGACAGATTTGATTTTAACAACAAACAATTGGGTTTGGTATGGCAATAATTGGATGATACTCTGAATCTCTTCAGGCAAGGGATCAGAATGGCTCTGCAGGGCTAATGTGTCTGATTGTGGTGAAGTTTAGATACCTGTGGTTCTTTTTGCACTGCTGTCTCATTGGGTTTTTGGGTTGTCTTTGTTTTTGTTTTGTTTTGTTTTTCTTTAAAGGGAGCCACATAGCTGCTCTGCTGTAGTATTAAGCAGTTAGGCAAGCAGCTGCCAAATCCTTCCATGGATACGGAATTGCCTCAGTTTTGTGTTCCCAGAGGATGTGTTGGAGCCACTTTGTTTTTGGATAGTACCTCACATGAGCAGGAGGTGCACTCTCTGAAGTGTCTTCTAGCAAAAGTTTTCTCTGGCTCCTCATATGGAATATGCACTGATTTGCTGATTTGGATCAGTGTGGGGTTTTGAATGATTAAAAGCAAGCTGTGGAAGAAATGAAAGCATGTATAATTTAAACAGGTCAGTTCATTATATTACATAACCTTATAATTATTTTTATCATTGTTGACGCTCTACAAAAGACAGAGTAATTAGACGATATCTTTGTTAAAGTATAGTGTACTACTACTTCAGCTTCTGAACTGGGAGAGGGAAAGGTGCTAAATATGATTTAGGAGGTACCTAAAACTGTATAGCAAAGCTGTTCTTAGGGAAAGCTGTGATAAAACAGTCACTTGGGGCTAAAATTACCTGTTTTATCTCAACAAAGGACAGGATTTGCTCTTGTAATGGCTTTTAGTGTCCCTTTCCTTCCCAGATAGGCAGAGAGGCAACAGAGTGTGACTGGAAAATCCACTTCTGAATTGAAAGAATTAGCAGATGTTACTGAGAAGACACAACAAAGTTTGACTGACTTATTTGCTTTATTTTTTTAATTATTTTTCTTTTCCTCATTACCCACTTTGGGCATGTACTGCTGAGGTGTTTGCTCCTTGGTGAGTTCCTGGTAAGGATGTTGGTGGCAGTGAGCAGTGCCTGTGTGGGAGGGATGGAACTCAATGCATGTCTGCATTCCCAGGGGAGCATCTCCTGGGCATTAGTGGACACCCAGTCAGTGAATTTTCCTGCAATGCTGTATGTTTCTCTATTAATTTCAAATTTATTCAGGCTTTTAACAGTGTCCCTTTAAAGGGCCCATGGTTGCACTGAACTAGTGCTCTCTGCTGTGGCCAACACCTGACACCTCAGTGAAGTGGCTGTCCCAGCTGGGTGGCACCATGCTGGGCTCATATCCTCCAGCTCTGCAGGACCACAGTGGGACCTGCCTTCCATGGCTGGCCTGCTGCACCCAGCTGAGCCACGAGAGAGGAGGCTCAGTACCACAGAATCAGTCAGCTCTGAAGGGCAGTGTACACCTGCTGAGCTGTGGTATCACCTCCTGTAACACGCAGGGGCTGTGTGCAAGCAGGCAGTGATGCTGTGCCTCACACTGCACTGTGCTGCTGGCTCGAGCAGTGAACAGAGCTCAGGGAACTGGGGTCTGATTCATACAGCACTCCTAGTTCTGACTGTTTCCAGGCCTAATTCAATCAGAGGTCATTCAACTGTCTCTGCTCAGTGCCAGCTCTGCTTGTGACAGTTACACCCCCCCAGAGATGCAGCTTCCTGCAGCCTTTACTAGTGCGTCTGTGTTGTGAAAGCCATGCATTGACCAGCAGTAGGTGCTTAGGGAAGGTTGTGAGACCAAGGCAGTACCACTTAATAGGAGCAGGGAAGCCTTGTGTTTTGTAGTTCAGAAATCTTGGGTTACCTAAGGTTGGTGTTGGTGTTGGTGACTGATTGTTCTATTTTACTATTGCTTACAGCAGTGGATAACTGGGAGTAAAACCTTGTTGTACCAGAAAAAGCCTTTCCTTGAGATAAACAGTCTGAAGACAAGAGCTAAAAATAGGGAAACAAATATGATATTGCCAAGAAAATGCCGCTCCTTGTGGGGTGGGATATAACTGGCTAACCAGTGACCCTTGCAGATCCTTCCTGCAGGCCTGGGTGCTTGCTGCAGGCCTGGCTTCAGATTAAACCAAGCACTAGACCAAGGTTGTTTTTTTATGGTGTTCCTTGTCAGATGGCTGAATTAAGTCAATACAGTTTGGCAGAGGCAGGAGGTGGCCTTTCAGGTGTAGTCCTGGCTTGCAGCCAGCTGAATTCCTGATGTCTGTACAGCCCAGTAGGCAGCAAGGCAGAGCAGAGTGAGGTGGTGCCTTGAGCCCCAGAGAGTTGTCTCACAAGGTCAGCTCTACTTACAGGGAGACAAAGTTGCCTCCTTTTGGGAAGTGGGGAAGTGTGAAAGTGCCTTCCAGATTAGGAATCAGCAGTGGAGTAACAAATCACCTCTGTAACTGGCAGCAGTTGTCATCATCCTCATCAGCCCTGACCTAACCAGCTGTGAAGTTTTGCAGAACCTCTTTGCATTCTGAGGTTTCCTTCAGTCAGGGTGTCACTCATTCCCCAGACTGCTCTGCCAGCAGCTACATGATGCCTGGTAATGCCAGCTCAAGAAGGAAAATGACATTTTGAGAAAGATGTAATTTCTTTTTCAACACTGCAAAACATCCACCCATCTGTCACAAACATGTCTTCTTTCCTGGCACCCCAGCATCTCTGTATCAGTCACACACAGAGTACAGCTCAGCACAGAGGAATTCATCAAGTTAATGTTATCACTCATATGCCAGTTCACTTTACTTGGGATTGCTAGAACCAGCTTTCTTTCACCCCTTACCATCAGGTTTGGGTTTTTACTTTAAGCTTATCCTAGAGAAAAGAGCTGTAGAAAACACAAGTGGGGAGATAGCACTGCAGTGTTTCTAGAAGACCAAACTGGCTTGCAGACAGACTGAATGTCTATAACCTGAAGGAAATCCTCTGTCAGATTGCAGAATTGGAGGTAGAACACACTTAAAGCCATGCACGGCTGATTGCTCTCCACATCCTCCCACAGTTCCTTTTCGTTTGAGACTCAGCCAGGTATCTTTGGTCTGTGTCGGAAGATGCCGATCCCTTACAGGAGAAGCGGCCACATGACTTGCCTGATGAGCTGTCATGTTCATACCAAACCAAGCAATCTTCATCCTATTGATTCTGGAAATCTTGTTCAGCCTAGTAAAACACTAGTTGCAGTGTTTCATAACATCCTGGGGCCTGATCTGAGTTTTCAGTGTCACTCTATGCCACTGTGAAAAGTATTCAGTTAAGAGTTGGTGGAATATGCTCTGTGACTGTAATAAAGTATCAGTTATGCAGTAATTAATAACATACTGCAAAGCTCTTTCTGCATGAAAATACAGTCTCAGGTGTGCCTGTATTATTAGAAATACTTTCAATTCAGATTGACTTGAAATTTTGGTTCATTAAGCTGTTAGTAACTCTCATCAAATATAAAAAGGACAAAACATTGACTAGTAGCCTCAGAAACTGCAGGTACGTTTACATTTGGCTCTGTGAACCAGACCAGAGCTGGCTGTAACTTTAAGTTTGTTTTTAAATGTTAGTTTACTCATTACTGACATACCAATCTTTTATAAAATTCAAAGATGTCCAAGTCCCACTACTGCATCAAGCCATTTTAGAAAATGAACATCAAAGCATCATCCAATACATAGAAGTCTGAAACAGAGCAGTTCACAGAAAAGGCAGTCTAATTTAACATATAATATTACACATTTTGTGTATGAATTGGTCTTTCTAAAGTTATAGAGTTATTTAAGAATAACCTAATTTAAAATGGTATAAAGAATACACGGTGCACACACTTTACTGTAAAGATGATCAACTTGCTGATTTGTCTGTGAATTATTTAATTTGCTCAGATGTTTCCACCGATGTTTTTTATCCAGCCTCTTTTTGCCACCCTCAGAAATATCTCATTCCTTCAGACAATAATTTTTTTTTTGCTTTATCAGGCATTTATTTATGTGTTTTGGGTATCTGTGTATCACCACTGAGTTAGAAATCAGCCATAACAACAATTCATTCTCCTTGTGTCTCACTCAGTCACCTTGAGTGCCAACTTCCAGAAGTGGAAATGCATTTGCCATTCTGAGAGTGCTGCTATTTTGTCAGCGAGAAAAGATAAAAACTGGGATTAGTAAAGCACACACAAGGCTTATCAGGCAGTTCAGTGTAGGCATTTGTGGCTTGGAGGACTATAAAATATGGGACAAAATCAGGGACTTTTTAAGCCTTTTCAAACTTGAGGTATTTGGAAAATCTGTATTTACCTGTAAAAAAAGGCACGTGGCATTATATGACCACTCCTTGAGAAGAGATGAAAATGAAACACCAACCCTCAGTGAAGAAATGATCAACACAGAGAACACTTTTCCAGTCACCAGCATTAAAAATATTTTGAATTTAGTCATTTTAAAATGAAATATTTATGTATTTGACTACAGAAGACAGAGGGCACTGCTGCAGGCTACTGGCCAGAAGGTGTGCTTGTGGGAAGGAGTGAACAACACAAAAGGTACAGTAGCAAACACTGAATGGAGAACTCCAACTCCATGTACCAGTGATTGTCTGTCATGGCAATGTGTGCTTTCTAAGCAGGCCAGAATGTGAAAAGAGCATACTCAGAATTTGCTACTTTTGTAGTAATAGGTCTGTTACCAAGCTGCCAATCAAGTCCTATTTGCTTCAAAGAAAAGTGTGAAGACAGCTGTTCTGCAATGGAAATTCCATTTTCTTCACCTGGATATGCTACACAAAAAATGCAACATCCTTCAAATGTCTTGACTCCTTTTATATGTATATTTTACTTTTGACTAAGTCATTACAAAAAAATTCTAGTCATCCCTGCTAGCAAAGCATAATTCTTAGAGAATAGGATGCAGCACTTTTACTGCCCGAGAATATCTTTAGAGAGACAGAAAATGCTTTACACCAGGTTTGTGGGTGCACTTCATTAAATGAACTGTCTGAGCGAGAAACAGAAAAATGGATTGTGGCGGTTGATGTTAGATAAGTAAGTATCTGTCAGGTGGAAAGCTCATGTTTTGGGAGGGGGTGGTTATTTGTCAGGGCTCTGCAGTGCAAATATGTAGAAAATGCTGAGTGCCATAAAAACCAACACCAAAGGACAGAGGAGCTGGTGCAGGGAAAGGATGTAATGCTGTATGAGTTCCCATATCATATTTCTAAGCCTGTGCTCTAGGCTGGGGAAGACTCATAGCAGGGCAGTGGAGACACCAGACCATCTGACCTTTCTTGGGCTGGATGAAGACAGACTTTCATGCTGCTGCAGTGGAAAGTTCAGGAATTTGGGTTTGATCTTTCTTTTTGCATACTCAGAAAGGAGCTTGTGCAGTGCTGTGTGCTGAAAGGCCATGTGTTAGCAGGCAGCATCCCTGCAATGTGGGGTGCAAGGACCATCCCAAAGTGTTACACTGGCAAACTTTCAGACCTCCAGCCAAGGCCTAAGAATGGTCCACAGAAGAATGTACTGAGTTATACAGTGGTGAGTCTTCTTGGGAAGGCAAGTGGAGAAGTAAGTCTCTCATCACATTGTCCTGCACAGTGCCCAAATGGACCAAGCAATTTTGGTATTCTGAAACAGGATCTGGAAGGAAATGGCTCTCCATTCATGATCCACACACAATTAGTGCATAAATTGTTGTTACAAGCAAACCGGATTCCATTTGATTAAATAAGCTTGTGGCCCTCAGATTTCAATACTTCCAAAGGCTGGTCACACTGACTTCCTCCGATTTCTCTTTCCAGCTGGTCTGGAAGTAAAATTCTGCTTTTGAAAAAGCTGTATTATTTGGTTCCCTCATGTTCATCCAAAATCACTCAAAGAATATTTTTTTAATAGAAATAATTTTTTATTTCAGTTTTGGAGGAAGAACAGACTTAATTTGGGAATTTTAATTTACTCCTGCTTAAGCAACTTGATGGCTAATCTAAATGCTAAATGTACAACTTAATTCAATAATGACCTCTCTCAGATGTGTACTGAAGGAATGTTTTAAAAGTCTCAATTTGGTTTTCTAATTTAACAATGAACAATCTATGATTAAGGCTTAAAATAACTTGATATGAACATCAGCTGTGATGGAGCCAGGGAGGGTATGTGAGACAGAAGGTTGTCACAGACAGAAGGATCTCTGTCAATAACAGAGGAGAAGCGAAAAGGGATTCCACAAGGCTAGGAAGAGGGAAGGTGTATTATGGAATAAAGAGTTTTACATGCTGATTCAGAAAGCAGCATGTGAGAAGGAAGGCAAAAGCTCTCTACAGACAGTTTGGAGATGGAAGAACTGTGCCAGAGAGAGAAGTATGTTCAGGGATCAAGTTAAGTGTGATTATTGAGAAGTATCAGTGAAGATGATTTGACTAATGTTCAAATGTGGTGATTAAAGCTAGTGAGAAGAACAATATGACCAGGAAAAATAAAGGGGGAGAATGAGATGAAATGTAGTGTCCTATTTCTGTTCAAGCTGTGCTAGTGAATCTGCTACTCATTTTGCACAAAGTGGAAAACAGTGGATATTGACTATTCTCTTGGTTATTTTTGTTACTGGTGGCTTGAAAAGACTTTAAAAGTCAGAAAATAGGTATAAAACTGTTTATTCAGCTTGTCTGGATTCAAAAATCAATTTTCATTCAGTTTCTGTGCCTCTCTTCAAAGTTGTCTCTGTCTTTTCAAGGGTATTAAAAATTGCTTTCTATAAATACTTTTTATTGCTTCTGGTGACAGCTCTCAGCATGTTCTCACACACAGTCTTAACTAAGGCATGCCAAAGCAATCCTAAATGTAAATATATCAGGGGGAGTGTTTTATTCAAAGAAATGAGGCAAATGCATTGGCTTCCTACAAAATATCATACTGCAGGTTCTTTTAAATCTTTTGTTGGAAATGTCTCATTTAAATTTCTGCTCCTGCTGCCTGTATTTTCACTGAACCTGATTGTTTGATGTTTGCCACAGTAAGCAGTTGTGCCACCAAGGGAATGGTGCCAGAAGGGCAGAACTGAGCAGTGAGGGGTGTGGATGTGTGACTGTTCACGCTGAGTTTCGGTGTCCAGCCTCCACATCTGCTCTGCTCCCACTGTGTGCCATGGGAAGTGCTGCTGCCATGTCCCCTGACAGCCCAGTGCCCAGCACAGCCTGGGGTAGCCAGTGTGTGTGGTGCTGATGGAGCCTCTGAGCTCCAGCCGCATCCTGAGGTGTTTTGGGCCACATCCTCTGCCCTCACCTATTGGGTGGCCAGAGGTGGTGAAGGCAAAGCTGTTCTGATGAGGTCAGGCTGTCTCCACAACATATGGGTTTGCTGATGGCATCAAGGCCACCAAAGTTTTTAGTGTACTGTCAAGGTGTTTTTTTCACTTCTTAATGGACACCTAATATACAAGTTGTAGTTCTGTCGATGCCAGTTTTAATTTAATTTTAAGTTAGCCTATTTTGCCTAACAGTGGCAAGTTCTGTGTCTGGACATGCCGCGGAATTTTGCCTCAAGACAAGTTACTACATATGTGAGTAGAAGCCAGCTGTTAATGTTAGTCTACGTGTAGATTCTACAATGATGGAGAGATGATTGAAACCCAAAGGTGTTCATCTTGTGTCAAAAATAGTGCAGCCACCAGGACTAGAGCAGTGATTGTCCTCCTGTACTTGGCACTGATGAGGCCACACCTCGAGTCCTCCTCGGTCCAGTTTTGGGCCCCGCCCTGCAAGAAAGACATTGGATTGTGGAACTGGATTGTGACACTGGAAAGACACTGGTTTGTGTCCAGAGAAGGGCAACAGAGCTGGGGAAGGGTCTAGAGCACAAGTCTGACAAGGAGTGGCGGAGGGAGCTGGTGTTGTTCAGCCTGGAGAGGAGGAGGCTCAGAGACCTTGTTACTCTCTACAACCACCTGAAAGGAGGCTGTAACCAAGTGGGAGTCAGTCTCTTCTCTTAGGCAACTAGTGACAGGATCAGAGAACATTAGCCTCAGGCTGGACCAGGAGACGTTCAGGCTGAACATCAAGAGGAAGTTCTTCATGAAGAATGTAGCTAAGCATTGGAACAGGCTGTTCAGGGAACTGCTGGAATCACCATCCCTGGAAGTGTTAAAGAAACAACTGGACGTGGCACTTGGTGTTATGGTTTAATGACAAATGTGGTATTTGGTCAAAGGTTGGACTCAATCTTGGACATCTCCTCCAACATAAATGATTCTGTGATTCTGTGTTTAAACACTATAACTCTGGTTTAGACACTGCAGTCAATTTGAATAGGGCCATGTCAAGAGTTCCTTTAGTCCACTCTAACAATGAAGTAAATTTGGAGAGGTATGATTGGGCTGATTCAGACTTTGTGCTGTTAAAGCAGTTAGTGAAATACCTGAACTTTTGTATGCCAGGCTGCAAAGTTTGTAGGCTGCCAGCACTGAAATACTGGGAGGGAATATCTTTATCTGGGACATTCTAATACAGTTCATTTGAGAAACCCACACTGTATGGTTTATATAATTTTCTTCATCTAAGAATATATCATAAAATGGTGTTGCATCACATATCAGAAAAAAAATAATTTTTCAATTAATTTATAAAACTTCAGCAAGATCTGAAAATGTAGCCTGTAGCTGTTTGGAAGTTAGGACAGCAACAGGAATTTAGACTGGAAGTTATTATTTCTGATTCAACATTTTTTCTCTATAGATGACAGAAAAAGAAATGTGAAATGCATTCTAATTTGCTATTCTTAGCTTTTATTTTTGAATTTCATTCTTGGCTGTAATTCTTCAAACAAACAAACTGTAATCCTCCTGAAAATTGTAACAATGCAGAGAATTCCAAAATTACAGATCCATATTGACTGAATTATAACCAAGGGCTGCAGATACTTATTTTCACTGCTGTAAATTGGGAAAATTAGCATCCTGGAAAAAAAATTTAGTTACCTAATCTATGGAGAAGTGTTTATAAGAAAGTATGTGCAGAAAATCCCAGGAGACACGAATCAGAAACCAGTAACAGCCAGTAGCACTACCTAGCAGTGAAAGCAAAAATCATTTACAAACCCCCGTGTCTGGTTTTTCAAGATCCCTGATGTTGTTTTCGTTCTTTTAGTATGCTATTTCCAAAATCATCTAAGGCTTTGGAGTTAAAAGACATACTTCAGCTGATATCCAGGTTTTTCAAAATACTGTAGGTTTATGAAAAGAATCAGTCTTATCTGTAGCCAGGGACACTTTACTGTAAGATTATTTAGATGAGGCTCTTGCCACTTTAAACTGAAAGAGCATGAGAGTAACTTGGCAAAGTGATTCCTGATTTATGTATGTGTATCAGCATTTCACTAGTGCTAAAATACAGCATTTGCAGTTTTGCATGATGATGGCCGAGCTGAAAGATATCAATTTAGCTGCCGCTGGTTTATTGGCTGTTGGATCATGATTCTATTTATATTTTATAAAAGTGAAACAGTTTTATCAATCTGGTACTTTTTTCATTTGCAGACACCAACATATGGCAACTGATATCATTGTTCTCTTCAGTATTGTATTTCATTGTGTGTATGAAGATTGCCTGAAACACCAAATACCTGAATTTTGCAGTTGTCCTTGGCAAATGAAGAATGCCATAGCTCATCCTTGTGTCTAAATTTGTGCCCACAACCAGAAGCCCTGCTGTTCACAGTCATGACTGCGAAGACCACTAGTCCAGCTGTGTCAATACCTTGTCACAGGTGACTCAGAAGTGTAGGGTGAGGTTTTTATCCTTTTTTCCTTGCTGCAGAACCTCCAAATATTAGATAAGGAGGTGCTTTGCAGCAGTTGTATAGCATGGAGGCTGGGCATGCAATGCAGAGGAGTTCTTGCTAGCTTCTTTTCCAGAAGAAGCCTCTAGATTTGAAGTACTGTGTTGATTTCATTCAGGCACTAGAAATGTTTTTGTCTCTTTGGCATTGAGCATATTTCTCCTCTCCTCTGTGCCACCTGATGGTGCTTCATCAGTCAAAGGGATGTGAAGGATGTGCAATTAAATCATGCCACAGAAATACTTATTCACTGGGCTAAAATCAAGAGAGATTTTTTTAAAAAACCTGTCATCTGCTAGTTGGAGTGTTGCAAGAGCTTATATGCCTTTATATCTGAGGGAAAATACAGCATTGTGGTCACCAAAAGAGTCTGAATTTCAAACTCCAGAGTTCGGTTGAGTGAATCACATGTTTAAAGGCTTGAGAAATGTACAATAGAACAAACTCTTCTGGGTGTTCCTTATTTAGAGCTAATTAGGCTACCTTGACCTGCAAAGAAATTAGACTAAGTGTTGCTGGGAACAGAGAAAGTATTTTTATTTCAGTTTTTGTCTGGAGGGACAGTTTTTGCATGGCACTCTTCCCTAACATTCATCTTGTTGCATATGTTATTTTTATCAAGCATGTATCATTTTGATTTACTAATTAGATTACTGTAGCTCTAAAAGATAATCAGGCCACTTGATTATTCACTTTCATGGTGGAGTTTGAGAGGAGGGAAAAAAACTCCCTCAATCCATCCTTAAAATCTTCTGAGCAATCCATGTTTGCTCCCATTCCTCTTTGCAGTCTGGAAGTGCTAAATGGGAGCAGAGAAATCAATGAAACTGGATATTTTTGAAAGCTTGTTAGTCTTCAAACTACCCATCTGGATTGCTTAGTGTGGCAAAAATAGAAAATATTGGGCTTCGACTAGACAAGTTTTAAAACTGGAATCTTTGTACAGGCCAGTGAAAAATATAAAATATTCATTCAGAGTGTGTGCAAATAAGAAATATTTGCTGACACATTTATACAAAATTATTCAAATACTAACGTACTAGCAATGTTTAAAGCTTTGTACACATACATTTGTAGTGATTAATTCTCATAATTAGTTGTCCTATTTTTAAAATATGAAGTCAATAACTTTTTGGCTGGGTGGAAGGTGTGAAAGCATTTGAGTTTTTGTTTGGTTTCATTGTTTTCTTTTCCTCTGTTTTTTTTTTTGTTGTTGTTGTTTTAGTATTGTTTCCCAAATTACAGTGACGTAGAAGAAATTCTCCACTTTATTTCATTATATCTGATTCTGAGAAGTTAAGGGCATGGATATGCCCTTACATGTATTTATTTTTATAGCTGTCTTTCACTATGCCTTTCACTGGAGAGGAAGTGAAGTCTTCAGGATAAATATTCAAGTTTTTCTTCTTAAGTAGATTTCCAAAGACATATATCTGAAACAAAGAGTAGCGTTTTTCAACTCAAATATTTTTCTTTTGTTGTGAAGGGGAATACTTAATTTGCTTTGGCTCTTTGGAGGGTAAGTGAGCATCTTGGAGTGATGGGCCAAAATTATCTCCTCTTACAGAACAGTGGACTTGCTGGTTGCTGAGTGTGTACCTGCCTTCTGCTCTTAGTGCATGTCCAAGGGGGAAGATATGCTTATAGGAATGAAATATTGGCTTTGCAAAGTCAGCGAGAATTCAACTCATGGTAACTAAACATGCTTTGAGGTCCTCTAGGAATTTCCAAGTACATTTCTTTCCTGGAGTGACTAATGGGAAATGGTCCCAAAGAGCTGCACAGGGTGTGCCTGGGGACACACTGAATCCCCTGCTCTGTGGCCAGCAATGCCCACAGCTGATGAGTAGGAAACACATG
Organism: Sakesphorus luctuosus; assembly: GCA_013396695.1. Taxonomy (NCBI): domain Eukaryota; kingdom Metazoa; phylum Chordata; class Aves; order Passeriformes; family Thamnophilidae; genus Sakesphorus; species Sakesphorus luctuosus. The sequence continues at coordinate 702,345 of VWZD01010832.1, forward strand.
CCTGGAGAAGGTGCATGTTGTTCTGCTCACATGCACTGTACCAATAACATATGCCGTACTGCTCTTCCAGCCTCCAGTGATTTGCCCTTAGGCACTTCTGAAGAAGAGGCAGCAGCACTGTGGATTTTCCTTCCATGTCTCTAACCAATTTTTGAACATGTGTAAGATTTTAGCAGTCGTAGTGTCCCCAGGCAAGCAATGCCACCGGTTAGCTGCTTCTAAGGCCAGGGAAAGGGGCTCTGTGCTCCCATCCCATGTAAAGGTGAGCAGCCACTCCGTGGTGTCCCATGCAAAGGTCCCTCTTCTGGAGCTCGCTCCCACCTGCCATGTTGCTTGCAGGAGAAAGGTTGTCCCTTGGGCACAGGGACCACCCACCACCTCCCCTCAGGAGCCCTTGGCTCCAGTGCCCCCCTCATCCCATACCTGGGATGCTCAGTGACCCCCCTCCAGCCTGGCACCCTGCAAGGGGCACAGGCCCCCGTGCTCCACAGTGGCTGAGAAGGGAAGAAGCACTCAGATGTGTGTTGGAAAAGGGAGGTGCAGCCACCCTTCATGAGGGCTCCTAGCACCTAATAAAAGAGGTGCCAGTTGGATTTTTTTCCCTTTCAGCACCTTTTTCCAGTTTGCTATGTCCTTTTGGAAATGGGGGGACTAGGGCTGTGCACAATATTTCAAATACAGAGGCAATATATATTGGGTCATTGAGGTAAAGATGTTTGTATTTTCTTTCCTATTTATTTTCTTTTAAATTTGAATCATCTATTGACTTCCTCCTTCATAAAGTTTCTTTGAAATGTCACTAACTTATAATCATAAAAGACTAACTGTTGGTGTAAGTGATAGAATATTTTTCAAAAATAAGTTCCCACTACTGGGTTGCATTAGCCAAGATTGTCCTGCTCCGCATTGGTGCAGCCTCACCTCGAATCCTGTGTGCAGTTTTGGGTGCCATGATATAAGAAAGATATCAAGCTGTTAAGAGTGTCCAAAGGAGGGCCACAAAGATGGTGAAAGGCCTTGAGGGGAAGTCATATAAGGAGCTGCTGAGGGCACTTGGTGTGTTCAGCCTGGAGGAGACTGAGGGGAGACCTCACTGCAGTTACAACTTCCTCATGAGCGGAAGAGGAGAAGCAGACACTGATCTCTTTGTCTGTGAGTATCAGTGATGGGACTCGAGGGAATGGTCTGAAGTTGTGCCAGGTGAGGTTTGGGTTGGATATTAGAAAAAAGTTCTTCCCTCAGAGAGTGGCTGGGCACTGGAACAGGCTCTCCAGGGAAGTGGTCACAGCACTAAGCCTGCCAAAATTCCAGAAGGTTTTGGATGACGCTCTCGGGCACATGGTGTGACTCCTGGGGATGGTTTTGTGCAGGGCTAAGGGTTGGACTTGGTGATCTTTGGGTGTTCCTTTCAACTCAGCTTATTCTGTGATATCCTCATTTGTGGCCTCAGCAGGGTGTCCTGACACCGGAGAGACTGCTGCATCTTATCTTGTGTTCACCTAAGATTTTTATCCTCTGTCAATTTGATCTAAAAGCATGGCTATGAACTTACTGATTTCCATAAAATTTGTATTTCTATGCTTGAATTACATGCAGTGACTGTTTTTAAGCAAAAACAATTAAGTATTTTTGTAATGTTAATGCAAGAAGCAGAAACTCATAATGAGTATTTCACAGGAAATCAACCAACCAGGAATGAAATTCTTGGCTTGGTGAAGGAAGCAGTAATACTTCCATCAGTTCCAGGGATGTATTCCCTGTGAGCCGCTGAGTAATTTCAAAATATTAAATGGGTTTCCAAATATTGTGGCAACATTCACATGTAACTTTTGGACAAAGACCAATAGTTTAATTAAATACCCAGATTTGTGCTCCTTTTCCATAGACCCAAAGTGAGCCTCTGACAAAACCCAAGCAAAGGCCTAGTGAGTGTGACAGGTAACTAAGTGCAATCAAGAGCTCATCACTCTCCTCCCGCTCTCTCTAGAAGTTCAGTACCCAGAAGCCAAATAGCTCAGCCTTGTCAGACTGAGTCAAATTAACTGCAAATTATAGGGTGACATTTTTTTAGGGCAACTCTTGGCAAACAGTTAATTTACATATTCCACTACTTAAGGATTTGCTCTTCAGTAGAAAGCGAACTCATTAGAACATTAAAGGAAGATTTAGTATTCTTTCTTGAAACATGTTGAACATTTTGAATAAAAGAGTAATTATAGTTGTTATAGTCAGCAGAACAATGTGAAGTCATTTTTCTTAGAATGATATGCAAGCACTTGTCAGCTTGCCATTCAAAAGAACCTTTTAAAGAGCCACAGTAGCTAGTTTCTAATTGCACAAATATTAAGTCACTGGAACTCAATTAATACAACCATATTCAGGGAAAGGTATTGCATTTGTATTATGACCACACAGTCCATGACAGAAAGTCTACATGTTTCTAGAAAAGTACTAAAATGATACTCCATGTAAGTTAGATTTCTTACTGAAATTAAATGATTGTTTAAGAAATCCCACACAACCTCTCCCTCCAATTTTGGTATCATATTGTACTGTCCCTAGTATTTAACAGTAACCCATTTAAAAATGTAAGTAAAGGAGAAAAGAAAATGGCAATACATCAGTTACAGCCATGTCCACCATGTGTAGGAAAAGCTGTATTTTGCTCCAGGAATTTGGGGATTCTCTGTTTGCAGGAGCTTACTACCCTGTGATGGATCCTTGCACCGTACTGCGTCAGCACTGGGAAGTAATAGGATACTGAGCGCTTTTGAATGCATTGTGCTAAATGGTTACTCTGATTCTAAAATACTTTAAATCACATACCTGACATTGCCGAACCTCATTTTAACAAGTCAGGTACTTGTATGTGATACTATCCCTCTGGTTGTTACTGAAGGCATGCAGTATGTAAGGCCAAACTTTTAATCCCCAGTATCTCTGTGTAAATCTGGCAAAAATTTAATTACTCCAGTAACAGAGCAGAATTTGGGTTACATTCTGATTTCCAAGACCAGTGCTTCTGCAGACTTCTGTGCTGCTCCATGCTGGCTGCAATAAAGGCACCATACAGTTCAGCTGCATCCCAAAAGCAGAAGTGCTCCTTGACATTTGAATTCCAGCTCATGGGGGTTTTGCTGCCTGTTGTTCTCCAGCTTCTGCAGGCTGACTACACTCATCAGGATGCTGTAGGATAAAAATAGACTAGTTACTAAGATATCAATAAGTCACTTCATTTAGAAACAACACGTGGATTTTTTACTTTGGAGATTTTGGGCAAGATGATAAATTGCATGAGAACTCCAGGGCTGTTTTGGTAGAGTACAGCTGGGTTTTCAGCTCAACACATGTAAAATTGGGTATGTAAGTAAAGCTGCTGGGCTCCTTTTTCTGTGAAATGTGCTCGAGGTCTTGGGCTCTTAGAAGATCTTTTCCAAAACCCACTATTTTTGGGTGTACCCTTGCCAAAATCACCCTGTTCTCAACTACATGACATCACACATAGTCTTTTCCCCAATAAAAATGGAAAATACGCAGTTTGGACATCCAGACACTTTTCAGTAGACTGTTAAGGCATTGCTATCACCAAAGCTTAGACAAGCTCTGTATCCAGAGGGAATATACCCTGAAAATATAGTATTATTGTAGTTAGTACAACTTTTATCTTGAATGGTGGTGTGAACTTACTGATATATATCTGTGTTCAGATGTGAAAGTACTTTTTGAGGGTCAGAGGAGTCTGTGGGTAGCTTGGACAGGATTGCATGCAGGTGTTAAAAGTTATCTCTTAAATACTATACACACCAATAAATATTGACTGCAGGAATAAGGAGGTTCTTTATGAAAATATGTTGGAAAATTGAAGATTGTCTTCACACTAGAGGGCCTACAGCAAATGACCTGACACTTGGGCTATTAATTAAGAGTCTAAAACAAGGCACTGTGTTTAAAAATACTAGTAATGATATTATTAACCTAATTTTTTACACAAAAAGAACTTTGTTATTCACTGAATAGATGAATGAAAAATCATGCAGTCTGAGGTTTATGCTCATGCTTTCTCTCTGTTAGAGAGCCACATCTCACTTTATGATAATTTTCACAAAATTTCCTGAAATCCAGCATTAATAATTTAAACTTAAACTAAAGCTTAGTTTTAGTTTGTGCTTTTTTGGTTTCTGAACGAATGGTGGGACTGATGGGCAGGGATATGAAAGCTCATTGACCAAAAGAAATGGAATAACTGGCTGTGAAAGCAAGAAAGTAATTCATTAAAGAAGAAAGCAGGGTCAGCTTATCAGAAAGGTCAGAAAAGTTCTTTTTGAGGGATTTGTTTGACAATGACATAAAGATCAAATACTTGTAAGGAATACTGAAACTTAAGTGTAGATGGCATGTGCAACACAGTGATTTCTTACATCAAAATGAAAACTGGTAATTTTTTTATCTTGGGTGAATGTTTTTTGATTCTGTAACGTATGTAGTATCGTTCCTCCTGCATATTTGCAGCTTGTCTTAATGGGTTACATAAAAACTACCTTACATAAACTGCTATGCATCATACTAAATGTGGCAGAGACCAACCTGGTTGACACATAAGGAGTAACAACTTGTTCAGATCAGGGTCAGCCTGTGGTTGAGCAAAATGAAGAATCCAGGTGTCCTGATGCCTTTCCACTAGGCTGTAACCACAATGTGGGGCAAATAATGCAGTAGGAAAATGAAAGGAATAGGAAGGGTGACGTCATCTGGACTGTAAGCCACATCCTTTTTAGCATTAAATGAATAGCAAAATCCTACAACACAGTGAGACAGTTGCCCATGCTGAGGTGTTTGGGTTATGGCTAGTGTTTTCAAAATATGCCAGAGAAAAGGCCATACAGACTCTTCTTGAGCTAATCTTAACTTTAAACATAAAGTGCATTTTTTGATCTGTTACAATTCCATGGGCATTTATTGATCTCATTCTTCATACTTTCTCAAAGATTCATGACTGATCAGATTACCTGCTGTTTTGCAGTTTTTACCACAGTTTTGCAGTGGGATCACACTACAACAGTATTTCTGGATGATATTTTGGAATCTGAATAAGATCATGGTTTTCCTTCCAAGTCTTCTTTAAAGAAAACAAAACTCAGCAAAAGAGACTTCATAGATGTGGTGACATTTAGCCAACACTTTCTAGATCTATTATTGCCATGAATTTGACACACCTCTATTTGAGCAGAAATAGAACTTCTGCTCTGCTCTTCATTGAGGGGATTTTTTGGGGATTAAGCAAGCCAGACAAAGGTGTTTAAAAACTATACTGTGGCAGCTGAGTCATCTGAGGATGTCTCTCTGATCATGTGTTTGTCACAAAGAGACATGTGTAGCCACTTTGTAGTTTTGAAGTTCAAAAACTTGTGTTCTGAAATAGTCTATGACTCACCTGTATCTGCAGTGCTTGTCCTTGTGAACACAGGAATTTATTATTCTAATGTCTTTCTAACACAGGTGCCAGCAATTCTTCAGAGTATCTCATTTGTTCAAAAAACAGTTGTCTACTTCCTTGCTGAGGTCAGCAACTGTGCCTGTTTTGCTTTGACACTGACAGATTGCCTTTAAGTTGTCCCTTTGCTGGTTTTTTTTTTTTAAGACCTTAATGGATCTGCTATTGGTTTTGGTTTTTTGGGTTTTTTTTGTGTGTGTGTTTTTTTTTCTCTGAGCCTTGTGCTTTGAGATTTGCACTCTAACAGTGTCAGAACAGTAAAGATCCCAAAGCTGTATTTTAGTTTGGAAAAACTGTGTATTGTCTTCTGTTGCTTCTAGAAAATTAATTTCCCTTCAACTAAAACTTTGGTGTATTTTTCTACTATCTGCCTTACACTCTTTGGCATCTTTTGACATTATGCAACAATCCTCAATGTCTTGCTGAATGCACATAGAGTTAAAATGTAAAACTTGTGCTTTATTCACAGTGTAAGTGTGACAGAGGAGTTTTAAAAATGTGGTAATTACAGTTTATAATGGTAGTGTGAGCTGGAATAGTCCTTCAGGACAAGAGCATGGAGTAACCAGTATTGTTAGTTTAGAAGATGAGGCCATGAGAGTCAACTTTGACCCAAGGCACAGAGTGCAAATGTGTTACTAGACGTGAATATTAGCCTGGGAACTTGGAACTTCTGGAAGCATTCTGTTCTGAGAAAGATTTAAGGTACTTCTAGAACATGTAGCTCTTCAGGAAAAACAAAGTACTTCTGCAGCATTTTGTTGGAGTGATTGGGTAACAGTCTGAGCCCTGGTTTAAGGGGACTCAGAAATTTCTTATCTTAGAAAGGGCTAGTGAGAATTCTGATTCAATTACCCTGGAATATTCAGTAGATGAGCACATGACAGGCACAATCATTGTTACGTTTTAAGTTTTCACACCATGTAAAGTCAGTAGCAGAGGTGCTCACTGCCTTTCATCCTTCCTTTGTTTCCTGCATTTGGTTCAGTTCCTGCATGCTTCTGCTGAAGCTTGAAGTGCCTCAGGCTCCTTAGTACCTCAGACTGTGTTAGTATGAAAAGCATATGAAGGTAGTAAAGCATTTGAATACCTATGAATTCCAAGATTAAAACAGGAATGCTGAATGCCAAATTTGGCAGCCTTTGGGAATTTGGAGGTAAACCTCTGAACTACATTGCCTCTGGGTTGGGGGTTGTTTGGCATCATCATTATTGGTTTAACTGAAACCTAGCAGTCTAATGGCTGCTAGATGCCCACTTTCTGCAGAAAAGAAGCCTAGTTCATTCCTAATTAAAATTCTGGATTTTATCTGAGTGAAGGTGGCCCAGAACAGTTTTCTTCATTACTTTCTGTCCTTTCTTAGTCTCTGTGCTATAGCATACTTGTATACTTGTGTTGTATTTACTCTCGTGGAGTCTGTTCAGAGGTGGAGCAGGTAGATGGTGACCATGGGAACACAGACATGCATTTTTTTTGTAAATGTTTCCAAGTGAACAGAACGGTTTCTTGCTTCATAGTTTCTACTCCCTCAGTTTTCTCTTTAGGAAGAGAGGAGGATCAAACTGCTTGATGCACAAGTGAAAGATAATTTGCTTTGGTGGTGAAACTGTACCCAATGAGAGGACCAGAGCAGACTGAGACACTGACCATGATTTGAACATGTTACCTATTTCTTAGAACTATGAGTAACCTCCTGAGAGGTGACATACTTACAAAAGTAGCTCTCCATCTTTTTTGCCACAAGCACAGTCTTGCTGAAAATAGAATCCTTAGGATCCTCAGGAAAAGTGAAAGACAGTGATTGCCACTGCTCAGAGCCACCTCACGCCATACATGGAAAGCATAGAATTGCAATGTATGCTCAGCTGCTGGTACCAGCTGTTACACTCATTATAGTAATTGCTACCATTAGTGTGCTATTAATATTTCTCTTACAAATTTGTAAGAGAAATCAGATGAAAATGCAAAGTCTGCTCCATCTGTAACCATTTAGGCTCTGTGGATCAAGTCACACAAACCACAATTTCTAGCAATGCTGTTGTCCTCCTAGGAAACAGTTCTTAAGAGGAACTTTGTTTCTCTGAGTTACTTTTGAAATTTTCATTTTGTGTTGGAGCAGAAAAATAGCATGTACAGGTGGGCACAGGTATAGCTGCTACAGGATTTGCTCGCCTATCACAGCAAAAGTCTAATCACCCTGCAAAAAGCAGCAGGAAGTTTCTGAGGCCTGTTCTGCCTTTGATATAGCTTTGTACAACTTGGAGCCCCTGAAGTTGGCAGCAAATGCAGCCTTTTACCGAATGGTCTGAGGCTTAACCCCCAGACTGGAGTTAGCATGCCAAACAACCCTCAGATGCTGGCATTGGTGTTGATCTGAGGTAATGTCATCCTCACAATTGTGATGTATTCTTGTATCAGCTCTTCATCACCAACATCTTCATAGAACAGCTTTATTGTGGGCCAGGATTTGGCCCTATTGTGTAATTTTTTTCTTCACTGTTTCTGATTTTCTCCATTTCTTTGGGGAAATTCTCATCCACAAAAATGCTGTTGAGTCAGCATCTTTCAGCTCATGAATACCAATACTGTTCACAACCAGTAGCTGAAAAAATGTTTTCATTTCAATTTCCTTTTTTCATATAAAATATTACAATGGAGAATATTGTTGATCTAAATGACACATTCATGTAAACAATGAATACTGTAACTGAGAAAAGGCTAGTTAATTTTTCTAGTTCATCTCACATGAAAATGCAAAGTACTGGAAAAAGTCATTATATTGATGGTTTGTACTCTGATCCACTTTACACTGTTATCGAAAAAATGATTACTCAGAAGTATACTGGAAGTAAATGTTAATTACTTAATGATCAGGAAATTACTCAATACCATATTAGTACTCTTGTCTGTAATGGAATGAATATGCTAATGGTGCATACATAGAGCTATAACATGGACTCTTTCATGGTGACTGTGCACACAGACACTGTACAACTGAAAACTTCCATTGAAATCAGCTGGACTTCTTATGTGCCTGCTCAACATTACTGCTTGCTTTGCAGCATTTTGACTTGCAGCCTAAAGTTGCAACTCTCGTGATCTCTTAAATCTGTCCATTTACAGGGAAAATACTTCCAGCACTCCCTGTTGTAGAGAAAATGTGAAAACTAGAATTCTAAAGCTAGAATCCAAGAGGCAGATCAGAACACCCTCAATTTATTTGGGAACAGAAGGATTTTAAAGCCAGTGCTGCAGCACTGGAGAAGTAGGGCATGAGTTATGGATGCATGAGATGCTCTGTGCAGGTGCCATTTTCACAGGGTCATCCAAGCACCTCCAAAAAAGGTAACCATTTCTGCATGATAGTCTATTCACCCACCTGCAGGCCCAAACCATGCAAAAGGCTGTGGCTAAGCACAGCTGTGAGATGGGAGCCTTCTCCCTCAAGAGGCTCGAGGACATGGTAAATACTCTCTTGCTTCCCTCTCATGCCTTCATATAAGTGCACGGAAAGTTGAGGTGTGCCCTCAAGGGCAGTTTCACCACACACCCTCCAAATGCCTTGTCTGACTTCTTGGAGAGAAATTTTCTGTGTCTAAGGGGACATGCTGCAGCTCTACTTTGAAGCATTAAGAAGCAATCAGTGTAGGTTTGGGGGGTTTTTAAGTTCTGAAGGTGACTGGTGCCTGCTTTAACAGCAGCTCCTCCTGCACTGAGAGGCATCCATCCTTTATTTGATAGTACTGTGGGCAGGGCTACTGTCTTGCTGAAGTGTGTGAAAGTGCCATTCTCATGCTCTCTGCACGCCCTTCTCCCTACTGCCTGGAGGGTGAAGGATAGGAAAGCTGATTCTGGGAGTTACTCTCTTCATTATTCTGGATTTCCCCTTCATCCTACCTAGTGACAGGTTGTTCACCCTCGGGGCTCAGTGAGATGGAACTTGTTTGCCCATCAGATTACCTGACTCTCACACAAATTTCATACACCCTTAGAAGTGGAGGAAGGCTGTGCTCAAAATGAACCCTAGTCCAGGACCAGCAAAGACCTGACTATAAAGCTTGTCCCAGCCAAAAAGCAATCACTTCAAGGAGAAGCAAAATACAAAATTTAATGGATTTGAAATGAAAGAGCAGTTTATTACAGAAGTGTCACACATAGCACTGATTGAAATAGCAAGGCTTGAGGTCGACCCTGGTGAAGTTTTAGCAGCTCATCATTAATAATGAATCTGTCATGTTTTATGATGACTCACATAGTATTACAGAAATCATGAACCAAGCTCTCAGCTGATGTAAATCTTCATCATTCACTCCAGCTCAGTGAAGTTCTGCTAGTCCCTTTGGAAATTTGGAGTTTGATTTGCAGTTCTTATTGTTACACACAGTGTTTTCCCTGCTTCCAAAGGCTTTGCAGTGTATATTCCAACTAACATAGACAATGTTGATAAATTCATCTGAATGCAGAATCTTCTCTGCAGATTAATAGCATGAAGTTGGTCTCACAAAAGGACAAGTATCTGACCTTGCATTGCTAATGCAATTAAAAACACTGAAGAGGTCTTCCTACGGCTTTAGCTTGTAGCATTACTGTTCCTCCATCAAAAATGTAATTTGATGTTTATGTTGCTACAGCAAATTCTGTTAATTCCCAAGTTGTATTCCTTGCATGTGAGAGTACCCATCAATTTGTCTTTATGAGTTCTGCTTCCTACTAATATTTATGTGCAGTGTCTTTCTTACAATTCGAGAAGTTGAACTGAACTGTTCATTTGCAGAATGATATTTGATGTGACCTCTGTTTCACTTCTGCCATCGTATTTTCAGCCAATTTCTTCCTACAGTTCATTTGCCTGATCTAGGGATGTAGAACTTGATTTTCAGGGCTCTCTGCTTCTGAAATGTGAGGATACAGAGATGCTGTCAGAGAGCCACCCCTTGAATACCCTGGGGGGCAGGAGCCTGCCTGGCAGAGGGCCAGAACAGCAAACTACCTTCCTGGAGGGCTGTGGGCTGCCATGCTGGCCAGGCCATGGAAAATGAGTTTAGGATATCAGTTTGACTGAGAGTAAAATGTGGAACAAATTCAGTAACGTTCACAAATTTGGCTTACAGGAAAGTCCTGAACATGTAATGGTGTGACCTGCCAGCCATTCTTGAAATAGATGACTCAGGTCTTAAATCTAAATTTTGTGTGCCAGCAGTCTCAGACAAAGAAATTTAAAAGCTTTGAGCTTGAAATCTGATTTAAATTTAAACCATAATTGATTTTTTCTCATTTTTATTTTTATGAACAGATGGACTATAGCTAGCAGTTGCCCTTGAGGAGTCTTTAAAAATGCAGTTCTGTGAACTGTTTTCCTGAAGATTGATACAGCTGCTATTTCTTCAGCTATCTCTGATTCAGTCTCAATTACTATATGTCTTTATAAAATAATTATAGGTTTTATCCAGGAACTGAGCCTGGCTCTTTTTTTTTTTCATTAAATGCTTATGCAGCATTGATTAGCAAAAGAAATTATTTTGCCTAAGTTTTCCATTGTTTAGCTTTGAATTTTTATTTTCTTATTCAGTGTTTTGCTACCATGCAGTAGCTATGGTTCCATGAAACTGAAATGGAAAAGGTTTTGGCTGCTCTATCCATCTCTTTACACTTACTAATTTGTCTGCCAGAGTAAATCACACACAGAGTGAACTTAGGAGAGTCATTAGTTCAGAAGAAGCTATTCAGATTTATACCAATAAATAAATTATGATCTTGCCCTGCAACATCTCCACTTGTGCAAAATCAGTCTGCTCCTTCCCTTTCCCTGTCTACATATAATGGGGAAATGAAATACTTGGTAGAAAAAAAAATCTGTTTTAAATGCAAGATGAAAATGAACTGAATCAAAGCATTTGGGATCAGCTCTGGATGACAGGGCGATGAAAATTAGGTGGTAGTCACATGAGAATGTCATCTGATGACGCAAATACAATTTACAAGAGCGCATCTAATTCTTGCCCCTCTGTATCTCCAGATACATCTTTGACAATGTCTTGGACAATCACATATCCATTTCAATAAGGAGGGCAGCAGGTGAAACCACTGAGACAGCAACTGTCCAGGCAAGACAGATCTTCACACATTAAGACTGGCAGGTCTCTTCCTTCAGGTGCTCTAGGACATTTGGAATAGAAAACATTTTGTTAAGAAAATGTTTTGTTTGCACTGCACCTTCCATTTTTCACTACCACTAAAGACATCTGGCAGAGATTGGGCTAAAGTACTGATCTTTCTTCTGAAGAAATGTGAGGAATTAGGGAGCCATATAGCTTCCATCTGCCTTTATATAATGACATGAGGGGGATTGTCCTTCTTTTAAGATGAGTTAGCAAAGTTATAGATTATCAGAGTGCCGTCAGTAAAATAGATTTTCAGCTCCACAGAAGTTTGTATCTCCGTATTTGTTTTCTGTGTTATTTTGATGCATACAACCTGTAATTTACATGCACTGCTAAGGAGGATTGCATGTGTTAATCTTGTGCCTGGAGGAATTTTCAGCATGAATGTCACTGAAATGAAGTATGGAAGGAGCCTAATCCCTACCTTGTTTTCAGTCCAATGTGCTCAGCGGCTGCAGCTGGAATTTTGCAAGGCTTTTTAATGGAAGTTGCCACTTCAGGCTGGATGTGTTTGGAATAACCTCTGGATTCTGGTGTTTCCAGTACTGGTATACTACATAGCAATCAGCAGCCTGATCTGTTCTTTGCAGATGTGATTATGATTAAACCCCTTTGGCTTAATGAAATAAGTTTCATTCTTCCACCACAGAGTGCATAGTCTACAAGTTGATTTAACTGACTCTCATTTAGGGCATGAAACTTTGGATTAGATATCTGTGCTCTGTTTTCTTAAACTTCTCTGCTGAAGAAGCTTATTATGAGGTAGAGAGAAAAATTCTTTAGTACCTCAACACTGAGTGCTCAATAGGCACTTCAGTGATGTGGCCTTCCAATTTTAACTTATTTAAATTATGACGGCTTACCAGTTCAGCTTAGCATAAACTGATTTAGATATTTTTCCCATGTTTGCTTTTTTGGCATGTCTCCTCATCAAGAAAATGGCAGTGCAAGGGCAAACAAATACATCTGGGGGCTGTCCTGCATCACACTGTGACTGCCTAGTGTGTTTATGCTGCAAACACTGCATAGAGAAAGAGAGACATAAGAGTAAAATTACTTGTTCAAAATCACCTAATCAGATCCTGGACTGAGAATTTCATTCAGCAGAAATTCAATTTTGTGTGCTCTTGCAGTTAAATTGCAGTTTGATAGTTTGCTGCCTCTTTTGATGCTTTGCTTTGATGCCCAGATTTCTTTTATTCTTCAGGGACTACAGGTGTTCACAACACTACCTTTGGCCATGAATATTTTCTTTTAAATAAAGGGGAGATAGATTGCTTCAGGGATGCCGCTGATCACAAGATATGAAATGGAACTTGGGCATCTCTGGAAATAAATGTGTGATGCTGAAAACCTGGCACTTTTAAAGATAAATATGTTGAATCAATTCTGTGCTTGAGATTGCAACTAGGACAGAGGCACATCTCCCTCTGTACTTGCTTAGAATTCACTTCATGTCAGTGGGAAATGAAAATAAGTTATATTCACTGACAGAAAACATTGATTGGTAGGTGTTAAAAGAACCCAGACTCTCAATTTTAAGTTTGGTCAAAGTTTGCCTGTGTCATGTAAGCAGGCAGGAGTACCCATACTACCCAATATTTATTACAATTGCTGTGCTTCAGGAATAAAGCACACTGATCCCAGGGTGAGGAACTATGCACAGAAGCACCCTCTGTTTTACTATCACCTTGAAGTCTCACTGGTGGACAGGGAAGTTTTATTAAGCAGGATGCCAATATTAAAAACTAAAAATTTTCCAGTATTCTTTTTCTCATTTACAGTTAAGTCAAAGGTTTCATTTAAATGAAATGATATTATTCACTGATTCTTCCAAATATTTGAATTAATGAACAATTTTCTCCAAACATTCAGAATTAGATTTAATCATAAATAATTAAAAATTCTATTAAGGAAAGATGACCCTTACTGACATTAGAAGAGCATGGTATAATACATGTTGAGGCTGGCCAGTATAATTGTGTTTTCCTCCTCTCAGAATCCTTACCTTGATCATGTTAGGCTGACCATATATGCATATTACATGTGAATAAATAATTCTGCCAATTCCAATGGAATTTTGGAAATGTCTATTTATTGCCAACTATTTCCTTCCAAAACATAATTTTCACCTGAGCCGGAGGCTTCCCTAAACCATCTTATTGCAATGTAATAATATATTTAGATCAGTTGAAGTGCCTGCATACAAAGTGAGTAGCAAACGGCAAAACAGGAACTCTTCAACTGGTATTTGACAGCTGGGGCAAACAGCAGGGAAACACGTGGTCTCCGTGAGCTGCACTCTGTGAGGCTGGATACTTTCAGCACACAGCATATTTTTCTACAAACCTGTTTGGTTTTAGAAGACAATTTGAAGTAAATTCTGCTGTTCAGAAAAATACACAGTATGTTTCCTTTCAAGGGTTGCTCATTTACTGTGTGACTACTGTGTTCTGTGCAACAAAATTTGTGACCATCAAGCTGTAAGAATTTGGAAAATAGGGAAAAAAACAACCCATACCAACCAGCAGCTTCTGTGCTACTTCAAGTGCTACATACCTTTGTATATGTAATCTGTGACTCATTTCTAATTGACTGACTTACTCCAATATCCTATTACAGTGTGTGGTATTTTTTTAGCCTTTTCGTTGTTTTAAGGTTATTTGTTGATTTGTTGGTTTCTTTTACCCCAGCCCTGTTCTGTGTGGTTTCTCTTACTGCATTTCACACATTAACCCCAACTCTGTCTTCTAGACCTGAGTCTCCTGTTGGCCGGGTTTATTTTTTTATATAATTTTCCCTCTCTGTCTTGTTCACTCCTTTTCCACATGAATCTGCTTATTACCCCTTAGTGAACATTGTCAATGTTTTCTGAATTGGCTGTGGATTTTTTCTATTTCTCCTTCACTTAATTTCCTCCACTGACTCCTGGTTTTGCTTTGTCATTTCTGTATACATGCAGGGTCTCATTCTTAAACTGGGTGTAGCGGAGAGTTAAATTGGAAAACATGCCAAGAGGCACAGAAGGGAATTTCTCTAGATCTTTCAGTCTGTGTGTCTCAACACATCTCTCTCATACCAGAGTACAATTGTACAGAGTACAGCACTGGTTGTAAACAGGCTGTTAGATTATCACCTTTCTAATGTGAGGCAAGACAGTGTAGGCAAGGATCAATAAATAGCAAATGTCAGAAGGAGGAAGTTGTTTAGCAGTTCCTGAGGAAGAGGCAGTGCTTAGTGCACGCTGGATTCTCAAGGGCACTGTCACAGCTCAGCTCTGTGAGCGGGAGCAGAGTTACACAGTAGGTATAGCAGCAAAAAGCCTGTGCCGAACACCCACTATGTACAACCACTTCATTACGGCTGATAGAGATATGACATGTATGTACATTATAAATATATAGTATTACCATAAAAGTCTGTAAAAAAGACTCCGAGCCAAGTTTTTGTAGGAGATAAGATAAAGGATAATTACTTTAATGAGCAATCCAGCTCATCCAGGAATACATAGATGCACGCGTGTGCAAGCTTTGATTTCTATAGCTTTTATAATATAATTTATCCAATCACCACATGTCCAGTTCCACCTCTGTCCCCTCCCAGTTCCCACCCCCTGTTGAATTGGGGCTGGAGTTGCCGGGACCCTCTGTCTTCATCCGCCTCCTTTTCTTCAGCACGTCAAGGTCTTTTGGATGCTTTCCTCTGCCCCGGGTCACTCTGCTCTGTGTTTATGTTCCCTCTGATATCTTCCAATCTTTTACCTTGAGAAAGAGACTAAATAGCTGGCAGATCTTAGCTGCCTGTTCTGGAGCAGGGGTAGAGATAGAAACACCTTATCCTATAAGCTGCTAAATATTAACCCACTAAAATCTACAGTGCTACATCTACTGTGTTTCTAAAATCTACAAAATGTGAAAAATCAAAAATCAAAAACCTCTTTGGCATCACAGAACAAAGATAAATGTACTAGTGTTTTCTGGGAAAAGGGCTATTAGTGGGTCTTGAACAGACTTTTAGTAAATGCAGAAAATCTGGTGGGTTTTGTAATACCTTCTTCCACCCAGCTCTTTCCTGTTTCTTCTCTGCCTCAGGTTTCCTCCTTGTTCATCTTCCAGTCAAAGTGTGCTGGCCCTCAGAGGTTAACTGTGCTGTCCAGTGACAGGTGGGACATTATTGCAGAGACAGTAAAAATCCCTTCCTGAAGACCTGAACCTTTGTCTTTCCTGAAGAATTGTTATAGATTCCTTAGATTCAAGAAAATGAGACAGGGCTGTGAAAGGAAGAAATATAAAGAGACACTTCCCCATCATTCATGTAGGAATGGGAATAATGGGTGGTACCATCAGGAAGGCAGCAAGAGACTGACATCCTGAGTTGTCTCATGCCCTTTACCTTTTTCCTCTCCCCAGACCTCTCACTAAGTCCAGTCCTGTGATTAAGCTCACATAATTATTATTTTTCTTTTAAGTGAATGAATCGGACATCTTACCAATTCAGGTCATCTGCCTGGTTTCCTATTCTGTATAGCATTCACTGTATTTGCACCTTCACTGAAGGAGTGTTGCACTGTTCTCACAGTCTCCTGTGCATTTTGTGTGAAGCTGAAATTATTTCTGCTTTCGGGTAGTTTGCCTTTATAACTTGTTGTACCTGAAGGGGTTTGAAGGACGTGGCTACAATTACATGGCCAATGTTACACTCCAGACCTGAATAACTGTGTTTAGCATGTGAAGGAATCAGGCACATGAACGTAGCTAACCATGCAGCTAGAAGGACAGAGATGAAAATGTAGTACCAATGCAAGGAAGGTACAGCAGGATTTGGCTTAGAAGAAGAACGTGGAACTGTCATTGGTAAGATGATGTTAAGAAATCCCAAGGAGTTAAAGTAGCAATTCTTGAGTTTGATATTAGAGAGAACATCCATAAATATCTACCTACAGTAATTTCAGAGAAAGTGGATGCTGTCTGAAAAGGGTCTGAGAGGCCAAAAAAAGAAGATTGGCTTACGCAAAACAAAAAAGAAGAAAAAGATTTCACATGGTCATCTCCCTGTATAAAAGTTTGCACAGGCTCAGATAATTTTGTATCCATGCAATTTTCATAGAGTGTTAACTACAGAGATGTAAACTATTTGATTATCTTCCTTTATTTTTAATTCTTATCCCAAAATGACATAAGAAATGTTGCCTTATCTTCTGCTATGCAAGAAAAGTCTCCTTGAAGAACTTAATTTTTTTTAAGTGAAAGTCTTATTTAATGTATCCTTTGTGTTTTTTTACAGTGCTATATGAAGGTTATATAGGCTTTGCTTAATAATTAATTGGTGTTCAAATAAGTATCATTTTATGTCTAGAAGGGAAATTTTAAAAACTTATATTCCTGCCTGGCTGCCAGGAAAATGTGCTCATGGTCTGCCAGATGCAGCTGATGCAGTTCTCCCAGAACTGTTAATAATCCAGCATTGGGCTCTCCTTCTCTGAAGGAGGTTGCACTGCAGGCTGCAGCGCAGCAGGAGCTGGCACGATGTAGGTGCCCTCCCCTCTGAGGTGGTGGGACCTCACCTGCTTTGAGCCAGACACTTCAGGTGTTGCTTTTCAGAGGGGCTGGCAAACAGATAGGACCATCTGGAATGCCTGGAGGGCTTCTGCAGGTGAGTGCAGAAGAGCTCTGCTGAGGGTGGATGAGACGTGTTGTGGGAAGGTGTGCTGGAGGTGGGTGCAGGATTGCACAGGAGCTGCACCATGAGCCCATGCAGACCCCCAGGCCATACGCAGGGAGTGCCCGGGTGCCCAGGGGTTGAGTTACTGCTTCACCAGTCAAAAAAATCCTTCCCTGGCATTCTCCAGTGGAAGCTGGATCTACCCAGCAAATAGCTGTTAAACTTTGACAGCCAAATCACTGAGAACCTGGTAAACAGTGAAGGAAAACATTTTATACAAATATAGTAAAACATACAAAAAAAGGCTCTTTAGGCTGGACCATCTTATCGAACACAGTGTCTCACATTTAGCTTCTGTTGAACTATTTGGCCACAGCTTCAGTCATCTACTGAGGTAAAGCAAAAAAACAGTGTGCTGAAATCAATAACATTGATAGTGCTTGCAAACAGATATTCTCAGCCAGCAGTTTAAGTTAATTTAGTGTATCTGTATATTTGAAATTATGACCAGTTGCATTAGATTGTAATTTAGGGAAACACTGAGTAAGCAAAGCACTATCATCTTGTCCTTGTACTGGCAAATACAGAGGACTCAGAAAGTGCTTGGCACACACTACCCAGAATCTAATTTGTATGCACTGTAGATGGATGTTTCAGTGAAGATCAACTGATCATTTCCTAGCTTATCCAGAGGCTTTCTATATAACTGTAGGCAAACTAAATAATCTACCTCTTGTCTCACTTTATCATCTCTAATGTGAATGTGACATTTTATTGCATTACAAAGATGATGTAAAGCAGTCATATTACCAATAGTGTCATAGATTGGCCAGAAGTGTAGAAGATTGCTGGAAGTCAATTTAATAAGTTGCGTCAATTCTGAAGGAAAATCAGGTGTTTCCATTGCAAGATCACATATATTTAACCCATTCTATTGGAAGGAGTGCAGAAGAACAATAATTTAAATACTTATTCCTGCCCCTTTTGAAAAGTTTTACTAGCCAGATCATTTTAAAGAAAGCAAATGAAAATAATAACTTGGTGCCACTTAAATATTATCTGAAGACTTTGAAAACTGTAGAATGTTTTCTAGCTATAAAAATACTCAGCTATTCTAAAGCTAGTTTCCAATTTTCCAGCTGCTTTGACTCCAAACAGAACCATTCAAACACTTTTTCCTTGTACAGTGAACTCAACCTAATTTTGATTGCAGTTCTGTGCTAAAGGGTAACAGAACATTAATTCCTTAAAAATCTGTGACTTTTTTTTTTTAATAAACTGACTTTAAGTAATAATGTTTGCTGGAAGAAATCTAGAGGGTATAAAATGAGAAGGTCATTTTCATGATGTTTCAAATGAACACCTATGGCAAAGCATTTCTGGTTCTACTTACAAGTTCTGCTGGGAGCATTTCAATTGTCTAGCTCATTGTCAGGTGAAGTTAATAGCTTTTAAGGGCAGATACGTTGTATCTGAGTTTGAAGTATCTGTGAATTGGAAATATCTCTGAGATTAGACAGGATTTGGTTCGGATTTTTGTTTCACTCCCCAATACCTAAGCATGAACATTTAAAACTATATCTTCTGCTGGGCTAGACAGTTTCAAATGTATAATTTCAATGGTGGTGGGGTTTTTTGGTTTTCTGGGTTTGGTTTTTTGGTTTGTTTTTGGATTTTGGTTTTTTTTGTTTTGTTTGTTTGGTTTGTTTTGTTATTTTACTTACAGTAACTGGAAGTAATGCTTTTACAGGAGTTATAATGGATATGCGTAGCTTTAGATTAATCCTGAGGTTCTGCAATATTAAGTACAGTTGCCTACTCACCATACTGCAAAGAAGATATGTGAGGAAATGTAATATGGAGAAAGAGTTTGAGATTTATTTTTCCAGCAGGCTGAAAAATTAGCCAACATTTAGCAAAAATTTTAGCATCACTCTCGGTTGATAGACCCTGTTTTTGTCCTGAAAGGGTCCTCTAGACCAGCCATGAGGACAAAGGAAGATGCAGTATGTTCCCCTCTTGCTGGCTGAGCACAAAATGATGTATCTTAGCTCAAAGGAACAAAAAGAATAACAGGGACAAACAGAAATACAGGAGACTCCATTTAGACATGAGACAACACCGTGGGACAGGCTGCCCAGAGAAGCTGCAGAATCTCCACTCCTGGAGATTATCAAAACTTGTCTAATCACAGCTCTGAGAATCCTGGTGTAGTTGGCATGGCTCTAGGTAGAGGGGTCAGACAAGGTGATCTCCAGAGATGCCTTTCATTGCCACCTGTCCTGTGATTCCATGAAAATTAAACAACAACAAAAAAAGAGTCAGAGCTGAAAACTATCCTTGATTTTTAGAAGGGAAAAAACCAAACTCAAAGTGGCTCATAATTTTCATGGGCAGTAAACTGACATTTGGTTTGCCATAGATTTAAACCTGTCTTATAGGGAAGAGATGTGTACTTTGGGCAGGGGAATATTTTAGAAAATATGTCATTATAATTTAGTGTTCTAAGCACTCTGAGTGGTTATATAAATAGTGTAAATGGTTCAGAAAAGTTCAAAGAATATAAGTGCAGGAGGTGAGAGCAAAATTACTGTGTACAATATGGTTGGATAAACTTCAAAGGGAAAAGAAACCTTTTTATGCAAAACCTATGTGAAATTGTATGCTGAAATGGGATAGGGATATCCAATTTTGTATTTAAGACTTTTCATAGGAAAATTCATCCTTCATTAACACTCACTTTGGGTATCAGGAT
Source organism: Sakesphorus luctuosus (assembly GCA_013396695.1). Taxonomy (NCBI): domain Eukaryota; kingdom Metazoa; phylum Chordata; class Aves; order Passeriformes; family Thamnophilidae; genus Sakesphorus; species Sakesphorus luctuosus. The sequence goes on from VWZD01010832.1 coordinate 722,413, forward strand.
GTTGGAATAATGTTGGAGTGCAGTTAAAAAGGGAGTCTGAAGGGAATATATAACATAATCCATTTCTAGTGGCCCCACTAGAGCTAGAGTGTTCAATGGGACAATTCCAAAGATGACAGGAGCATTATACTAGTTTCTCACTCAAGTTTCAGTGACTTTATATACAGCTGTCACGTAGTTTGTTTTCACCTCAGTAACAGGATTTATTAATTTCAGTGCAGAATAAGAAGAATAATTGGATATATCCAGTGCAAGATTGAGAGAGAGATGGTAAGGGTGCTACAGGGTGTGGTATCAGACTGAACTGAAAACTTCTTTAGCAGGTGTTGAAAGCAGGCCACTAGCGTTAAAGACAAGGACAGCGGTGTATGAGGTTTACCTTCTAGTGCTGGCAAAGCGAGCTTAACAACTACTGCTCCTCAAAACTCAGTATTTTCTCATACTTACTTATTTTATAGAAATGCATAGATATAAGTGTCAGCCTGATATTAACTGTTAAAAACCTGGTATTAGACAGGATGTCCCAGAGTTAGGCAAGTTCAAACTGAAATTACTAAAGTGAGAAATTACCCCGAATGGCAAGGGAAATCTATTCTGTTATTGCAGAAGAGATTTTATTTCAGTGTGTAACTGATCAGTATTTATACTTCACAATCTCACAATAAAGAAACAGGAATGTACTTGTTGGAATGAGAATAGAGGAAATGCAATAAGGAAAAGTGAGCTTTCATGGAAAGATGGAGAGGACTGACCATGTAAAGGCTGCAGTCAGTGTTTCATGTACCAATCTTCCCAGATTTTCATCTCCAAATTGCTCACTTACCACAAAACTTTCTTGTTGTATTTGAAATTTGGATATCAAAAGTAATGCACTTCTTTTTTTTNGATCTAATCTGGGCTTCTTCTGTTTAAAGCACAAGGACTGTGAACTTGGCATAAGCTTCATCAAAAGCCCACAACAACTAGCAAAATTATCTCTGTCATATCTTTGGTGTTACTGAAGTGTTTATGGCCAAAATCACCAGTTAGGGCTTTGATTTTGCTTACTTTTTGTGAGAATTATCTTATTTTTGATGTGGAGTTTTTAATGCCTTTATTACCATCCCTGGAGTTTATTCTGAATTTGATTCAACACATTTCAAAACTCACAGCTTGGGAAGAAATGCACTGAACTTGCTGAATATCAGCCTCTTCTATAAAACCTTCAGCTCTGGCACGTTGTCCTGGTTAGTTGGACAGTTTAATTTTCAAACAAATGAACAGAATATCCTAGATATGCTCACAACTGATTTGAACTTTATACAAAAAAATCCATGAACTCTAGATTTGCAATGAGCACAGATAAGTTATATTTGGCGAGTTTTTTCTTCAAGTATGTTCACTTGATTCTAGATATATTGGAATGGAAAAGTCTAAACACAACCACTTCTGTAGTTATGCCAGCACAAACATATCCCTATTCCTTGTCATTTGGAGTTTAAAATTGGAAGAGTCCAAGCCAGTAAAATAAATGCAGAATCTTTACATATTTTTGCCAAAACTGTTCTGTTTGTGCTACTCTAAGATTTAAAATGCCTTGAATAGAAGTGTTTCTGCACTGTGCTTGAGCTGATCCAGGGGCAACAAACTGCGAGCTTTTGCCATTTTAAAAGACCTAAAAAGTAAAGATTGAATCAGTGGGTCACGAACTGTGAGTTAGGATGTGTGTTACACCACAGCATAAAACCAGTCTGGGTTATGGTGTTCACCTATGATGTTCATTACTATATTTTTCCTTTTTCTAAAATCAGCCTTCTTTTCAAGTCAGCTAAAAAGGTAAACAAGGCAGGAACTTAGTTCAATACATATCCTGAGCCATAGAGGTGTAGGAAACTGAAAGCCACATAACATGCAGACCTTTGTATCTGCAGCACACAAGCTCTGGACAGAGCTGTGCTTGCCAGTGCAGATGCAACAGTGGGCGTAGAAAGAGAAACAATAGGACTATAGATGGATGAAGACCTCTCTATAAAAGATACTCTGTGCACTTTTTCAAATCAGTACATACATTTACTATTTAATTTTTTTAATGGGCTAAATAATAAGAAAATTAATTTCCCCATCATGGAAAAAGTAGACTTAAAAGTCATGAATCTGAATACTTAGGAAAGAGCTCACAACAGATTCTTATTGTACTGCTTTCTTAGATTTTTCAGACTCCCTTTCAACAAGAGTTCTCCTGCTTTGATGTCTTGCTCTCTACTCAGATTGCCAGAAGGCTTTCAGTTGCAAATGCAGGTGTTTTCAACTGTTAGATATAGTTGTGTTGTATTATTCATCACCTCAATTAGAAAGTGTATTAGTAGGACACTTATTTTACACAGAGGACAAAACAGGGATAATTGGAAAGATAGCACACTGTACATAAAGGAAGCTGTTGCTTAGTGAGACATGTTTGGCAGTGGAGGAATCAGGTTTGCATCCACCTTGCTGGTTTGCATTTGTTTCATATCTGTCAGTGAACCTCTAAAGCACAGTTTTTCTAACAATCTGTCTTGCCCAGCAGGCTGGTATCTGAAATTAATTAAACACAGCCTTTGAGAAGTATAAATTTCTTCACAGATAGCACCTAGAAATCATCATTGGATGTAGGGGTTAGTTACATGTTGGTATTTTCCCCTAGTTTTTGCTGTTTTAATACTTGGGAAAACTGGTGTGGTCTGTCCTGAGCTGCTCAGAATTACTAGAAATGCCAGTGAATGTATCTGCACCTCAAGGGCAATCTTGAGGCTTGTAAAATGAACACCCTGTGGTCTTTCTCCTGGCAAGGATTTCTCTGTAACTCTTGCCCTGTCACTCAGAGATAGCTCTGTGGGTCACATAAACAAAGCAGAGGGACATCCATAGAAGATGGTGAGATATGACTTTGCTCAGAGATGTGCAGTAACCCTGCTCTTAGTGCTGCCAGCTGCAGAGGGCTGGTACTCACCTTTCTGCTCTGCTCATCTGCTTCAGAAATGGGGGCAGAGCACTGCCAATGAGAAAGAACCAAAGCTGGACAGTGAAGAAGTATAAATGGTATTTGACAAAGATGGTAAAGGGATAAGGGGGAATCAGGGCAGGGGAGGATGAGGAAAAGGGGTGAGGGCATAAGTAAACCCTTCAAAAGCTGATAACATACCAGAGAACTGGTTTTCCCTTCTTTTCATACAATACTACTGATCTTTCTTCTCCCTGACAGCTTTCCCTAGATGGACATCCCTCTGTGCGCTCACATCTTCCAGGACACTCTGACAGTCTTCCATTTTAACACCTAGTAACCTCATATGCTTTGTATTTGTTAACACAAATGAGGCCTTGGGCTGTTAAACAACAGTGTAGTCCTTCCATATTTCGTATAACTCAAAGGTTCAAGAGGCACCTTTTTGACCTGTGTGCATTTGCTCATCTATTTGACTTTACACTTATGGCTTTTGAAAATAAGATATTCTAATCATCAGTTGTGAGAGCTTTTGACTCTGAAGACATGAAACTCTTTTGTCTTTCTTCATTTCCACAGAAGCCTCAGAAAATGGGCATGCTTAAAAAGCACACAGCTTAGTACTAGAAGATGAAAATCTCTCCTGCAGCCGCCTCCTCATGCTAATAACACTGCCAGGTGGTGGTGAATCCTGTTGTTTTACAGCTCCAGGTTGTGCCTGACTGGAATGGAGGTCTGTTGAGACCAGTGTCTGGTCAAGAAAGCAGTAAATCACTTTATCTCCATGGATATGAGGGGATTCTTCCTTAAATGAGGATCTCATTTTGACTTCTGGAAAATGTTTAAATTTTTGTTTCTGGATTTAAAACAAAACAGCCTCTGAAAAGTTTATGACAGTGAGGAATATGGTAATGTTTCTGTTACCTGTTATGCGTGCCACCTTCTCTTGAGTCTTGCTGGCTTCCTGGCCCAGTTGTCTTCAGTGGTAGTGAATTCAACCATACAGTTATGTTGGGTGAAAAAGTACCTCCTTCAATCTGTTTCTAATTTGCTAAATTATAATACAGTCCTTGCTTTTGATGATACAGTCCTTTGCTCCCTAATGAATGTTCTTTTTCTACTATTCTGCTCTACCATGTCTAGGCACTTACCTCTAAACTCCACATTTTCTTAGATGAACAGGGCTTTTTTGGTTGTTTTTTTTTTCACTCTTCACTCAGATGTGTATCCTTCCACAGCCTTAATAATTCATCCTTCTAATTCTGCAATCCTTGCAATGGGATAACCTGTACTGTAGCCTGCTTCCACATGGGTTCACACTATCAAGCAGAAGACCAATGCTGCAATTTGAGGATGGCTTAGCAGGTCAGAGCTTCACATCTTTATTACTTAGGTGACACTCACTCTCTTAGCCTTTCCAGTGTACAGTGGGTGCCACACTTAATTCCTTGGCTGTTTATTGCACAAATAATTCTTTGTGCAAAATGGTAACTTCAGTTAATTCATAGCCGTGTTTCCATATACAGTACAATATTACCCACAATAAAACTTGTGAGATACTAGGGGCCAGACTGACATCATTGAAAGCAAATAAGAGATTATATTTTGCATTAATTCTTATCTTTCACTAATTTCTTTCTTCAGATCATGTTTCTTCTGTGAAATCCAGAACTGTTTGTATAAGCTTACAATCTGACACAGGCAAAGGGAAGGAGGTGGGATTTACATGGTTTTAAACGGCTTTACTTCTGCTGCGGCTGTAGAACTGGAGCACAGCTGGTCTCGCAGGGTTGAGTGGATGTTGGCCTGTAAGACACTTTTGAAGCAAGAGGCACTGACTGTGCCCTGCTCCCAGCCATCCGCAGCCTTCCAACCAGGGCATTCCCAGGAGAGCTGCTGGAGCTCCCGGCCGTGCCAGGGCTAGCAGAGGTGGCTGCGGCCACGAGGTCCAGCGGCTCTCATCACCGCAAGGCATCAGTCCGCTGTTGGCAAGCCCAGACCCATGGATTCTCCCTTATAAGGGCCGCGTTAACCTCTCACAAACTGCTCTCAGGCCGTAGCTCCTCGACCATTTTGGGCAGAGTTGCTGAAATTCATACATTTTGGCGGTGGGCTGAAGGGAGCCTGCAGGCTGCGCTCTCCTCGCACCTCTCCCCGCCTCGCTCGGGTGAGGAATGACCGGACCGCGCCCAACTCCGGGCTCAGTCGCTGCCCGACGCCAGGGTGGCATGTGCTGGGATTTGCCGCTCCGGGCTGTGCCGAGCCAAGCCGTGCCGAACCGAGCGTTGCC
>VWZD01010832.1:728451-936659 GCA_013396695.1 Sakesphorus luctuosus
CCCGCGGCTGCCATTGGCTCCGCCGTTGCCATAAGCTACGGGGGCCGCGGCGCGGCGGATGCCCGGCAGCTCCGCGCGTCAGTGCGCCGGGCGGTGCGGAGCGGAGCGGAGCGGAGCCCCCTGCCCTGCCCTGCCCCGCCCTGCCCTGCCCTGCCCCGAGACCTTGCACCGGGTCTGGAGCCGGAGGGTTTACTGCTGGAAGGAGGGGGACAGTTTGTATCTGACTTGCCCGTCCGAGAAGAAACCGAGCCAAAGATTCCCTCTCCGGACGGGATGGGCTGTTCCGTGGGACATTAATANCCCGCCTCCCAACTTCGGGCTGGTCCCTCTCCGCGAAGTTGGGGGCTGGTGTCGGGGAGAGCTGTCAGACCCGCGGGGAGCGGCATCGCCGGCAGCAGAGCGGGGAGCCGACCTGCCCGCCCTCGGCGCGGGGCGGGCGGAGCGCTGCGCCGGCCGTGGTGCTGCCGCGCCGAGGTTCGGGGCGCCGGGCCCACGCTGCCCCTGCGGGAGNAGACCTTGCACCGGGTCTGGAGCCGGAGGGTTTACTGCTGGAAGGAGGGGGACAGTTTGTATCTGACTTGCCCGTCCGAGAAGAAACCGAGCCAAAGATTCCCTCTCCGGACGGGATGGGCTGTTCCGTGGGACATTAATAAGCCCATTTCTGAACCTGCTATTCAGAGTGACATTAACATTACAGAGTTATTTTTCGTTTTCTTAAAAGTATTTTTTTCAAGCTGAATTATTCCAGAAAGAAATCACGCTATTCTGGATGCGACAGCAAAGCATGTTTATTTCATTTATTTGGTTGTAAATAAACCAAGGTAGATACAGTAACATGAATATTTGTTTTCTTTTTTTTTTGATGATGGTAGAGACTCATGGAAATAAAAATATTTACAGAGTGAACCTTCAAACAAAAACACCTGTTTAAGCAGGTCAGCTGTAGTTTACCCCCTTCTCAATGACAGTGTTTGTAGTGGACATATGCCACAATGAATGCAATATAAACACAAAGAAATCACTCCCTAATACAGGGAAAAAAAACCCCATGATCGATGCACAAGTGTAAGTTCACTGTTTTGATCTGTGCATGTGATAGTTCAAATCCATACAAGAATCAGAAAGAACTGATTATAGTGAACCTGAGAATATTGGCACTCTCTCTTCAATAGCACATTTAGCCCATATGATTTGAAAAGACATAAGGAATTGGCAATAAGGCTTCAAAAATGACCAGTGGATGCATTCTGATGCAGTCTGAAGCCTTGGAATGAAGGCAGAAATACCAGAGGAACAGCTGTTTGTGGCTCTGCCCAGCAGCAGTGGAACAGTTTCTCCGTTCTCTCACTGTACAGAGGCTCTGCAGAGGCCAATGCCAAAACTTTGCTGAAGGTTTTTGTAGCAGTGGCCTTGAAGAAGGAACAAAACATCTCTTCTTTTTCTGCTTAGTGCAGCTCAGAGAAGCAAAGGGAGGCAAAGCAGTAATCTTCAAAGAAACACAGATTTAATGATACTGACATCTTTTCTAATGTAATATTATTTTTGAATGTTAACCACATGTTTTTTGGCCAGAAACTGCTGAGGACTGCCCAAAACCAAAAGGCAACTAAACCATGCCTCTGCTCTGAAGCATCTTTATTTAGGCTTCTAACACAAAATTCTCTCACGAAGTTGACTCATTTTTCAGTCTTTAGAGCTAATTCCTGAGTCTGAGGTATATCATTGCAAATCTCATGGAACTTGTATATTTAAAGAATCCTCTAGGATCCCCTAAATTACTTACTCAGGAAGTGATGGGTTCTGAATGCATATTTGACTGAGTTTACACATGAAAACACTGTATTAGTAAAATAGGTCAAAGTACCATTTTGTAGGACTGAAGAGGGAGCAACCTGATGTGCACCCCTTGGGGTAGTTTGTCTTCTCTCTGAGAGCAAAATGTCTCATGCTTATCAGCTTTATTGCTTCAGATTCTTGTTTACTGTAGTGAGTTCAAGCCTTGCTAACTCTCAGAGCTTGGAGGCTTGTTCGCCACCTTCTTTATGGTCTGGGTGACATGTGACGGCCAACAGTGTCACTGGTGCTCGTGTGGGGGATGAAGCACAGGCTGTTGGGCATGCTGAAGTCTGTAAAGATCTATGTGACGTAGCCTGAGCCTCACTGATGTACACTCTGCTAGAAAATGCTGCAAGTCCTTCTCTGAGCTTGGCAAAACAGTTTCAACTTTGGCATGGGCTTTAAAATGGTAACATGACTCCTAAACCAACACCATTCCTCCTAGCAATCGAAAGGACGTGCAGCTATATACCTGAATTAATTCATGCAAAGAAGTATTTTATTTCCTTTAGTAAAATGACATATTTTTCTTTACAAGTGCAACAAGGCAGAGGGAATCAGTTCCATATGTGTCCTGCACAACTCACTAAGCAATCCACCTGCATGTCCACAACTCACAAACTTCTACTTCCTCTTTTAAGATGCTGAAAACATTGTGAGTGAGTTAATAGTAAACAATTCTTTCAGTGTAAGTGCTAGCCTTTTGGTGCAGAGGTGGAAAAAAGATTTGTATTATTTGTGAGTTTGCAATTTCAGCATTTTGCCCTTAATCTCTTTTCTTCTTCTCTTACGTATACTGCTTTTGAAACACTAGTCGTAGGATGAAATTTGGGGTTGCTAATGTTGTGAAAAATAATTGGGAAATAGTTTTTTTAAAAGTAAATATGTCACATTTATTTTCGTGAAACCGGTTTCATAGACAGAAATTCAAGCATGTGATTAGGCACCTGCATCAAGCTACACATCAGGTACAATAACCTAGGAATTCTTCTTTAAATTGAACCCATTTTTAACAATGTCTCCGTTCTTTATTATAAAGAATCAAAATGGTTTAGACTCAATCAAAAAAAAAATTCAGTTGCAGTTCATGTAGCTGTCCCTAGATCCAAAGGTGATTCCTAATGGCAGTTAGGAGTAAGATGTAGCTTCTCCAGGAATTATGTTCTCAAGTACAGTAATACTTTTCTTTGGTATCCTTCAGCAGTTACCAGTAAAAATAAAATGTAGAAGTAACTGATAATCATTACAAATTCATAGGAATTCAGTTGTTTGTTAAAAAATATATTTTGCTTTCATATCTTTTTCCTGAACTCATTTTAAGTGAGAGAATTTTGTAAATTAAAATATTCATTTTTATTTTATGCTGATGTGTCTTGAACAAGTGAAGATGTTCATTGTACTATATAACTTTAGTCAAATGAAACAGTTGCTAGCTTAGAGAAAAGTACCAATAAACCCAGTCATAGTAAGGTCCCAGTACTTATTATTTGTTCTGTTATTTTCACTTGCTTCTCTAACAATAAATCTTAGTGCTGTAACTTAAAAAGCAGCATTTACAAAACCAGCTAACCTGTTCCATGAGAAACATATAAACACTGTCAGCTAAAAAGCACAATCCACATAGGAATCGATTTGCTGCAAGTCCCCAGAGTTCTCCGTAAAGTGTGTGTGTGTGTGATGCTGCTGAGCCTTGGCTTGTGTGGATAAACCTGCAGCAGCCCAAGGGGAAGCCATGGACTGTGCCGTGGGTGGCCTGGGGCCTGGCACTTTCCATGGAGGGCACTGGGGAAAGCAGATCACACAGCCTGCATTTGCAGTGGCATAATGTGTCTTGATATGTACATGATGATGGTAATAATATACATTATTTTATTTGTGACAGGTTTTATTATGCTCAATTTTTGTAGCTTTCATGAATTTGCTCTGAAGTTTTAAGGCTGTGCTTAGATATTGCAGCTATAAACAGTCACAAGTTATTTATTTGCAAAGGGAAGGATGAAAATTGTGGAGCACAGCTGTGCTGTAAATTCATGAATCATGGCAATTAGGGCAGATAAGAAGATTTCTGAAAGTGTGATGTGTAAACAAGTCCTGGAACAAGAACAGCCTTGAAGACCAAGGGTGTCCCACGCTTGTTTCTATGCATATTTGAGGCATTAGGATATTAGCTATGCTTAAGCTTTGACGTTCTAAAGGCAGCAGTGCAGGGGTAGTGCTCACCTTGCTGCAAGGTGCAGTTTGTGACCGGGTGCATCACGGCACAGGCAAGCTCGCTCTCAGCTGCCTGCCGTGAGGAATGGCATGGATAATGTATGAGAGCTGCTTTTTCTGAAGAAAAGGGTACAGAGAGTATGTCTCTCCTCTTCTCTGAACTAGGCTGTCTTGTCTCAGGTTATTGTGATGTATAAAATTAGCCCGGCTGTGTGCTTTTAGAACATTTAAGTTAGAGCTCTCTCCCTTAATGGAGCTCTTGCATAGGCTGTTCCTGCTGTAGTGTTTGGAGACTCCATTAGAGATCAAAAGCCTGGTTTGCCCAGCATCAGTGTGAGGAAGCTGTACAAGCACACTCGCAGAGGCAATTGCTACCCTGAAACTGGTAGCTTAAATCAACCAGGCAGAAAAGAAAGGTGAGGAAAATAAGTATCACTTCAGTTTTACCAGCGAGGGAAATAGAGACCTGTGGAAGTTACAGGGAATTCACTTAAATGGAAATGGGACAAGGCTCAAGGGAGACTAGCTGCAGAGCAGGGAGTGAAACCTAGTTGTCTTGTGCTTCTCAGTGTGCCAAAGGTGGATTTAAGTAGGGGACTGAAGAAGCTTTGCCACCTCTTGCGTGGTACACCTTGGGCCTTATGACAGTAAGTGGCTGTACCAGCTGTCCTGAAGTACCACTACCCCCAGCCACCTTGGTGGCATCAGTAGCCAGATAGAGACTAAAACTAATTTTCTAATGGGCCAATGGGTTTCTGGTAGCAACGATCATGTGCAGGTTTCTGGCAGTGACAATTATTTACAAGCCATCTGTGCCAGATTTGGATCACAGCCAGAAAGTGAATATAAAATGTTATGTCTCCTCTTGCACATCCCTGAGTTGGGCAGTTTTGATTCTCATGCCTGAGGGTTTTTGGATGTTCCTTGAAGTGGCATCCATTTAGACATCCAAACAGCAGCTTTTCTGGAAGGTGGTACTTTTTATTTTAGTAACTAAAAATTGCCATTATAGAGAGCTGGAGTCTTTTCACACTTCCTCATTTCTCTTCCTCTCACACTAATGACTTATTTTCTAATTCATGCTTTTCTGTTCTTTCTCCATATGAACGTTTTTCATTTTGCCATCTTGCTCTTCTTGCCTCTTTTTCTGTTTTCTTCTCTTTCTGACTTTGAGATTATTCATCAAAATAGAATTCTGTCTTCTCAGCTATATGGTGCCTGCAGAAGATACCCTTCTCTGTAAATGTTTGCTATTTAATTTGTATTTTATTTTCTATAGCTTTTGAATAAATCTATCCCAACTTCTCATTGTACTACTTAAGTATTTAGTACATTGGCAATTTTTTAAAGCTGAAATTATTTTATTATTGTCAATTAATTTCAGTATTTGCAGCAGTTTATTCAAAGGTTATTGCTTTAAGCATGAGTGTTAAAATTGGTGTTTATTTTATATCTCACTTATTGCTCAGGGTTTTGTTCCTGTGGTGTGTGAAGGCCAATAAATGGAATTAGGAGATGTCCTTCTCAGTGACAGTCTGTGTCATGCAAATGGCAGTTCCAGGGAACAGAGGAACTGTTCTCCCACAGTTTGGCAATCTCTTTTATCTTGATGTAGTGGCAGGATGATACCAGCAAGTTCTGAAGAATCTCAGCTGAGAATGTAACACCTCTCTGGACCTGTGATCATTTGCATAATGCTAATTATTGCATGCAGTCTTCAGGCTGGAAAATTCTCAGTTAAGCAAATAGGTACAAAAGAAGGTTATAAAATGCAGAAGGTTATAAAATGCAAAGCTCAGTGTGATTGTTGGCATGGTTGGTTTTGCTTTCATTTTTGCTAGAGACATACAGTCGTCGCCTTCTTTTGACTATCCTGTTCTTAGGAGAATGAGAAGCCAGGGGTGATGACTTGGTAAGGAAATGTGCTCCCAGAGAAGAGTGTATAGAGTGTATAAAGGTAATAATGGGAGAATGTGGAAAGACTGGAGTAATTATTTTGGGATGAGTACACGTGATAAAAAATGAAACTTTTTTTCTGGCATAGTTGTTTTATACAAGCTTGTTTTATTTTATACTTGATGACAATGTAGCTTATGTATTTTATGTCTACATTGTGTAGCTTTGTGGCACTTAGGAAGGTATCAAAAGCTCAGTTTGCTCTGTAATTAAATTACTTGCTAGATGTTTTTATATTTTGTTCTTTTATCTTAATAAGAAACTAAAATATATCTTTACTTTCCCTTTCAGTGATTACAGCAGAAGTAACTTTTATATTTTGTATTGCTAATAAGTGGAGATGTAACATATTTATCCATTTTTTATCCTGAAAGAGAAAAAGTGATCCAATTGAAAACTCTTCCTTTTTGAAAAACGTAGTAGGGCCTTACACAGCAGAGGAGAGGAACTGCTTCTGTCAGTACAAGAACTTTGCAGGTTTGCATCTTGATTTTGTGCATTCAGGCTACTGTCCTTCCCCCTGAGGCAGGGATGCTGTAGAGTCTAAGGCCACTCTCTGCAATACATTCAGTTGTGTGGTTGCTTGCAGAGAGCTGTCACGAGTTGCCACAAGAGCCTTTCTACTGACTTAAAAGGGGATTGGATTGGTGCTATCACCTTCTCTGAGCTCATGTTTTAGCTGAGCAAATAACTGGCCAGTGGTCTGTAATACATGAATATGCGCATGTGCTTGTGAGTGACACACTTATCTTGCTCTCTGACAACACAAGTACCCCAGTCATTCTTTCATGAAGTCGAGTTTTAGCTTGAATTCTCAGATGTTTATGAAAATTAAGTCTTGAATTGCAAATTTCAGTGGAAACCTCAAGATTCCTGTTGAGAGGCATGTTAACACAAGCCTGTAAATATCATAATTCATGATTAATATAACTCATTTGACTCAGCTAATGAAACCACAGCATGAAATTTTTAATGGTAATTTTAATTGTAATCACAGTTCTAACTACCTGCAGATGAGAAATTACAAGGTGAAGAAATTCCTTGATTAACTTCAAATGATGGCTAAGTTGGAAATTGTATTTGCAAGTGAAATACAGATACGGTGGTATTTGATCCATGTTTAGGGAAGAGATCAGAACAGTTCTGTCTTTCAAATTTAGTACAAGTTTGAAAGCAAAATGAACAGTTAAAGGCTAGGCATTTCCATTAATAGTGTCTGTGACACAGCAAGAAGCATAAGAAAAATTGGTCTCTTTTTTCCAGAGCAGGTTGTTGCTAACCAGTGTTACTACAGCAGCATTTTCACTTGTCTGCAGTAGCAACAACAACAACAAATTACACTGCATTATGTTACAACTTTCACTTCTGAAAATTTGAAGAAATTATTGAATGTATTCTGGAAATTAAAGAAGAGATAACTTGTCCGGACAATGACTTAGACTAACTGCTCAGGTCAGGTTGAGTGGAAACCAAAGGCTAAGACACTGGATCCTGGAATTCATTCCATTATTTTTGGCAGTTATAAATCCCAAGACTCAAGCTGCCAAGAGTGTGAATTCCCATTAAACAGTGTTTTGCAAGCCTAGGGATTGTATGAAGTCCTATATGCTAAAACTTCACCTTAGTTATACGGGTAAATAATGCCTTTTTGGGGACACTGCATCTGTAGAGCAACATTAAATAACTTTAAAGGTGTCTCTATGCACCACTGAGTCAGACCTTGATAATTGATTCTTCCAGGTTACTGAATTTTAAATCACTCTACTGGATTGCTGCAGATTTAAAAAGTGAAGTATAAGGTTTTAGAGTGAGTTTTTGTGCTCACCCTAGAATAACATTAGCATTGTTTTATTGCCGGTCCTTAAGGCAGAGCTTATGTGCCTCTGCATATTGTTAAATCTATGCAATCATAGAATGATTTCCATAGGAAAAGATCTCCAAGACCATTGATTCCAACTGTTAACCCAGCACTGCCAAGTCCCCCACTAAGCCATGTCCCTAAAAGCCACATCTACACAGTTTTTATTACCTCCAGAGACGGTGACTCTGCCACTTCCCTTGGCAGCCCATTCCAATGCCTGACAACCCTTTCAGTGAAGAAATTTTTCCTAATATCCAATCAAAGCCTCCCCTGGCACAATTAAGGCCGTTTTCTCTCGTCCTATCTCTAGTTGCCTGCAAGAACGGACCTGCCCCCTGTTGGCTACAGCCTCCTTTCAGGTAGTTGTAGAGAGCAGTATGATCTCCCCCGAGTCTCCTCTTTTCCAGGCTAAACAGCCCCAGCTCCCTCACCCACTGATTAGACTTGTGCTCCAGACACTTCACTAGCTCCGTTGCCCTTCTCTGGAGTTGCTCCAACCCCTCAATGTCTTTCTTGTAGTGAGGGGTCCAGAACTAAACACAGGACTTGAGATGTCGCCTCACCAGTGCCAAGTAGAAGGGGAGAGACAATCACTTCCCTGGTCCTACTGGCCAGTTTATTTCTGATACAGGCCAAGATGCTGTTGGCCTTCTTGGCCATCTGGGCACACTGCTAGTTTGTGTTCAGCGGCTATCAACAAACATATCCAGGTCCTTTTCCACCAAGCAGCTTTCCAGCCACTCTGCCCCAGCCTGTAGTGGTACATGGGGTTGTTGTGACCCAAGTGCAGGACCTGGCACTTTGCCTTGTTGAACCTCATGGACTTGGTCTAGGCCAAATGATCCAGCATGTCCAGATCCCTCTGCAGAGCCTTCCTCCCTCCATCAGATCAACAGTCCTGCCCAACTTAGTGTTATCTGTAAAATGACTGAGGGTGCCCTTGGTCCCCTTGTTCAAATCATCGATGATGTTATTAAATGGATCTGGCCCTAATACTGAGCCCTGGGGAGCACCACTGGCTGCCAGCTGGATTTAGTTCCAATGACTACCACTCTTTGGGCCCAGCCATCCAGCCAGTCTTTTACCCAGTGAACAGTGCACCTATACAAGCTATGAGCAGCCAGTTTCTCCAGGAGAATGTTGTGGGAAACAGTCTCAGAGCTTTTAGTAAAGTCTGATATGGATATTGCTTCTGGCCCCGCTGCGGTGGTGTGAGGCACAGACTCCTGGCGGTTCTCAGCTCCACCTGAAGTTTCCTCGGTTTGGGAAACCTTGTGCACCATGCCGGAGTGCTCTGCTGTTGAGAGGGTTCTTTCAGAAAGTGAATTTATGAGCAATCCAAACTGCACCAACTCCATGAGAATTGTACAGATATTTTAGCTAAGCAAGGACACACACCTGCTGTTTGTCCATTAGGTGACAGTCTCTCCCGCGGAGCTTACTTCGACTCCCTGAAAGTGTTCTCATGAGAATGCCTCAACTGTCTTACCGATCTCCGGACATGGACCTGAAAACATCAGGATGAGATAATATAAACATGGGACTTGTGAGATACAGGTTTTTAACGAATTAGAGGTTCTAGCATGTTGAGGTGAGACCTTTTTAGTCAATAAGATGTACCTCTAACCCTATATAAACCATGTGCTGTGTGGAATAAAATGTTTTCACTCTAAATCTCGTAGATTTGTTGCATGAAGTCCTTTCTCTCCGCAAAAGTTTGTTTACTTTACTCCGCTACCAATTGTGCTGGCATAGAGCCACTCACTCTAGCAACTGATGGAGGCATGGAGAAGCCTGTAGCTTTGCTTGGGGTGGAATTGGTTAAATCCTTTGCTTCTGTATTTGATCTGTGTGGTATGTCCGTGCTGCATACTGCAGCGCAGTACAGAGGCGCTTGGCTGAGCTGTATGTGAGCTAACACAGATACTGGAAGATGTACAGCCACATCTGAAATGCACGAGTGATTTACTCCTTTGAGGAGCAGTGCAGTTTGGTCGGGGAGGAGCCAGTTTATGTGTTAGCTTGTTTACAGCTAGCCTGGAATCTGTCATAGCACAGTTCACAATGTGGTTATAACTTTTAATTTAGAAATCATTGTCTGCTCTAAAAATAAGGATGTTAAATTTTGGCTATTTGAGAGCACTAGCCACCTTTGAGTGACCTAATCTAGGCTATGTTTTTTCATAATACTAGGATGATTCTTGGATATGCCAAATATCATAATTAAGATATACTATATATACGGAGAAATTGGACCATCATACCAGTACAAAGAAATCATGACCTTACTAGAAGTTTGAGGCATCCTGGAGGACGCCTTTTAAATACTGGCTATTTCAAAGAAAGATATAGTGTAGTATTCTGGCAGTATTGATGCAGCTTGAAAAGTTCTTAATTACCTCTTTGGGCATGGAATATCATTCTCAGTTTTTGAAGATCAAGAAAAAACAGCACAGGAGAAATTTAAATGAAAGTAAAGGTCCTTCCTGCCTTCCTTCCTTCTTTCCCTCCTTTTTTCCTTCCTGATATGATTCTTGGAGACCTTCTGTTCTTGATTAATTTAATACTGTATGCTTGAGGCTTTGCAATAGAGAGGTTGTTCTGTGTAGTATGGGAAGGAAAAAATTTTCCAATCCTGTGCACCTTGTGACAGAGTGATTTCTAGATTATTCTGTTGGAAAAAAATATGAAAATACGTTTGCATACCCTGAAAAGTGGAATATGCAAGTTTAGGTGTTCATGTCCCCGCCTTGATGTTTCATTCCTGAGGAAAGTATTTCTCACACCTCAGATGAGTGCCTGGACTTTCAGGTTATTTGTTGGTGGGGGCTGGGTCTCTCCCTCTCCCTCTCAAAATTTTCTTCTGAAACTGGAAGTCACTGAGTTTATAAGATTTGGATTTGATAAATTGGCATTTTCTTACAAAGACTTCTGACAAAAGACTCCAGTGAACTCTAGACTTGGAAGAAAAGATTTTAGGGCTTATAAAATTGATTTTATTTACAATAAATTGTAATTTCTGAAAGCCATCATTTCATTGATGTGGTGCCACATAATATAAACCATAATCAAAATTGAAGGAGATAGTAAGGCAGCCAGGAGTTCATTGGAAATGACTATCCAGTTGCTGGACTTTCAGTTTATTGCTTGTTGTGTTCCATGAAAATATATAAAGATTTTGAAATAAAAGTTTTAAAAACACATGCAGAATAGCTGTATTTTATCCTTAGACTGGTATGTGCCTTTCAAAGGTAGAATGCAATACTATACAGGGAACCCAAAGAGTCTGTGGCTGGATTTTCAAGAGTTCTCAGAATCTGTTGAAAATACTTAATGTGGTGGACAATGACTGTTGTGCTGCCTAGTCAAAATGACAAACAGCATATAACACATTGCAGTTTTTGTGTTCTTTGGCAAGAACAACTCATTCTCATCTGAAAAGCCTTAATCTGAATAAAAACTTAAGATATGTTGGAGACATAGATGTTTTCACTTCATTGCATGGTGAACTTTAAGTACGCCCAGCTGACATTGTGAGGCATCCTCGATGTAAACTCTCTGTGCATTGACGTGAAAATTCAGCCCAAAGGGTTTTAATTTACAGCCAGCTCTGCAATGTTGCATTGGATTAACAATGCCAATCACCACTGCATATTGCAATAAAAAGTGAATAGAATGATGGTGTTCTGAATAGTTTTGCTTTTCACTTTCCACTTGATGACATCTATCTTTTTTGCTAATTTTTCATGAAATGGCAATAATATTATTTCTGTATTTTTTATTTTTATGTGGTTAAAAATATGTCTATAACTAACAATGATTGAGGCATTATTAATAATTCCCTAGGTTATTTCCTTTGTGAAAGGGAAGGCATTTGTTTTCCTTTTGCGTCACTAAATGCCTGCCTCTGTATCCTAATGATACTCAATGCTTAAGGAAACTTATTCAGCTTGTTACTGTGGTTCTTTCCCTTTCTGTGTGAGTCCTCTGTATCTGGAAGTTTGATCTGTAGTGCTCTGTCTGTTCAAATGGCTGATGTTGGTTTTGGGGAGAGTAGTGTATGTGCTGCTGGGAGAGTGCCTGGACATAGTCTGAGTTGTGCTGAATTTGTCAATAAGTAATGGCAGTATTTCCCTATAATCTTTCAGCTCATCTTGAATTGAATCTTTTAATAATCATAAAGCAGATAAATATTTGATCAGGATTCAGTTTTGTGCTGTTATCCAAGAACTATCATCAGGAGTCCTTATAAAGTAGATTTCAGATTCAAGCAGAGGTCCTTGTCAGCAGGTGGGAGCAGGGGAGGGAAGATGTGTTCTCTGGAGAGCAGCCAGGTTTTCCAGCACACGAAGTCAGCGGTCTGGGTGAGCAGTCTCTGGTCACTGCTGGGGTCACAGCTGTGAGGCTGGCAGTCCAGAGGGGCATGCTGTGTGCCCCTCAGTTTGACACACATAAAGATGGCAGCATGTGCACTGGTAGTGTGGAACACCACCCCAGAATGGTAAACACTTTTGAAGGGTCACATGTAGGAAGCTGTTGCTGTCTTACAAATTTCTAGCTTGCTTATGCCAGACAGCTTTCCTTCCGTAATTCTTCTGCTGAACTAATCCTGTTCCAGTTTTGATACGTCCTGAATGAGCAAGAAAATGGAGTCCTCTGAGTCTGACGGAATGAAACTGAATGTTCAATGGATGCCCCCTGAGCCTAAAATGGCTCACCTTGTATCCTACGATAAACACAAACTCACGGGTTGTACATTGAAGTATTAGAACTATGAGAAATGTGCAAATAACAGTGATCACATGCTATATCAATTAGACATTTTGTGCAGTGGGCAATTAGTGTTCCATAAAAAAACAGAAGATACAGTCATATGTATTTATCAGAAACATCTGCTAGTGTAAGAGTGTTGATTAGACCCAAAGGGGGCTCTTAGTTTCATTCTTTTTTAATGGTCCAATAGATAAAATTATTCTTTCCGCATTACTTAAATGCATTTGGAAATAGCTTCCCACTGTGCCAGAAGTGGCTTAATTACATCTGATATGGTTAAAAGAGGTCTCCACCTTTGTGTGATACAGCTCCCTCTGTCTGAGAGTACATGTGCCTGCTGTTGTCTCCTTTGCCCGGTCCACACCTGGTGATTTGCAGTGTGGCCGTGGCTCAAGAGCCCAGTGACAGGTCGCTCGTTAGGCTGTATGCACTTTGGCATAGTGCTGTACTGTACTGCCAGTCTTGTGTCTCACCCTTTGTTGTCCTGCTTGGTGTAGAGCCCTGGGAGATACTGCAAAGGCAGAAGTGTGTTACCCTTGTGTTACAGATGGGGACACTGAACATATAGCAGAAGTGTGGCTTTTCCAGTATAAAAACTCAGTAGCAAGATTGACGAGGGCACTATATTTACTTTATCTTCCACTTCCAACCTTCTTTCCTCCAAACAAGATTACCTTTTTTATTTATTTTATATTGCTGCTTGTCTGTTTAAAAGAAATCCAAATTGGGGTAATGAGAACTATGCACATTGAGGCAAGAATAAAATGAACCCACTATACTTTCTTCACAATGTGTTGGAGTTGGAAGGAATCTTCTGCACATACATGTAAGAAGTGGTCCTAGGATCAATACAGTCTTAGAAACGAGAATTCCTGTAGCTGTCGTCCTCATTGCTCAAATGGTATTACTGAGACCAAATACTTTCTCTTCACAGAGAGTCTGTTTAAGGTGTTTGCATCTAACCAGTCACCACCTTCATCATGAAATCAGTTGGATTTAGAAAAGATTCACTCATCTTTAGTTTTACTTGAAATTGATCAGATTATAGATATTTCTTCCTTTATGTAACGAGGCAGAACCTACTCATTGTATGGATACCAAATTGTCAGTGAAACAATTTGATGTTTGAGTGCTCTGGTCAAATTTTATTGAAGAAGCCTTGTAGAAATGAGAATTCTTTCTGAAACTTCCAGAAGTACACTTGTTCCCTGCTTTCTGCAAAATATGACATTGACATACATGTTTTATGAGAGAGGGATAACTTAAATACTTCTTTGACAAAGACCCAAATTGAATTTAGTTTTACATGCATGGTATGATTTGCTTCCTATTCTAGGAAATCAGCAGCCAGCCTGATAAACCCATATTTCTATTCACTTTTTAGCCACATTTTAATTGAAAATTTTTCATAGGAGGAAAGCAGGTTTGCAAGTGTGTCCACAGACAGTGCTGTATGTCGTGCTTCAGTCCCCAGTGGAGATTGCTTTTGCTGTGATTGTTGCTAACAGGCATTCTAGCAGGTGAAGTGGAATAATTAAAATGGCAACTTCAGCCACATATTAAAAAATATGAAAAGGATAGTGAAAGCCCTTTCCTGTAATGGTTTGTTACTGATGTCACAGCACTTGAACAGTTCTTTGTTAAATAAAAATGCTTTCCATCTTATTTTCCCAGCCTTCACTTTGCAAGTTAAACACCAGACAGCCTCGTGGCAAATAGATTAGTATGTTTTGTCGTGATTTTTGTGTCCACAAAAAGTGTTAATAAAATTTTCTGTGCAGTTTTGTCAACAAAATCTTTCTTTAGTAGTTAATCTGATCTACTTCAGCTATGATCTCTTTAGTTACATTTTTAAATGATGCATGGGAGGAAATTAGATTAGGCTTGTTTTCTTTATTGAAAAAGGGAAGGCACAAAATCCAAGACCTGGTAGTATCTTGAATTACCTCAGGACCTGTTTCTGTCTTGCTTAAACCAATCTGCTACAAGAGCATGGCTGTAGCAATGGTATCTCTCTCAACCTGTACCGACTTTAAAAGTAGAAATGGAAGTGGTTTTAAGCACAGTTGTTTTGTATTGTATGGTCAAAACGTTTGGGATGGGAAACAATTTGCACTTTTTCTAAATGGATGGAGAGTGACACTGACTAATTCTAGGTTTTGGTTATTCTATCTCTCTTGAAGCTTTTTTGTTAAGTTGTAACCACATGGGAAACAGTAGTTGTCACAATGTAATTGAATGTTGGAGGTTCATTTTAGTCCCACAGATTGAAAGTCAACGTGAGACTTATCATTCATCTTCCCTTAAAAAACAACAACAAAAAAAAACAAAATAAAAGAAAAAAACCCAAACCACACAACCCAGTGATACCAAATCTTCTGTACATCCGAATAATGTTTAAAAAGCAGTTTGTCTATTCTATGCAGTGAATGGAGTCAGTAGATTTTTCCTATGTTATTTCTGGCAATAAACTTATCCCCGTCTTTCTGTGAGCTCCTAATATGCCTGAATCTTAAAAAAAAAAAAAAAAGAGAGAGAGAAGAAAAAGACAAGGGAATCAGTTTTAGTCTTAATTGGTAAATCAACTGCCGTGTTCTCAATATCTGTATCCAGAATGAAAACAGCCATTAAAATTGCTGTCCGTTTTGTTTCTAGGAACTGACAAACGTACACTTTGCAATCTTATATAATTATAATCTGATTTTAGAGAACTGTAATTTCTACCAATATGTTGAAATAAATCATTTAAGCATAAACTTTCAGTGCAGAATATGCAGAGATTAGTGGCACAAACTTAATGAGAATTACACTGCTTAATTCCTTGGATAATATGCTGGTAACGTGTCCTTTATATATTTTGAGAGGTCAAATGTACTGAAAATGTGTAGCAGTATATGAATGGCAAAGGATGCTTGTGGCTTTGTATGAGAGCTGTCATTCAATTTATAAAACATGGTGCCCTATTTGCTTAGTCATTGGCATGTGGTCGAAGAGAAAAAGAATGCTTAACTTAAAACAGTTTAAAAAAGAATAGATTGGATAAATGCCGAGATTTTTTTTCATCGAATGCCTTTGGATATTTTGTTACAGTTACAGATGACAGCTGCTTGCCAGTTTATGAAAAACAAATATTTAGTGTTGACAAACCTTTTTAAATCTAGTTATCTTATGCTGCTTTATTTTAAAGATGAGCTTACTCTTTTTGCATGTAAATTATTTGTGGAAATCCTAGGAGTTTTCAAAACAATCATGAAAATCATCTTGTTGTGTTTCCTTTTTTGCCTTTTTTTTTTAATTCCTCTTTCATTACCGTTTGATGGAACTAGTGGATATTTGACAAGCAGTTTAGAAAACATAAAAATGAACTATTTGTTTTATCAGCCTTCTCTTTTGGTGTTCACCACTTCACATACTATAACATTTTATTGTGCAAGAACTTAGCCATTTGAGCAGGTCTAGATGGCAATATTTATGTCCACCAATAATAAGTTATATTAGTCAGTTCGGGATCAGAACCATAAAAATTAGATGGTGTACATATATCAGACCCTATTTTCAGTGTTCTTCAAGTACAGTGAAAATGGTGCTCTGAAAAGGGTTTGAAATGTCTTGCCTGGGGCCTTGATTTTGGCTCTCAAACAGTACCACATGGGCTGTTTATGTGATGATGTTTTGAAGCCCAGAACAGTAATTTGGAGAAGATAGTTACAGTTAGAAATGGGAATTAATTAGGTCATGATCATTTGGCTCTTAATTTTTCAGTAATTTGATAACTGTGTCAGCTATAAGCTGTATACTGCAGAGATTTTCAGCTGGAAATCCAAAGCTTTTTAGGGACACTGATTCCCAGTTCTCTGAAACTGTGGGTCTGTGTGCTGTCTGACTCCTCCGCTACAGCCTTTCCCACAATTCTCATTTCTTGCAGGCAGCAAAGTTCTTGCGTGTCTTACACATCTTGTTGAGCAAAATTTTATGTCCTGAAGGGAAGGATTGCTGTATCAATTAACTGCCTGATGCTGAAGGAATCCAGCATTTGAGTCATAGCAGTTAATGATGATGATTTTCCAGCGTGCATAAAAAAACCCCTAGTACCTTTCCAGGTTTTCTCTCCCACTTGTTTTTTGGGTTCTTCCCCCTCCCCAACCCCCTCCCCCCCATATATATATACATACATATATCTATGTGTATATACTGAAATACTTGGAAATAATGTCTTATCTGGTCACCTATTGAGAGATAGAGCTGGACAGAGCAGATAATGTTTTACTTTTCTTAAGTTATCACACTTATTACTGACAAAATATTTAATATTTTCTATTCATGTATCGCCATAGCAAGGCATTTCACACAGCTCTTTGTAGTGCCACACATTATACTATAAAGTGTTGAGAGAATAATCTAGAGTATTTATTAGACCAAATGATAATTTCATTGGAAGCAGTTTGAGAGAACCAGTTGAANNAGAGAACCAGTTGAAGACAACTTAATAATTTTAATCAATTAAAGATTGTATTGCCAGAGTATTTTGGGTTTCTTATTTGCTGAAATATCAATGGCATATACTGTACCACCAACAGTGGGGGAAATCCTGATGTGTGCCTTTCTGCCTGTATTTTATATGCTCTACCTTCTTATGCAGTTTCTGGTACTGCCCTTGTGAACTGAGCATTTGCCATGAGATTCTGATTGGAGATTTGATTAAAGACTTCTGGCTTAACATACTATCTTGATAGTTGATTTGAACTTAAATCTTTACACACTGGGTGGATTCCTATATTTATGATTCATATCAAGCCAGATAATTCTAGCTGCTTTCTTGCATCAAGAAAGACCATCACGACCCTGGAAAATAAAGCTTTTGTGTGAGAAAGTGTCAGAAGTGGAGTCAAAAATCACAGGGAAAATTTCCATTAACTGTTGTAGTTTTCTTACTGGACAGGTCCTGTTTTGGATTGTATTTTGTAAACAATTTTGGTGATGGAAGTAGGAGACTAGAACAGCTGAAATCTTCTCATTGTGTGGCATAAGAAGAGCTGACACTTATTTGTACTGTCTAATGTCATTTCCTCCAGTACACCTTCTTGGGTAAAAGGTAAATGATGGTCAGATGTAACACAAACAGTCATAGAGTAGTCAAGAAGTAGTTGGGATTCTGATGATTCGTAATGAATAAAAATATTGCAGTAACAAATATCTGACCTGTTTTAAATATGACTAATTTAGTTTAAATACTTAAAGCTGATACACTAAACTAGGTATATATGAATTCAAATTGGTGAGCCCAGTTAATGTCTACGAAAAATAAAGGTGATTCAGTTCTGTGCAATGTACGTATCTTAGTATGCAACAAGAGGAGGTATGTTGCATAACAATGTTGACACTGTTATTTGATGTGACACTTTCAAGTATTTGTAAATGTAATGAATGCATTTTACCGTTAATAGGACTATATTTTCTTCAATTTGAAACAGAAAAAAAGAATGCCAGCATATTTGGGGTTAAAGAATGATCAGAATATGGAAATATGGTTTAATGGGACAAGTTAGGTTTGTTCCTAAAATGTGTCAAGAAATTGTATTTGTTACTTTTCCTAATACAACCTATGATATGTGATTCTATGTACTATTATTTCATGTTAGACTTTCCCTCTCCTGTTTATTTTATCTCTGCAATTATTTTACTACAGAAAGTTGGAAGCTGACACAGGCTGAAATTTGCCTGTGGTACTTCAGCTTCCTTGAATGGGAGTTACACATAGATGTGAAGAGAATCCCTTAATGTAACAAAAAGAAATAAAAGCTGATATGCCTTATAATAATTCATACATTTCTCCTCCACCCAGTCCTACTTACAGTGGCCGGGCCCAGATGTAGGTGTAACCAAAACTGTGTATTCTATACCCTCTACACCCTCTATGTTATTTCTGACAAACTGTTAATAATGGACCATTTGCAGCAGCTGCCCAGGGCACACCTGACACCTCAGGCTGCAAGCTGGGTGTTAAAGAACCCTGTGAGATAGAAAAGTGTTTCTGTCTTCACACCAATGACTCAGCTGTGATAACTCCCATCCAGGAAGGCATTAGCACCTTCACACCCCGCTTGAGGGGTCATGTCGGCTAATGGGCCATGAAGGATTCCAAAAATATCCCATGACTCACAGAGTTAAATCACCCATTGTGAAACTCCCCTCCTTTGGGGAGCGATACTAGGCATTCCCACCTGAGCATATATAATCCTCAGGTTTTGTGGTACTACTTATCAGATCCAGAGGAGGGTGAGAATGTCAACAGGACTGTGACTGCCACTCTCAACAAAACTGCAACCATCACCCTCACCAACAGGTTTTCCTTTCCTTTTACTTTGTATTCAGGAGGACCATGTGGTGCTCAGCACAGGGGCTAATAAATACCATTCTGTTCATGCCACAGGGTCCTGGGTTATACATCTGGGTTTTGTGGGTTCATTGTATTTATTGTAACCTTTTTAGTAAATTGTAACTCTGACTTGTAGTCTCTCTTGAATTAGGTTCATTTCTCCCACCAGTTTACCTTTAAACCAGCACAGGCAGGAATGTCAACACCTCAAACTTATTATTGTTATGGTTTTCTAAGACTGTATTAATACCTGGAGGACTAAATCTGAAAAAGTCTCTTTTTGTTCAGGCAGTGTGTATGCACACTGTGGAAACAATTCTTTGTCTTCAGAAGTTCATAATTAAAAATCCCAACCTGGAGGGATTTATACATATGCATCTCTTTATGCAATGTGAAATTAGTGGGAGCATTTTCCTGAAATTGAATTCATGGGTTTGGGGATTTGGGGCCCAGGTATGAAGATCAGACTGTATGGAACACCTCATCTGCATAGAGTGCTGATAGAAATAATGACTTAGTTTTCATTACTGGGTAAAAAGACTCTGCCAAATGATGTTTGTTACTTTTACCAGCCATCAACATCTTGCCAATCTCAAAATCTGTATCATATACTTAGGCACCAGGATCTGACAAACTCATTTTCCACTGAAAATACTGTCCAGGATTGTGAGAATTTACTACTTGTATTGAAAGTAACTACAGAGAATGAACTCAAAATGAAAAATCTGCATTCCTCAGTTCCAGAAAAAGAGTACTAGGTTGGATTATAAAGATAGTATGTGTGTGGGGGGGAAAAGTGAGAAAATATTTTGTTTCACGGTTAGTATTTATCATGAAATGACATGTCTTCCTTTAGAAACTGTATTCCATAGAAACTATAAAATCACCTGTAAAAAGGAAAAGGGAGCTTGGCTGTTTCAATTCGCTAACACTTCTTATCAGAGTTACAATTCTTACTGTATTTTTCTTCAGTTCTGATTTTTAAAGCAGCTAAGGGAAACTAGGTTGTCTCTTTTGCCTTCACATTCTGAATAAACTGGTATCTTAATTTTACTATTCCTCTAAAAGCAGTAAATACAACTTTATCATTTTAGGCAGTGGGATCTGTTTATACTTTGCTGCATTACTGAATTAGCTCAAATATAACTGCTTTCAGCAGCAGTGTATTTGATCTACATATTTGTGCCTGTGTTTGCATGCCTACCTGCAGGGAGAAGCCTCACTGAACACCTGCAACATTGACCCTATCATTGGG
Source organism: Sakesphorus luctuosus (assembly GCA_013396695.1). Lineage (NCBI taxonomy): Eukaryota > Metazoa > Chordata > Aves > Passeriformes > Thamnophilidae > Sakesphorus > Sakesphorus luctuosus. The sequence goes on from VWZD01010832.1 coordinate 748,720, forward strand.
ATCAGTGTTTTGTTTGTTAAATACCTCACAATTATACTATTATTTTAAAGGCCGACATTGTTTCTGGGTTAATTACTGTACCTGTAAGGCTTCATTCTTGCTTCGCAAAAGTGTTTCTAAGAGGAGTTAAGACTTGTTTGTTAATCTTATTTTACAGGTGCCTTGGAAGGTTGCACTGTTTGATGTAAAAATAGGTCCAGTATGCTGCCAACTGGACAAAACCATGTTTCATAGAACAGGTATAGGAGAGGACAGGAAAGGAGCCAGCAGTCATCTCATGCAGGCTTTCTCTTCATTGGAATGGCTCACCATTTCAGAAATGCAGAGGATTGTTCTAGGTTACATCTAGGTGCAGCAGTAGTGGAATGGGAGAATCCTTGTGGTCCAGGTGGAGAACTCTTGCGCTGCAGTGTATGTATGTGTAAAGGCAATCTCCTTATCCAGACTATACTTTTCCCTAGTTTCTGCTCATTTTAATTTACTGCTTGTTGTGGTTGGATGCTTTGTACATTAATGGATTGGTTTAGTTTCTGCATGTATTTTACTGTTTTAATGACTGAGATTGGCTGAATTTTGGTGCTGAAAGAGAAATCTGGCTGCTAGGGCTGGATCTTTCCCATGGCTGGCTGCCATGTGTTTTCGATAAAGGCACTTCCTGAAAGTCATGTCATTTGTCATCTGGATCCATCTGCATTGCAGGTAGTGTATCTCCAGGTCATGGGTTTTTTCCTTCCAAATTTGCTCCTATTCAGGCACTTCTCATCAAAGGACTTTGAATACAGTTTTAGCATATATCAGCCAAAGGCTATTGTATGTTTCTGCTTCATCATTCCTGTTTATTGAAGTCACTTCTCTCTTTTGGGACATAGATTCTTTTTCTGACATTGTATTTAGAATTTGTGTGTGTTGAGGGAGGGCAAGAAATAGCCCAGCCATCCACTCTTCCTTTAGGTGTTATTTTCATTACCTGCAATTTACTGCCGTGTGCTCTCTTACTCAATTCTTTGTGATTGCAGAGAATGAATCCATACAAATATTAGTTCACCTGATCTTTCCAGGGCAGTAGGGGCAGCCCTGTGGTTCAGTTATTTAAAACATGCAATGTGCTTTAGGGAATAGTTTCGCTTTTCATCTCAGTATATCTTTTCCTGGCTTCTTACCATCTGAAAGCTGTCAGCCTAGACATTTCAGATGCTAAACTGTAGTTTCTTTTTCACGATGACTACAATTTTGTTCTAATTTAACTCAAAGCTTTATCTCATTACTACCAAGCATATCTGAAGTATCTGCAGAGTTTCTGCTGTTTTCTTCAGCACTGAGAGCCTCTTGGGCTGTTTGCTTTTGGTCAGTGTCTGGTTGTATATATCCTGTAATACACCCATCTTACAGTATATTTTACCTCACTATGATGCTTTTTAAAACTTTGTTTAAGTGAAACATTTAGAAGACTTGATTTCTACAGTTTCTGTTGGTTTCATATACCTAAATGTGTAATGATTGGAGATCTAATTTAATGAAGCCTTCTAATTAAAGCTGAGGAAAAATGCTATTATAGAATCAGAGTGTGGTTTGGATTGGAAGGGACCTTAAAGATCATCTAGTTCCAGCTCCCTTGCCCTGGACAGGGACACCTTCCACTAGACCAGGTTGCTCGAAGTCACATCTAACCTGTCCTTGAACACTTCCAGGGATGGGGCATCCACAGCTTTTCTGGGCAACCTCTTCCAGTGCCTCACCACCCCCACAAAGCAGAATTTCTTCCTAATATGTGATCTAAACCTGTCCTCTTTAAGTTTGAAGCCATTCCCTATTGTTCTGTCACTGAGAAAGATGTTAAACAGCACCAGTCCCAGTATCGACCCCAGGGGAATGCTGCTCATTTCTGGTCTCCACTAGCCCATTGAACTGTTGATCACAATTCTTTGAGTGTGAATATCCAGCCAATTCTTTATCCACTGTGTGCTCCACCTGTCAGATCCTTGTCTCTCCAGTTTAGAGGCAAGGATGTTGTGTGGGACTATGTTAAATGCTTTGCAAAACTTCAGGTATATGAAGTCTGTTTCTCTTCCCTCATCTACCAATGCTGTGGTCCTGTCATAGCAGGCCACCAAATTTGTCAGGCATGATTTGCACCTACTGAAGCCATGTTGGCTGACACCAATCATCTCCTTATTTTACATGTGACTTAAGGACACTTTCCAGGAGGATCTACTCCATGATCTTGCCAGGTTAGAGAGAGGTGAGACTGGCCTGTAGTTCCCTGGGTCTTCCTTATTTCCTTTTTTAAATTAAAGCAGGGATTATGTTTCCCCTTTTCCGGTCAGTGGGAACTTCACTGGACTACCATGACTTCTCAGAGAGGATGGATAGTGGCTTGGCCACTCCCTCTACCAGTTCCTTCAGGACCCACAGATGCATCTCATCAGGCCCCCTAGACTTGTGGGCTTCAGGTTCATTAGATGATCTTGAACCTGATCTTCTCCTATGTCAGGCAGTGCTTCATTTTCCCAGTCCCTGCCTTTGCCTTCTGCAACTCAGATGGTGTGGCTGGAGCACTTGCAGGTGAAGACTGAGTCAAAAAAGTCATTAAGTACCTCAGCATTCTCCATGTACCAGGTATCTGGGTCTTCGATTTTCTTCTGGAGAGGGACCACGTTTTCCCTAGTGTTCCTTTAGTCACTGATACACCTATGGAAGCTTGTGTTGTTGTCCTTGGCATCCCTGGCCAGATTTAGTTCTGTCAGGGCTTTAGCTTGCCTAACCCGATCCCTGACAATTGTGTGGCCATGATGAGGATTTGGCTGGAGTTAATCTTAACAATTATGTACATGGAATTAAGAAAAAAAAAATTATGGATGTGTTCCTGTCGTTACATTTACTCTCAGTTAATCTGCAGAACTCTTGCCAGACGTAATGAGTGTCATAGATCTTAATGTGAAAAGGACATTTAGATAAACCTTACTGAAGCAAATAGGACCAACAACCTTTCAGGAAGCTCTCATTAATTTGCTGATTTTTAAGCTAGCTTGCCATCCAGGATTTGAAAAGAAAATAAAACATTTGGTTCTGTAATTATTTGTGCAACTACAAATGCAGTGTCTGCTATCAGCCATCTGCCCTGCAGGCATTACTTTTAGTGCCATTTGGATCATCGTCACAGTGTATGATCCTCTGCGTCTTCTTCTGTTTTGTAGCTGACATGGTGCTGATAATTCTCATAAAAATATCTGCATTCACATGCCTGCCTTTTCCCCCTATCCACTTGCTTTATATCCTTTTTAGTCTTTTTAAGGGTCTTCAGAACAGCTGCACAGGCAGAGGAGGCGATGCTGTGTTCCTGAACAGGCATGCTTTCATTTCTCGTGTGAGATTCACAGTGAAACACTTTATTCCTCTGAAGCTTCACATAACAAAATGCAGTCTCTGTTTCTTCAGCAGTTCCTGGTGTTTGTACTTTCCTGGTCTGTTCAGTGGTCACTGATAGGTGACCAATAAGGGCAGGATGTTGCTCTCTGTGCCCTGTGAATATGACATGGGAGAAATCCAGGAGCTGGTGTTGCTGCGGTTGGCAGTAGAAGGGCAAACTAAAACTGAATGTCCTTGGGACTGCTGCTCAATGGCCAGACTTTTGCTTGCTTAGGTGGCCCAGAAAAGCATTTTCTTGTTTTACCATAAAGATATTAGCTGCAGTTTTTACTCTAAATTAGATGACTGAGCAACTGCTTTGGGGTCAGAAAGCCTTTGATTCCTAGCATGAGGGGAGCCTTTGTGGTCTTTCAGTGTGATTTGTTTCATTTTTAAGTCTTTGATTGGGCTGTGTCTGATATTATAATGTTGCTCCCAAGTGGTTTCTGGTGATCTTGTTGTATGGCATACATGGGGGAGCATATCTTATTTTATGTGGGGACTTGCAGGTGCTGGCATTTTAACCAACTTCACTGGTTAGGAATTCGTTGAATTTCACTCATTTGAAGAACCTAACTGTGTGCCATTCCCTCTGGAACATGACTTCAGCCTGCAGGTCCCTGACCCTGTTAATGGGCTTTTACAGTGGCATTTCATCAGTGCTGTGGGAAAGCTTGCTCCTAAGGACTTCACAGTAACATTATCCAGAGCAGTTGCATTTTATGGAAGTACAGAGACTTCACAGAGATTACAGAGAAGTGTAATTGGGTGAATATGACAGATGGTATCCAGTAAGCCAAGTGCTATCTCTTTACAGGAATTTTATTTCATGTTTTTTTAGAGACTATAATGTTCAAATGGCACATTACACCCATTCTTGTGCTTTTGAGTCAGTCGTGCCCTAAAAGATCCCATAATCTGTTTCTCTTGATACAGCAACATACCAGCTTTCTTCACAACAGGAATGCACCCAAAAGAACTGAGTGATCTTGAAGATTAGTCTGGTATGATGTATTTTTCCCCTTTCTATCTTGTTTGATCATCCATTGTTTTTGAATTGCAGTTGACAATATGGCAGAAGAAACTCGAGATGAAAATATCTACTCTAATTTTCCACTGCTACTGGTTCAGTGTTTTAAATGGGAGGAACATTCTCTTATCCAATTCTTCATCTTTCTATAATGTCAACTATTTGTCTTGAGAATTTTCCCTGACTAGGCACATTCATTTTGCTTGTGCAAAGGTCTCTGATTTCACATGGAGCTTTTGGATTCTGTTGTTAGCAATGTATTGTTGTGAAGTAGCAAAAAGAGAAAATGCAAGTGACACTTCTTAAACAGTGTATAAAGTTTAGTGGTAGTATATGTCTGCTTGTTTGACCAGCTATGCTTCTTGGTTGAATTACTGTTGACCTGCAGTGATGTGCTAGGTAAGATTTTGGACCTTTGTCCTGGTAAAAAAGTTATTGTCATGAAAAATATTCCTTTATGAAGCAGTGTCAGGGTTAGGGTTAGGGTTAGGGTTAGGGTTAGGGTTAGGGTTAGGGTTAGGGTTTGTCAGGCAAAAACAATAGGCTGCTTTACTGTGTCAGACTTTTTCTTTTAAAAAAAACTGAACTGAAATAAAATCAGTGAGTATACATGCATCTTGGACATTCTAATGAAAACCACTTCTTAATTCTTTTTTCTTGTGATATCTTACTGAAATATAAGCAGTTTGCACGTTCAGAGAGTGAAGGCAAAGTACTTACTGTGAAATGTGTTATTTGAATTAAGACTTTTCAGATTTTACTTAAATTGAAATCAGTCCATGTGGAATTACAATAAAATGTAGCAAGATGTTGACTTACAGAATCTTTTGCCTTCATTTCAGCAGTAAATTTTGAAGCTTCATATAATCATGAAGGTTCATCCTTAAAATCTGATAGGTCTTGAGTTTCTCTCTAAATGTTTTTTAAGGAATAGAAATTATGAAAAGCTTAGAATACTAGAATTTTTACATATATTTTTGTCTTCATTGTGATATGCAATGGTATAGTAAGCTTGGCTGGTTTTTTGTGTAAATTGAATTTAATATTGAAACTGTTTCAGAAAAATAGATTTTGTGTCTTAAAAAGTTGGTATGAAAAGTAATACTTTGACACAAAGGTGATTGTTCATTTAATACAAAACAGGAGGTGAGGATATTTGAATGAAGTGTCATATTTAAAATTTGAAGGTAATGCTATCTAAGTATAATACTTAAGTCTCTGTGGGCCTTGTTCCAGACTGCTAATATGAATCTTTACAGTATATAGCTTGACTTCTTAAGCCCAACATGCTGTAAACTCCAATGGATGGGTTATTCAAATTCTGTATAGATGGATGGTTGGTTTTCCCCTGAATAATTATCTGCAAAGATATATGTACAAGCTCTAATTTGTCAACTGAATTTGAATTGGACTATTACTGCAGAGCTGAAGCACTGCTTGCAATATTATGTATAGTGTTAAATTGCTTTTTATTTTAAATGGGTCAAAGCCATAGCCAAGGTGCCAGGTGGATACAAGATACTTGTGCATTAGGAGTGAAAATGAACGTACTGGATCTTCAGGATACTTCAATGTGCTGTGCAGATTGCTAATATGTATGTATGCTCTTCAATAATTTAATTTTCATGAATTATATTTTTGTATTAAGACTGACAGAGTTTCATGCTTCTCCTGGGATTTTCTAGCATCACATCAAACATGCAGGCAGAATTGTTCTAACAGACTATCTATGACATTATTTCCTGTCCTCTTTCCTGCTGTTTCTGGTCACTGTTTTTCCTCTGTTCTGGGCCTTTAGTCTTTGACTATTCCAATTATTTGGACCACTGGGCAGCCAAACCATGACCACTTCCAAAAGTGAGCAGGACAGTCTGGATCCTTACCCTCTGCACAAATAATCTGGAGGAATGAGCAATTGATTTCTGCTCTTTAGAAAGACCAGGAAGGGCAAAGGTTGTGCTTCTGCTTCTACACTTCTGTGTTTTCCAAAGAAAGAAAAGGGTAGGCTTTTTGGATTTCAGCTCTTGGGCCCTGGAGCATCTGACAGGATGCATGGGCTGCCAGATGCTGTGGCAAGATGATCTGCTAAATCTTTCTGCAAGGATTTGCTGAAGTGCGAGAAAAAGGGTCAGTGGTGCTTACACACTTCCATCTCAGATTCTGCTGCAGATATTTTTCAAGGCAGCAAGGGTGAGAGCCTGTTGGAATTGCTACAGAAACAGAGCTTATATTATTTATTTACTTATTTATTTATGCATGTATTTAAGCTCCGATATCCCTTAATGGTGTATCTTGAAAGTCACCTTATCTCAGGAGAGTTTTTCTATTGAAGATCATGGAATATGAAATGTTGGCTGCTAATCAGCAACTCCAAGGACCACTAGTTCTGCAGAAAATATTGACAAAGTACACAGTCTGAAACTGGAGTGCTCTGTTATTATAGCAGAAGAATATATAGGCTAAATTGAGTGCTCTTTGTATTTGGAGTTTCAAAAGCATTATTTAGGCATCAAGAAAGGACAGAATTGCAGCTTTTCAGTGATACTGGCATTGGGTAACTGCTAAAATAGACAGAGTTAGTTGTAATGAGGTTTTTTTTACATTACACTGTGAAGGATTTGGAAGAGTGGTGTGGCTGGCTCTGGGGAGCAAGGCACCCTTGTGCAAGTCCAGTAACCTGTAGTGGGAGAGGATTGTTGAAGGAACTGTGTTCTATTGAACCTTGGTGTCAGTGGAGAAAGCTGTAGTTCCATTTTAGTTGTTGAATGCTAAGCTTAAATAATGGAAGGCTTCTCAATAATGCATATTTACAACAGGATTGTGGAAAACTATCTGGAACATTATAAAATATGAAGTGGGGGATGAGGGACCTGGAAGCTCCAGATGAGCTTGTCATCTGGTTTTCAAAGCACACTGTTCATGGTCTCAGCTTGGATTGCATGTATTCAGAGGCTTTAAAAACAATGTCTTGCAGTAGAAGGGCAAGGTTGAGAGGTGTTCTAGCATCACAGCAACTACAGCATTTGGATGGAGTTGTATTTTTTTTGGCAGTCCTACGGTGTATCTGGTAGTTGCTTTGCATTCTTGGAATGCTGAATCAATACAAATCGCACCATCCCTGTGTGTGATTTGCTGTGATGTTGCTTAAACTGCCATGTTTACCATGCCAAGATTGAGCATAAAGAGAATTGAAGGAGCTGTGCCTTTTTATCTGAACCTGAATTTATTTTTTTGTGGCTTCCCAGGGAGTCACAGGTAAGGTTTAGAAGCACATGAAGGATATTTCCCTGCTCCCTTGTTCCGTGTAGTGTGTTGTGCTGGGATGGTATATGCCTTGCTGCCTCTGCAGTTCTTACATGGTCTGCATTAACATCATTACATGGTTTGGCTTTTTTCAAGCATTGTCTGAAATGAGGAGGAGTTGTTCCAGGCTGTTAAGCCTGAAACTTTATACTTAGGCATCTTTTACACAATTGTTTGGCCAAAGATGTCTATTAGGATGGTTTTACTTTCTAGCAGTGCAGCTAATAAGTATCGCAGTTGTAGTGAAGCACTCTTGTGAAAACCTGATACTGTATACCATGAAGGAACGTGTGTCTTCTTTTTATAACTTGTTTCTGTAGTTTATCAACTGAAGAATGCTTAGTGTAAAGCAGAACACTTTTGTGAGTGTGAGGGGCTTTTTTATTCAATTTTTTTTGTTGACTATTGGTAATGCATTACCTCTACAAGAGATTGTAACTTCGTACTTGAGGTACTTGAACAGCATAGTTTCACTCTGTGGAACATCAGTCATTTGTAACAAATAACCAAAGTATAAGTAGTGAAAGGCTGTCTTTGATAATGGCATTGGAAATGTGGCATTCTGCCTATCTTTAATAGCTGTCCTATCTAACTCTACTGTCTGCTAGAGAGTGTATATTAATACATGGGGTTCACATTTTATATGAAATTTCCATTGTAAGACAGTTGGGTTGCATGTAGGTCAGAATCCAGGTTCATTTGTCCTGTTTGTTTTTTTTTTCTTTTTGATTGTTAAGAATGATTATAAGAGAAGGGAGTAACCTTTTGTAAAAATGTATTGTAAGAGAAAATGAATTTTACTTCTAAGAGGCTATTGTTTTTGTTCTATAGCACTATTTTCTCTGTAGGTTACATATTACTGTTTAAAAGATGTAATTATCTGTGTTCAATGTTTAACCATAGTGTTCTCACAATAGAGACCTTTGTTCTCCAGAAAAATAAAGTGTAGTCAGTAGTTTGATAAAGTACTTCACAAAAATAGCTTTCTGATTTCAATGCCAGTCTTTAACATCTAATTAATGAAAATGATTGAAATGCACAGGAGCTAATCTCCCAACTAGCAACAATTAGCAGAAAGAAATATGGCAGTGAGCCATGCTGTTTATCTTGTGAACCTCTGAATGTTGAAGTGTGTGGCAATAAGTGTGACTTTTCAGATATTCAGGAATAAATGATGGGTTTCTGTGTGCAAAAGATTAGACAGTTATTTTTCCTAGCATAATTTTAAATACTACTGAGTTGCTAAGCAGCTCTCTTAAACTTCTTACTTTTCCTATGCTTTATAGGCAAACTTTCAAATGCCATTGCTGTATACACTGACATTTTGCCTTAGAAGACAATGGAGAAGAGTCCAAGCTGCACGTCAGGGCAGACAAACTTTCATGGAACACAGTGGGAGTTTTGTGTGGATAACTGCTCCTGTGACTGCTGTTAAGTGGTTTTTTGAGTGATAAATTTGTTCCAACTACATACTCTTTGTCTTTGCAGTGTTCTGGATGAAGAGGGGAGCAGCCTGCGCCAGCAGAAGCTTGACAGGCAGGTGAGATTTTGGAGGAGCACCTTCTGGCTCTCTGAATTATAGATCTTGGAGTAATGAAACCACTGACACGTGTCTGGTAATTGACGGAAAGTTGCATCTTCAGAGTGGGGAATACAAGAGAGAGCTCTGTGAAGGTTACAGTTTACTTAGAAGTCTAACTTCTATTAAAATTTGTCTTACGACTGTGGTTTGAGTGATTCTCCTTTCCACTGCGTTGGACTCATTTTAAGCTGACTTGGAATGTATTTTTTAGCCCACTGATGGACCAGAAAGGACAGAAGGTTCTGGCAGTCACGCCAGCCAACAGAGGTTAACCACAAAGTTTTTACTTACTTTTTGTTCTGTGGATTTAGCCCTTGTGGCTGTAACATAGTGGCACTGTGTGTTATCTTGCCTCTTTTGGCACTGTATTCCTACATGACTTGTACAACAAAGAGAGTCAGAACATCTTTCATGAAATCTGAGGGCATTCTGCCATTATGTTGTAATGGGAGTTGAGGTTTCTGTTTTTACTTTGATTTTTCTGTGGTCCCCTTCTCAAAATACTCATGTTTATAGTTAAACCTTGAGAGCTTAGTTTTATCAGTGTCTATACATTTATTTTCCCATTGTTTTATCAGGTTGCATGTCTATCAGCATCTCATTTTCAAATTCAAATACTTCCTATTTATGCTATAATCCTGTACTTGATTCTGATTACTTTGGAGTCATGTTAACATCTTCAGCACAACTTATAGAGATGAAAGAGTCTGCACTCCATTCTTATTCTTCAGTTTTAGTGCATCTTCTTTCTAGAAGCTAAAATACCACTGTACAGAAGCAAAGAAATGGTAAGGTAATGGATAAGTAAAATTAGCAGTTCAATTCTCTGTGATTGTGTAAGAAAGCTCAAAGAGATGTGCCTATGAGGTCACTGGATGCTGAAGGTTTTAGTTTTCAGCAGGTCTAGGTGAGAAATTTAAGTGTTTAATTAAAGTTCATCTTTTATAGCTGTTAAATTAGGCTCATGTCCAGTATTATCACTTGATTCTAGTTTGCAATTACCTACTTTTAATTTACAGAAACTGAAATTGGCATCTCTGCCTTATGCCCTTGTTTACCCTCCTATTGCTTCACAGCCAGTATTCTCACAGTGTTGTTTTCCCAAGGGTTATTTCCCAGCAAGCTCTAACATCTGGTAGACTGCTTAGAAAGTTCTGTTCTAATTATTTTTTGTTTTTAGCAGAAGGTATTTTAGCAGTGGGTTGGTTGTGTTTTTTGGAAAAATTTCATCTTATTTGATATCCCAATATCCCACTTCCCAACTGCTGCCACTGTAAAACTGGAGAAGGTGTAAAAATAACCATTGTTTATCATCATAGGCTGCTACTGTTTGGAGTCTAGTAACAGATGCTCTTCTTTTTAATTTCTCCAGCGAGCGTTGCTAGAACAGAAGCAGAAAAAAAAGCGCCAGGAGCCACTAATGGTTCAGTCCAATGTGGACAGTCGCACAAGGACACGCAGGATGAAACATTCGGAAGAACAGGCACCATTGGTTGAATCGTATCTTAACAGCAACAGCAGCACCATATATCATGGTATAAGAATATTGCATGTATATGTACTGTGAGTTCACAGTATGATGCTCTCGCTATTAACTTTATGCTAATGAGAACAAAGATTCTTGCTTTGCATATTTTAGTAAATAATTTATATCCTTCAGTTATGTTTGGGGCTAAACATCAGAACTTGCAATTCTGTCCTAACAGGAAGGAGGAAGGTAAGTAGCTGCCCTTTTAGTGTTGTGGGGAAGAGAGAGTGGCTTGTCCCTTTTGTCATGACTCTTTAAGTGTCTTCAGCCTTGGCTCCTACTGAAGTGAAGCTAATGTGTTCCACTCTGTGTACTCCTCTGTACATAATTTTGCTTAAGCCTGACAGTGTTAATTATAAATTTGAAACCTCCTAACTAATTTCAGCTAAGACTGAGTATAATAATTTCCAAGGGGCTGTATTTCTGCAAGGTCCATTCAAATAGGTGAGTAGGTAGAGAGGAACATTTCAAGCTTGTACAATGTCTCCATTTTCATATTAAGGACTACAGAATCTACAGAATCTAGTAGGAGCTGAGACACTTCAAGTATCACAGCCATAGGGAAATAAATTATAATGCCATTTCTGTGTTGTTAGACTTCAAAGACTTCAATAATCAGAAATAAATCCTAAGAAAACCAGGCATTATTTAGTTCTGTGCTCATATGGCCCATGCTTTTTGGCCCCCTGAAGATGGTATGTGCATACTTTTTCTTGGGATCTCTATCAATACACTGTAAGTGCTGTGCTTTTTGTCTGCCCTGTTGTTTCATTTTTCAGTTGGTGGTCATGTATTTCAGCAGGGAGAAGGTAGATATTTAATGGACTAACTAATTGTTCTCTGAGAAGTGCAGGTTTCAGAGTCTTTCCCCTCAGTTAGCAACTGGTGGAAATTTTTGGTTGGATATAGATACAGAATTTATTGTTAGAACCTGGAAATTTCACTGTTTAAATGTTAAAGTTTTAGTAATGAAGGGCCTTTTTTATCTTGCTTCTGTGAGCAGATAGGATACCATAAGTGATATCAGGAGGAGAATTAATTTTTCCTACTAGTATTATTTTAATTATGTGTTTCTAATAAATATTAAAAGCATTAGTAATGGTTTACTCTCTTTACTGTCTGTTTTTAGGGTCTGGGATGTCATTTTTAAAGATTAAACTAAATTTCTTTCCATTCTTATCTAAGAATTTGATATAGCACAAAATTTGAGTTTGTTTACTTTTTAATCAGGCAAACCAGAAATTTTCCCTCTTTCTTCTTCCACTCAATAGTTTATCAAAGGTACAGAGCTGTTCTAAGAAATAGTATCTTACAGTATAGATGCTGTTGTTTGCTAAACTTCCTGAATTTTCAGTTGATCAAGGTTTTAATTTTCACAAATGAGAGAAACAGGCATCATCATCCCCTGAATGGCAGCAAATTTCATATCTGCACTAACCAAGCTAAGTTTTGCACCAGAGTGGACTGCTTGACCATAACTGAGATTTACTGTGCTCTTAAGGTGAAAGTGACCCTTCTTGTGATACTATACCACACTGGTTACTGAAATACTTAGGAAATTATTCTTCTGAAATAAGCTTGTTCTAAATCTGTCTCTCAAACCCTTGCAATGTTTCACAAGGTTTCATAGGAGCAAAAAAATACAGTGATGTTTCTCATATCCAACACAAAGTTTGTTAATCCCTTGGGATAGCTCTCCTTGTAATAAAGCATGCAGCTAACAAAAGCTGGCTTAGGAGACTTTAATTACCTACTGGAGTGTTTTATTGCCTTGTTAAATCCTTTGTTGGGCATGTTGCTTTTGTAAATATTATAAGAACTCCAGAAGTATCCTTTTTTGGTTCTCTCTGGGAATGTGCGTAGTGTCCTCAGTTCCCCAGTTTGCACGGTACTGAGTTAGGTTTTGATGACCATTTTTAACTATGGTGTTCAGCTTCAGGGCTGGCATTTTTTTCCCTTACAATGAAAACATTTGTATGTGGCAGTGTTGGATGCATGAGGCAGCTGGGCTGTTTCTAAAGAACTATTCTGCTCTTTTCCGTTCATTTGTTGCTGTTACGGGCATGCTGATTTTAAGTTAAGAATGACTCTTTGATGGGAGTTGACGGTCTACTGAATGAACTGCATTGCTTGGATGAGCATGTTTGTGAAATCAATTCCTGTGCTGCAAATGCTACAGAAAGAACACTTCTTTCCACCTATCATCCTGCTCTGCTTTCTTTTTTAGCTTGTACCAATTCTATGTAGCACAAAAGTACTTGTTGATTTCAACAAATAATTGAATGCCTGTGTGAAGATATCTCTATGGTACTTTGAGCAAAGTAGGTCAGAGATAACATCTCAGCAATTCTGAGATGCTGGGCTTTCTGCACTGGGAAATTCTCTTTCATACACTGCCATAGCTTATTCTGATGCAGTTATCTGTGCTGCAATGGTTCCCTGATGGGCAGCTCTTCTCTGGAATAAAACCTCATTAAATTCCAGAATAATTATCAGAGTGTGGGGTAAAAAGTCAGTACTGTTTTTTTCTGGAATAGAGCATCAGCCTGGTGAGCTACTTGTGGCTAGATGTACTGGAACAACATATTTTCACTAGTTATGCTAATCCTAGGGTTTTATGTATAGAGGAGGCCTTGGCTGCTTTTGAACCTCTGCAGGGAGTTGCCGGGTGATTACTGCTAGTCCTCTGTATTTTGCTTGATCTAACTTGGAGAAGTGCAAATAAGTCTAAGATGCAATAGGCTTGAGGGGCGTTAATTAAGGACTGTGAGTGAGTTCAGCTGGGGCAGCTCACTAAGGGGATGTGGCTTCCTTACACTACATACCAATGTGGCTTTCCTCCACTTGTGTTGCTCAGGATTGAAGATAGTGGGGCAAGTTAAATTCAGGATGAAACTGAAAAGGTACAGGCTTTTTTGAGTTTCTTTTTTGTTACTTTTTTAAATAACAAAATGTCTGTGCTGAAAGTATGTCTCCACAGAGTAAGATGGAGTATTGTCAGAATCACTGTAATTTTTACTTAGATAACCTCAAGACAGAGAAGTGACACGTTGGTAGGATAAAAGGGTGTTTCTGTTCCCTTCAAAATGTTACTGGTAATTCCTCTGGGTGCCAAGAGACTTTTAAGGAGATGGGTGCCCTTCCAGTGAGGAAGTGACTGCAGAATGCACCATGCAGAAATTATAGACAGAACTTTTCTTCTCAATTCCTGCCCGTATCTCACCTACAGGTAAAAGATTTCTGATACTGTAGCCTGTAAATTACTTGCATGTAGTGTATCTTTTTTAAGCCCTTTTGTTGTTGTCGTAATGCCTAATTAACTAATTAAAAAATTATCTGTGGAAACTGACATGAATTAAAGCTGAACAGACCAACTTGAGATAAAAAATCCTTGGCACTTGGGTCCATAAAAGATTAGTTTGAGCTGGAGTACTACCAGTGGTAACACGGTGCTTGCCTGTAGACCTGATAGGTACACTTGTAGGTTTGGCTCTAAATTATCTGCCCTCCATTTCAAGCAGTAGGTATCCTTCTATTGACTTTCATGATGTTTGTCTATAGTTATTGCTATTACAAATAAGGCCTCTCTCTTGCAGTACCAAACACAACTTAATTACTATTTCATTGTTATATATAGCAAAATAAGAACGAATAACAACACATTTTCTATTGTTATTAAGTTTAAATTCTATATAAAAGACAACAAAAAAATTATTCACTAGAGGAAATTTGATTCCTCTTTGTAGGAGAGATCACTTCAAATTGTTTTGTTTCCTCTTTTGTGTGTTCTGATTTATTTTTGATTCATGTCCTTCATAAGGACATATTGCTACCTGTTTAAAGATTTTTTTTTTACTATTTTATTTTACATTCTGTAGTGTGTCACAGTTACATCTACTTCCTTGTTTTCATGTATTTCTACACCACTTATTTTGTGAAGTTTGTTGAAAACCCAAACAAACATTTTAGCCTCATTTGACATTGCAGAATTCTGCTATGAATACAGTTCTTTTCAATCTGGCTTGCAAATATGTGCTGAGCATTCCTGGAGCCAAACAGCGTGCAGAGAAACACTAGTTACTGCAACAATTTAATTACATTATTTAATTACATTTAATGCAAATGATGAAAGCTCAGTTTTACAGAGAAGAGTAATTTTACTTCTGTGAAAATGGTGAATTTCCATTGGGGAGTGATTTTTTTTTTCACAGCTCTGAAGAAGACAGAGATTTGAAAGAGTGCCAGATATGCTTTCATTAATATTGCCATACTTTGTTGCAGCTGTGGCTTTTTTTTTTAAGACTTGAAATTAAAAATGTTTTCAATTAGATACTCTCAGAGTAATTTTCGTGGCAACTTCCAATTTAGAGATTTAGATTAACCATGTGATAAAAGGCAAAATTACTTTCTTACTTTCCTCCTTTGACATTTGGCAGCACATTTAGATGTAGTGGTTCTGTGGTGTGTTGAACAGACTTCTGATGACAAGTTATAGCTCTAGATTGTTAAATTTGATGTATCATTCTGCTTATTTACCATGAATGACAAGAGAGAATTTTCTGATGAGTATCAAGCTGTCAACTTTAAAAGATGACATTGGTTAACTATTCATTTTAAAAAATCACATATTTGCATGTTTATCAAACAGTGTCTCACTATCCCTCTTTTCCACTGACCTTGAGATGAGGAGGTATTAGTTTATTTTTTGAAGATAACAAGGAATGTTCTTTGCAAAGGGCTATTAATGCTGAGAGATCAGGCAGTACTCCAAGTATCATGTGGGCAAAATACTTAACTTCCAATAAGCATATATCCTGAAATCTTTATTTCAGCTCCAGTCTCTTCACCTTAATCTTTTAAAGCATCTTTTTGATTTGTCAGTGGTCCTTAACTGCAGTAGTGCTTTTCCAAAATAAACAAAGTAACCCAGCAGCAAGAATCAGAGGGCAGTGGATCTTTTTGTGGTTCTTGGTCCTGGACAACTGGAGAAGGAAGTTAAGAGGCCGTTGCCTAAAATTTCTTGAAAAACTCCCTTCTCTATGTTTCAAAGTTCTGCTGGAAGTATATTGATTTTCATTTACTACTTCCCATGTAGCTATTCTTTTCAGTCCTGGGCAATCTCAGAGTCTGGCAGCAGGAGTGGCCAGAAGGTGAGGGTAACACCAGCACTGGCAATGCCCTCACTGGCAGAATGTCATCTCAAAGGCTTCAAACATGGCAGGCAGAGCCAGACACTGCCTACAGGATCCTCAGCAGTCCCAGACATGACCAGGGATGAACTGGGGCCAGAGCCCTCCAGGGTGTCAGTCAGGATGTGACAGAGATACTGCAGTGCACATACATGGGGTCCCTGGAGCAGATGAGCTACCTACAGTACCAGGATCCTCCCAGGAGACAGAGCTGGCAAGCTGCACACCTACAGCATAGCCCTGGGCTGGGGTGAAATAAAGCCTGTGCTCCATGGGCAGGATGGGGGGGAAAGTGAAAGGCCCAGGGAGCCCTGTCAGGGCAATTAAAAACTGGTTGTGCCTTCAAGGCCCTGATACACAAAATAAGTATGTAATTTTTTACTGTCTTTAATTTTCCTGGCATAGGTTTTTCATGGATAATTTTAGCTTGCCATATTAGTTACCTGCACTACCAAAGTGTAATTCATTGCTATTAACTCTCCATTTCACGTGCTTTCTTTGCCTCTCCCCAGGATCAGGTAGCAGATACATGGGAGTAAAGAAGAATCTTATTTAATTCCTTCCTTTGTTCTTTCTGAGGAACTCTTAAACCAATGAGCTTTTAGTAATGTCCTTAAACAGCATCAGGTTCCCATGTACACTTGTTCCTTTTTTCAGGGCCCATTCACATTCAATTTAACTTACGAGTATCTTCACCTTTTTGATATCAGACTGGTCAACACATCAGAGTTAAAAGCACAAACTGCAAGGAATCTTAGGGGATTTATAGCTAATATAAGGTTTTAGGAATCTGAACTTTGACTGTAAGTTCTTAACTGTAAGAGTAATGGCTTTGTTTATAAGCATTTTGAGACAGAAATCAAATTTTTGCATGTGATTAAATAGTAACTAACACATCAAAGTTCTTGACTTAATTCAGGCCCTTGTGTTTATTTTTGTTGCCTATGTAAAACTAATAAAAATATATCATTGCACTGTAAAATATAGTGGGTTTGCCCATCTTCAGAATATTTCTGATAGAATTCAATGTCTTTTAGATGATTGTAGAAATACTAGACCAGTTCAGAATCTAAGTTGATTAAATAAACTAATAGTGAACAACAGCCCAAATAAGCAGCAAGACTGACTAAGGCTAGAACTTTACAAAGTAAAGCAACAGGCCATTCTTACAGTGAAATACAAGAGCATCTCCAGGCAACAGCAAGAAAAGGGCAACCAATTTGCATTCATTTGTTAAGGTACACCCTGACTGAACTGTAGTTTATCTTTCTTTGCATGGTACTCATTCTGGGTTTTGCTTTTACTGTTGAGAGGACTTTGGTAAATAGAATGAATATTAGCCTTACGTAGTAGAGCCAGTGATTTGCCTCACATAGCTCATTGTCTGGTTCAGCCTCTTTCTACTTAAGGTGTTTTCCAGACAAACTGCACAATTTGATAACTTTTTGTGATTTTTTTGATTTACTTGTTCTTCACATAATGCACTGATCAAAAGCATGGGGTTTTTTGTCATGTGGCATTTTTATGTGATAGAGATTTGTAAGTTATGATTCATAGATTCAGTGTACTTATAATCAGATATCTCTCGGGGAAAGTTATGAGACAAAAGTAATTAAAAAAACTTCAGGCATTTACTTGTTAGATCAAAGGATGTTTGGCAAGATAGTGAAGATAAGTATTTCACTTTGCAATTAACAATGTCAGAAAGTTTCATCCTTTGCTGATTAATCATTTCTTTGGACCAAGCAAATGATGCTTCTTCTGAGTGAATTAATATGGCCAGATTAAAAATGATTTAGAGAACTGACTGGCCATTTCATATAGGTCATTTCTAAACTATGTCATTTAATTTTAATATGGATTATCATCTTCAAAGCAAAAGAAAACATCCTATTTAAAGAGAGACTGAGCTACAAATACAGCTTAGATGCTGGGCTGGCAAATCACACCTATTTAAAGACTGTGGAGTGGGGACTCTGGTTCCCTGCTTGGTCTCTGAGGCTGCCATGCCTGTGGAAATAGGACCCAGTGTACTGTCTTTTATGTGCCATTTTCCCTGGTGTCCTGTGCAGTTGCTCCTTTGATTATGTCTTACTCATTTTCAAATGCTCCTTTACACTCAGCAAAGGGACTGCATTCCTATGATACAGATGGGCATGACAAGCTGTTTCGTTGGGCTTTTAGTCACTCCTCTACTAATTTAATGTATATTCTCTATAAAACTTGAACTCTTCCTCTGCATGGTGAGAAAAGGAGCGTGTGTTTATTGAGTGCCTCAGGTGCTCATCGTGTCGTGAATGTAATGCTATTTGTAACAGATTGCTGTGCTGGGGATGGGAGCTGTGGGTTTGTGAGCTACAGTCTACACAGAAATGACTAAATCTGTTTCATCTTTCTCCTCTGAGAATCTCCTTGGTGTTTCAGTTGCTATTCGTGCACATGAAGGAGTTGGTGAAGAGGAGAGACGCTTCACAGACCAGAAGCCTAGGGAGAATTTTCCCCTTCAAAGAGAGATTAGTGGCTGTCCACACGTCATTGAGAATTCATTTAGTCTTTTGGGGGATTATGAAGTTTGTCAGGATATTTTTTATATTTTTGATGTAATTTTAGGGGCAACCAGTTCTTTTCAGTAAGGGTCTTTAGTGGACTTTTTTTTTTGTCCTTTTAAAGAAAGCACTTCAGTTTTGGGGAAAAGAAGGGGTTGGAGGCCCAAGTGCCAGGGACATAAACCAGTCACCATGTGAAGCTAATGGGGCTCAGGAGTTAGCAATGACCAGCAGCCAACCCCCAAATCTTCTAGGGCATGCCTATAGTTTGGAGTGTGAAGTTTGGCATGTGTTTATGTATTTCACAAAGGCAATTGTGATATTTATTTGACTTCAAGGCTTGGCCTGATCTGAAGGAAGACTTACAATGTTCTTTGCTTTCACAGGTGCAAATACTGACCTCAAAGTGTGTCATGGGTTTAGGAAAATGATAAAGCCTCTTTTTACTTTGAAACCAAGTAGCATTGCATGAATTATCCTAATATTCACTGTTTAGGCTATGCATATTATGTAGAGACTTCTAAGGAATTAATTAATTTGTGTATGTTACAAAGTAGAAGATTTTTTAAATTCAGCTTGGGTATAGTTTCACCCTGAAATATATGGCCAATCTACTCATCATGCTGTGTTAAACAATTGTGCAAGATGTGTTTTGAAAGTAACCTTCAAATGATGCCTTGTTTACAGAGATAGGATGTAGCTTTAAGCATGAATGCTACAAAGCCTAAATAAAATTTTTCTGCCTTGATGCTGCCACTGTTGATGATCAGTCTGGCAGAGCTTTACTATGAGAAAAGTGCTTCCTACAATAGCTCAGCAACACATTGATATTCTGATGTCACTTTTGGCCTGAAAGTTAGGAGTTGATATGTTATTGGGAGGAGAAAAAAGAGTAAGGAAATATATCCCAACTAACTTAACACGTTCAGGTTTTTACTGTAGCTTTGCAAATTCTGGTTTATCTGACTTTCCTCACTGCATGAATTGACAAAAATGCTAAACTCTGCTATGTCTGCTTTCTCTTTTATGCCTTCACAAAGTTCTCAATTCATTCTCTCTTCTCTCTCTCTTTGTTTCTCTCTCCTTGCTCTCTGTTTCTCTTTTTGGTGGGGTATGCTGAATCTCTGAAGCAGTGCAGGAGGCTGAACAGGAAGATGTAAAGGTGGTAGTGGACGCCCAAGCTCCGAAACCAACCAAAAAAACCAAGGCAGCAGCTGCGAGCTGTCAGACTAGCAGCACCAGAAAGGAGAAAAAAGGGAAACACAAAGGTTAGCTGCATGCAGCTGAATGTCAGATGTCAAATTAATTATTTTGCAGTCAATTCTCGCTCTGTTTTCTTTTCATTTCTTTGAAAATCTGAAAGCTGTCTGAAAGTAATTTCCTGAAATTTTTATGAGATTAGAAAACATGTGTGACTTGGTCTTATCCGGACATGTGACTGGGAGTGAAGGACAGCTAAAATTTGTAAATGGAATCTTTTCCAAAGGAGAGTGTTCAAATTGCAGAGGAGGAAGAAAGTACTGATGGAAAGATGCTAATGTTTTCCTGCTTTGTTAAAGAAATGAGAACCATCGTACAACAGTGTGGGTTTTTAGATTATCTGCAAGTAATGTGATTTGGAGAATCAGCCTTAAATTGCAGTCACTTCTGTCCAGACTCTTAAAAATTGGAGATTAAGTGGAGATTTTGAGAATCAATTCAACAAAATTGTGATAATTCACTCAAAGGGGTTTTTCAAGTTGTTACTTCAGCATTACTCTATCCTACCTTGTTGACATATGGGAGGTGTTTGTAGGAAAAATTTTCTGCAATGACTTTGTGTATGATTAAGTATAATAAAAATACACTATTTGTAGTGACAAGAGGCTATTTTACTGGTATTCAAATTTTGTATATGTATATGCATACTCAAAAAAGAGAGATGTTGTTATACCACATACAGTTTACTTTTTATTTGGTTGTGACTGACTAATGAAATTAAATAACTTTCCAATAATTTGCAGTTCTTGAATAAAGCCACTGTAACACTATCCTGTACTGTGTTCCTGTCCTATGCAAGTGCAACAGTTTCTCCATTGTTGCTCAAGTAAAAAAATAGTGTATATCCTTGAAAAGTCTGTTTAAAGATAGCAATGACTAGTAAGGTTAATTATTGAGGTCAGAGTATTGAGGCTTATCTGTAGGGATTTTGTAGGACTTGAGCTACCTTACTAAGATCCTTCATGTGTTGTAGCTTAATTCTTGAGATCTGAATCTACAGTGCCTCCGTCTGTAGTCCTTCTGGCTGCAAGGGAAGCCCCAGGTTAGAGAGGCTTTAGAATCTGGCCCTGAGCTGAAGACTTAATTCATATATTTGAAGAAAGATGGTGTGTGTCAGTACCTAGGCTTAAAATAATAAGGAAAAGTCAAAGGTAAAATCAACTGAATGTAAAAATTGTTGGCAAAATAAATGAACAGAAACTTAGTGTTTCCCAATTTAATGTAAAAGGTAATGACATTCTAGCATAGTAATACAAATGCCAAATTTTATTTTGAAATGCATCTAGCTGAAGAGTAAAAATTATTTTACTAGTTTAACAGAAAACCTGTCTTAGACTAAAAGAGCATCATGCAAGCTAATACTTAAATCATGGTTATGGCATAGCCTTGAGGCTCTGTTTCATCTCACTTAATGCCTTTTTTTCCCTTACGGTGTGTCTGTGTCTGTGTTCTGTTCAGAACTGAAGACACAGTGATGTTAGTTACAGTACGTTTGATGTGAGAAATCTGCATTGTATAGGACCACCTGTATGTGGATACATTCATATGTATTCTTGGCAGTTTTCTCATGGCTCTTGGCTAAAATATCCCAAGGCCTAGTGAGGCACGTAGTGAGAGACACTCACTGGAGTGTGCGACTTGCAGGGCTGTTCTGCCCAGCCCAGTGACGTGTCTGGGGCTGTATTGGCTGGGCAGCTCTGCCTGGTGTAGGGGGGTTAGCCCATGAGCAGTCTGTGCTTATTGTGAAAGAGCTGCACATCTTTTGTTGTCTCACAGCAGGTAACATTTAGTATTTTTCTCACATGCCAGTAATATTTTTATTCATTTTCCAAAAAATTCCCCAAGCAAGCAAATGTTGGCATATATTAATAAAAGCAAGTTGTGCCAGTAGAAGTTATGTCACTTCACGTAGACAGAGAACTTTTGCTTGCTGATACTGCTCTATGTGTTGGAAACTGATATTGTTAGCTCTGGAAATCTCAGCTTCTGCTGCAATTCTTACTGCTCATCGTGCTATGCTATGTGTGCTCTTCAGGATTTGCCCATCAGTTGCATCTTGTGTGTGCTTGCAGAGAGTGGAGGCGTTATTCATCTGTTATACTAAAGAAAATGTTAAGTATCTCCTCTCCTGAAGTTTATGTTGATGATTAGTAACACATAAATGTCAGTTAAATTATGGTCAGTGTGTGCACATAGCACCTTCTCATCCAGCTTTTCTACTTTTTCTGTACTGATATTTTACTTTTCTTTCATGTATAATATGACCCTTGGAATAATATGTGATTTACCTTTGACAGTGTTGTAAACTTGGAGTGTTTGGGGGGATTACAACTGGATTTCCAGTCTTCCATTCTTATCAAATCTCCAATATATTTTTTTTTATTGGATGAAAAAGTAAAACCAACTGTGTCTTTAAAATTCCAGATGGATTCTACTGATAAGTCCACTGCAGACATAATTTTGTACTTAGGGTTGAAGAAAATGTAAGTGGAAACAGAACTCTGTAGTGGAACTAGTATGAATTTTTCAGTTACTTTTAAATGTGAGTCTTAAGAAAAGATTTTGTAACAGTATTGAATGGATTTTTTAATAACTTTAGCTCTAACTAATGAAAATGAATGAAGGTTGAGTGATTTTATGCCATTTTTTGGCACAAGAGATTTTGTTGAAGTGGGTTCATTGGTAATTAGACCAAGTCTTGGGAAATTTTAGGTTCTGCTTGTAGCTTTGTAATTGCTTTGGGTTTGTCTCCACTCTGACTGTGACCTCTGTATGTCCTGTAAATGAGCAGGATGAATGCTGAGGGGTGAATTTATTTTATATGCTAAAATATCATTTTAAACTTTTCTGTCAGTATGTAAGTGTAGCAAATATTACCTTTTTAACCATAGTCGAGCTCTTTGTGTTTTAAGGAAAAAGTACATTTAGACCAGATCCTATGAGTAAGAAGCTAATTCAGAGAAAAAAAAGTAAAATTACACATGAATAATTGATGAAGCTGTAGTGTAATGACTGTACTCTGGTCTTAAATGTGTAATGCTTTTTTAAGTGGCTTAAAGAATGATGAAACTACGACCAGAACAATGTGCTAAAGAGGAATGCAAGAGAAACATCAGGTTTAGTGAGGTTGCACTGATGTAAGACAGGAAAAGGAATGTGGCTAACTGCTCATGTCAGTGCATTTTGCAATTCTGCAATGGGTAGCATGGCAGTCAGCAATTTTTTCTATATCTGTGATTATTGCTGGTATTTCTTAATGGCAATATGCAGTATACACTGTGCCTGTTTTTAAAAAGAACTATATTTTTGTCAGGCAGAGCCTGCAAATGCAGTAAATTGATGACATTTTGTAGTAGCTTAACTCATTAAATTGATATTTCTGAAAGGTGAAGTCTACTAGCTTATGGGTGGACATGATATTCAGTATCAGAAAAAAAAAACCAAAACCAAATGTGAAAAATGGATATGTAAAATGGTTGTCTTTTCAAAGGAGACAGTGGATCAAATTCTGTTTTGTTTTGACACCAGGAAGGGGTGATGAAGGATGTTAGTGAACCCAGTGTACAGCATCACTAGGTGATTCAACAGAAAAATAATACAAAGTAGTGAAAATATTTGCAGCAGGAACCTATGAAAAGTATACACCCTGCAGAGTATTACAAATACAAAACCAGAGCATCTTTAGCTATCAAATACCTTGATGATTTTTGGAAAACGCAGATTCGTGAAAGTATTACAGGTACACAGTGGTGTGGGGTTTTTTATTTGGTGTTTTTTCCCCTCCTCAGTATATAGTTGTGAAGAAATTAATAAATAGACAGGATAAAGTGCTTTTTTGGCTTTGTGCAATGAAAGGGGTAAATCAGGAAGATAAAATGGAACATTTAAAAAACCCCAGAAACCCCTGCAAAGCTAGAAGTTAATAAAAATGAAAGCTGAAATGAAAATTCAGGAATCATTCTGAGAAAGGTTGTTGATTGGTTGAGCGTTTTTTTAAATAACACTTTTGCACTTAGGGCATGTAAGTACATTCTAGGAGAACCCTGCCCTGAACAGCTGTGGATAATAAAAATGAAGATTTCTTTTTGCCAGTGAAATTAGGAATCTGGGTGTTTTTAAAATGATAAACAATACCTTCACAGAAATTCTTTTATGTTGTACATTAAATGTATATAGTACTTTGGGTATTTCCTGCTGACTTTATGAGAGTCAGGAAGCAGAGGAGCTGCTCTTACACACAGCTCTTTTCCTGCCAGGATGGCTATTTCATGTTTTGATTTGGTTTGTTTCTTCTGTGTTTCTCCTCTCTCTTTCTCGCCTGTCTGACTGTTTTGATTTGTGCATCCTGTCCCATTTTTATATGTAACAAGCAGCTACATTAACACTGGCTGGCTAAGAAAGCAGCAGCTTTTGTTGGATAAGAAGCATCATTTCTCACTGTAACACTTCCTTTCTGATGGGGGGAGGGAAGTTCATGTAGAGCAGATTTATCTCGGCTTCCCTGTACGTTAAAGAGAAAGAGTAGGAGGAACAATGAATGAGTTTCCACCAAGAAGAGTCCTGTTATTTCTGGATCTGACAAACCTTTCAGGCTGTGCTTTGGCTGACCCATGAACTTGATTGTGAAGAAGTAATTTTGACCCCCTCAGGATAAAGATTTATGAATGTACAGTTCCTGCTACTGTTTTCTAGATTTCATCAAAGTGAATGTAGAACATGGTACTCAAGCACTTGCTTTTAGCAACCTGATCTGGTGTTAGCCATAGTCCTTCTTTTGATAGAAGTTCTCTCTAGAGGTCCTTTTGGAGAAAACTTCTGTTGGTCCCCTTTCCTTCTAAACAAATCCCTTTGTGACTTTGTAGTTGTTTGAACCCTGTCAGTGGATGCACAGCCCCTGTGAGAACAGGTATATACTGGGAAATAGCTTAGAAAATATCGACAGCAGGGTGTGCTTTAAGCCAAGTTCTTTAAAGGACAGAAACTATTTGTTCTGCTGTCAGATCTCTCTGAGGTCTCTGTCCTTGACCTCAGAGTAGGCCAGCCATCCTTTGAAGGTTTGTGCTGCTGTTCCTCAGCTGGAGGAAGAGCTGCTCTGCAGTGCTCTTGAAGAGCAATTGCAGCATTATTGCTGTCTGCAGCCTTGGGTGTTATCCACACAGATATGGCTTCTTTGTCAGACCAGTAACTGAACGCAGAAAATGTGGGTTTCTCTTCCAGAGACTCCCTGCCTCACCTTGGTCAACTCTTCAGAGCTGATCTGCTGAGGGCTTAATCATATTCTTGTAACTCAGAGTCTCTGAGCAGTATGCTTGGCTTCACACATTGAATTTATGCCTTAAATGCTATATAAAATTAGAACAAGAACTTTTGTATCGTGGAGTTCCTCATTTACAAAGCAGGGATAGAATTACTTGTTTTCTATGCTATGTTCCTTTCCTGATACATAACCTTGTTTGCCATTCAGTCACTGATCTCAATTACTTCTCTCTGATGTACCATATTCTTCTTTTTAATTTCTTTTTTAGTTTGCAAATATGCTATAAAGAAATTCTTAATTTATTAAAGGAGTTATTTTCAAATAAATTAGAAATATATATTTTCATGGTGTCCTCAGACTCTCTAAATAATCAGTTAATCATTCTTTGGTGCATTTACAAGTTCATGTAAAAGAACGTAGAGGAAATAACACTTGCTGAAAATCTCACAGCAAAATGTTTGCACATATAAATACAGAGAGGAACATGGTGTTTATAAATATTCAATTAGATTAATTTCCTGAAAGATCCAGTTTCTGGGGATTTGTGTAGTATATAGTCAGGTACTTCAACAATGTTTTGGGGAACTGCGTCCCTATGCTTACACCTGTAATTTGCTGGGTAGTTTGTCATGTATTTCATCTGTAACGAATTTTTCAAGACTACCATCATGCACTATTGTCAAGTGGAAAAATCTTTCCTCATGCTTGATCTTATGCTTATTTGCAAGTCATGACCACACACATCAGCTGCCTCTCTGAACTTTCCCTTGCTTTTATGTAGTAATTGTCTTCCATTTTACTTTTTCCCCTTACCCCTCTGCCCCCTAAAATTTTAAATACTCTTTCTTAATTATCTTTTGAGCAATGAAATAATCAATTG
Source organism: Sakesphorus luctuosus (assembly GCA_013396695.1). Taxonomy (NCBI): domain Eukaryota; kingdom Metazoa; phylum Chordata; class Aves; order Passeriformes; family Thamnophilidae; genus Sakesphorus; species Sakesphorus luctuosus. The sequence continues at coordinate 774,700 of VWZD01010832.1, forward strand.
TTTTTCTGGCTTGTCCTCTTACATTTTCTTGTTCTGCTGTAATGTACTGTGTCATTAGACTGTGATGGATTTGAGAATTTCTTTCATGAGATGTCTAGAAATGATAACTTTCTCCCCAGTTTTGAGAGGAAATTCCACTCAGACCTGCTCTGTTAGAGGTTCTGGGTTTAGATGGGACTTCTCAATGGCCCGATCCAAGCCTTGTGTTCAGCATGACTATACCCTTGGTTTTCTGCTTGCACATAGGCTTAGGAAGTGTATTTTTTCTCTGAAAAATAATTAATTTTGAAAACTGGGAAACTGAAATAAAAATGCATGAGGCTCAAATGGATACCCAGAACTGTACCTGTAATGCTCTATTAATGCTATTGTGTTATCGTAAATAACTTCTAGATCTGTTGGGTCAAGGAGAAGGGATATACTCCAGGATCTATAGCCTCCATCCCATGTGGTCTGTACTTGCTCAATTTGTCAGATGAAATTTGATAACTACATCCAGTAGAACTGTAATGGCTCATCTATATTAATCCCAACATTTATCTGTAAGACATATCCAAATGCTTGGAAACTGTTCAGCAGGAAGCTGCTGTGGATATAGGATAGAGAAATGTATGCCTGGTGACCCTCCCATAAAAAGATTTCCTTAAATTACTGGATTGGAACAATTAAATAAGATCTTCACTTCATTTCCTCAAAATGTATTGTCTTTACTAAACCAGTGAGACTGAATAGATTTTGGTTTGTTCATCCATGCTTTAGAAGCTGAAGTTTCAAAGGTGCATAATGTGATACCATAAAATGCATGAAAACATAGATTTGCTTCTCATCCATCATGAACACTAAGCAAAATTTTGCTACTTTATTTCTTTCTCAAGGCTTTCAATGGCACTTCTCTTTATTTTTCCCAGACCGTTTTCTATCTCCCCTCATACCTGACTGGAATCTTACTATTTTTTTTTCTGTTTTGTGTAGGTAGTTAACATTTTGTGTGTTTAAGCAAAAGCAAAAAAATCCTGTCTAAATATCCCATACCCAAGATCAAAGTTAAGTGCATGTCCACCTAGTGTGTTTTGAATTTCCTAGAATTTAGGTGAATTTGTTTATAAAAGCATTCTATGTGGTAGTTTAGATTGCCAGCTCTTAAAAGATTGGTACTGCCTATTTATTGTCTAGAAGTTTTTAGGTGCTAAGAGAATATAGGCATTGATATATATAGTAGTTTATAGGATGTAAATGCCCATAGTACTCATTTACTGATACTTTTTTTCACCCCAGTATTGTTTTGTTTTCATTTCTGGTACTTCTGGTTTTCATCTGAGACATGACCCTGACAAAGTGTACCAGAAGGCCTTTACTGAAGGGGCTGGTATTGTGAGGGCTGTTTCAGTCTTCTGCCTTCTTCCCTGGCTTCCTTCACAGTTGCCTCTGAGTAATTCCTTTTACTTCTTAGCAGGTATTCAAGGACATCGCTATCAAGTTTTTTTCCTACCTAGTTTTTGTGAAACACCGCAAAAATGCTGACCATAGCAATAAATATTTTCTTTTTTGGTACAACCCTCTCAGCTTCTTTGCCGCTTTTGACCATGTCAAACTCAGGAACTTACAGCTATAGATGAGTGGTTTGTTTTACTGTACAGAGAGCCATCCTTCTGGTAAGTGGGTGAAAAGGAGTCACTGAGGCAAAGACAGGAGAACACTGGGAGAGATCCACTTTGATTATCATGATTATGGAAGCTTGGAAGTGTTTTCAGACATTAGGTAGGTGATGATAAAGCTGCCTTTTGAACTATGACTTACAAAGTTGCACTTATATCTCGTGATATAGAAAAATGTGTACATATGCTTGCATTTAATATCCTTTTACATGTATAGCTACAAAGATGCATGCACACACACACAGGTATTAAATAGTTAATGCTATGTTTGCCATGAACTGTCTGCAGTGTTCTCATGCAGCAGAGTTCTTTTTTTTTTCTTTCCTTTCCTTTCTGTCTGGCTACATATTTCATTCCATTAATGTGCTCACCAGTGGAACCATTCATAAAGTTTAATAACACACTCTACCAGCGATGCACTCTTCAGAATACTGAAATTGATTTTTCTTCTATAAAAGTGTGACCTGCCAGTGTAGCCTTTGTCCTAAGGCTTAATAATACACGATGTTCCTGACAGCATGGGATGTGAGCGCAGATGTTCTGCAGGCATCTGAAAAAAAGCAGCCTCAGTGCAATCTCTAGTGCTGTCGGAGGCATTTCATTTGCAGCAGATCAATGTCTGCTTTGAAGAGGAATAATTAAGGTGTTTTGTTCCTTCTGAAAAGGGTTCTCAAAATTAGGTGTGTATCATCCAAAGCTTAATAAAGGGCTGGCTAGATATGCATGAGGCATCTTTTTAAACTCCTGGATGCTTAACACTTTTGAAATTCCAAGTATTAAGGTAAGAACCTAACTTTAGGTAGCCACTTTAATGATATTTAATGATAATATTGTTAAAGCTGGTAAAAATACCACAGAAGATCTGAGCAGCTGCCTGTCTGTTCTAGAGCAGCTTTGCAGTAGTGCTTATCCCGAGATAACTTTTAAGTAAAATGCTATTCCCTTCACTGCCATATTATACCTTATAGCATAGGAAATGATACTGTTCATTCTGCATCATGCAGAGCTGCTTCTGAAATTTTCATCCTAGCAAGGTCACAGAGACATTTCCATGGACTTTATTTAGTTCTTCAAGGTTGGATGGACAGATTATTTATTTCTTGTTAGTTGTTGTTGTTAGCTTTGCTGTAAGTAAATTAGAATTTGCAGGGTTGGTGCCGAAATTGCCAGGGTCTGTGTGATGGAGATGAATCAATGATTCCTTGTGGTCTTGAACTCTGTGAGTTTAACACTTCTGCAGTGTCGGGCTGCATCTTTTAGGTAGTTGCACAACCAGTGCTGTTCCTGAGGGTGTGGACCACTCTCTTTTCCACTTACGCTTTTTATCACAGTGGCAGTGACAGCAGATATTGCAAAGTACAGTTAAGCATGCTAAATGTGTAGTCCAGTTGTCTCTTAATGCAAGTTGACAGCTGCTGGCAAAGAAGGATGAAATGGTATTCTTGGAGACTTCTGCTATAGATCAGAGTCTGAAAAAATCCCAATCCCTGCAGCTCTTTCTGACAGGATTTATTCAGCTCTGTTTGGTGTGAGAAGCACCATATTCCTTTACTGAACTAGCTCTTTGTCGTCCTTGGACTACATTCTACAATGTTGCTTGCTTAACAAAAATTTCTCAACAACAACAACAGTATACAGCTTATGCTGTTTACTATATATGTACATCAATGCAAAAGTGCATTTTTATATAGTTAATATAGTAACACATTCCAGCACTACGTCTTAACCAAGTACATTAACAATCCAATATTTTAACTTGCTGCCCTGAAGAAAAAAACCATGAAGTTGGCTTATGATAAAAACACACCCCACCTTGAATTTTTTTTTGTCTTCAGAGGAGATTTGCAGCTGTAAGGAGGTAAATAGTTTCTTTCTGGCTGTGGCCAGAAGCCATTGGATCACAGCGTGGCTGAGACTGGAAGGTGCCTCTGGAGGCTGTCTAGTCCCATGTCCTTGCTCACAGCAGATTGCTCAGGACTGTGCCTGGCTGGGATTTAAGCATCTTGGAGGATGGAGGTTCCAGGGAATATGTAATGTCTTCTTTGTAGTTTTGCTCTGGTGTATGAACTGTATGGCACTTTACTAACTCAAAAGGTGTATTTAGGCTTAGGCAAGACTGGCTGCTCCTGTCTTGTATACACTGCTAGATCTACTTGTGAATTCTCCAGGGTTTTGGAATTTTGAAGCATTGTTTCATGATAGAAATGTTGTTCATTAAGGAATATGACATAATCTGGGATTTGGGTTCATCTATTTTTGGACCAGTTGTGTGTCCTTATGAAAGTTTTATGTTTTCTTTGTCAGTTTTCTCCAGTTATTTCTTTTCTGTTTAGTTCTCAGTGTTCCTGGTGCATGGATAGGTGTGCTTTGGGGTGAGGAGAGAAACAGTGAAATCCTGATCCTCTCATGAAGATTCTCTAGTGTCTAGAAATATTATTGAATATGAACATCTAATCTCCGATTCTTATAAAATATGTTTTATTTGTGAATGAGCAATTCTCTTTTCAGTACCTTCTTGACAGAAAAACAACTAAGGCTTTTGCTGCTGTCTGACAGGGATTGACGGCCCAGCTGCTTTTCAAGATGATGTTCAGAAGATAGGAAGTCAAGTGCAGATTCTCACTGTTGGACAGTCTAGCCATGATGAAGATGATGGAGAGAAACTGGCTAGTGGCAAACAACAACAAAGCAAACAAGATCTTAGAACGGCAATGCAGAAAAAAGGTAAGTAGCCAAAGCTTCCTTCGTGTTCTCACTGCTTGCTCAGTGTACATTGACTCATTTTCCTATTCTAACTCTCAGCCTTAGCCTAAGTGGAGTTTGTTAGTCTGTGTTTCTTCTCCTCAGAACCTGTTAGGCTCTATTCTGGTGTCTAAAAAAACCCAAAAAACAATGAAGTTCCCTGTTGTCCCAAGAAACAAGAGCTCTGCAGGCTCTGAGGGATATGACTTTCCCAGCTGCAGTGCAGTGCCACTGTTAAGGTACCTGGCAGATGCTAATGCTCACATCCATCTGTTCACATTTTCATATTGTACAACTCTGGAAATCACTTATTTGAGGGTTAAAAAAGAGCATGGAATAGCAACATGCAAACTAGAATATTCATTTTGTTGTGCTGTCAGTTACATGTTTTTCATGTTTTCATAATGTATGTTCGTAATTGCAGAGGTGAAAAGTACAGCACTGTGTATTCTGCAGCATTTCCCACGCAGAGTCCTCAGATGTTCTGAAGTATTTTTTTTTCTAGGGGCGTGTATGCTTTGGGAGATAGATTGTGTATGTACACATTCATGCATCTGTCTCTTCCTTCCTGCACTGTTGTTATGTCTCATTAGACATTAACTGTAGGAAGGAAAAAAAATAAATCCTGAAATCCTCACAAAGCTTTTTCTGAAGACATTTGCTTTGGAGTTTTTCTTCTTCAGTGTACAGCTTTTGAAGCAAAGATGGCTCAAGCCAAGAGTGCTTTAAGAACAAACTCTTTGTGTAGAAAGAGCAAAATGTAAGTGCAAACTTGACTCGTGTAGAATAGACTATTCATACCTAAATGCCGCCTCTTGTCTGCAGAGCAGTTCTCACTAAGATTCATTTTTTCTGGGACGTTACCCTGCAGATGTGAGCAGCTTCAACTGAACTGGGTAGATTTTCTCCAAGTGTGGTATTTCCTGGGCATTTGAGTCGCAGGGGTGTTGGGCATGACTAACAAGTTCTGATCTGTGTGGTGATTGTGTTGCCTTAGACCATGGCTCAGAATATTTAATCGTTAGGCACACTACTAACTAAAGCTGATTGACTTAAAAACTACGCCCAGACTTCTCGAATTAGGTCACAGCACTCAGATTTTTACTCCAGGGGACACTTCTAATTTTGATGGTTTTTTCCAGGTTAACATACATTTTTATTCTCCCTAAATTTTTGTTTTATTTTTAAGAGAAGGAGTGAGTGAAATTTTTTTCTTGCTTTTTTTTTGTTATATTCTCAAGTATATAATATGAGCTTTTTTACCAGGTTTGAGTATATTCCTGATCAGAACAGACACTAGTATGCTTCAAGTTGAGGTGGAGGGGTCATTTTTTAAAAATAGGCATTCTGAGGTTTATTCATTTTTATTAACAGCAGAGCTATGCTGGGTGAGACATAAAGAAAGGTATTAAAATGATGCTGGCAGCATCTCCATAAAATATGGTTACTACATGCACATGGTTTGCTGCTTGATACCAGCTGAGAACGCTTGTAGAAAGTTTTGTGTATCCCAGTATTGATGGGACACTTTATACAGAGATCAGCTCTTCATGCGTATTCCCACTGCCACATCACAGCTTGTGGCATGTCCTTGCTGGCATGTCACCATTGATCTGAAAAGTATTCAGAATTGCTCTCTCCTGTAAGTCTTTCTCTTGCATGGAATGGGAGCAAAAGGAGAAGAACACAGAGATAAAGCAGAAAGGGATCCTGGTTGAGTGCAAGTTGAATCTGAGTCAGCAGAGCCCTGGCAGGCAGGAGGGCCAACCATGTCCTGGGGGGCATCAGGCGCAGCATCGCCAGCCGGGTGAGGGAGGGGATTGTCCCACTCTGCTCTCCACTGGGGCGGCCTCACCTGGAATCTTTGTGTGCAGTTTTGGGCACCACAATGTAAAAAAGACATTAGGCCATTAGAGAGCGCCCAAAGAAGAAGCCATATTAGGAGTGACTGAAGGCACTTGGTTTGTTGATCCAGGAGACTGAGTGGAGACCTCAATGGTACTCAACATTTGCATGAGGGGAAGAGGAGAAGCAAGTACTGATCTCTTCACTCTCATGACCAGGGACAACACACAAGGAAATGGTATGAAGCTGAGTTGTGGAGGGGCTAGGTTGGATAGCAGGAGAAAGTTTTTCAGCCAGAGAGTGACTGAGCACCGAACAGGCTCCCCAGGGAAGTGGTCACAGCATCAAGCCTGTCTGAGTTCAAGATTCATTTGGACAACACTCTCAGGCACGTGGTGGGATTCTTGGGGTGTCCTGCAGAGGACCAGAAGCTGGACTTGATGATCCTGATGAGTTGCTTCCAACTCTGCATATTGTGTGATTCTGTGAAATGCTAACCAGCCTAATGGGAAAGGCCAAGTCCTGTCAGATTTGCATAGCCCTGGTTTGTGCCTATTCTGGTCTTTGGCACTAACTTGGTGGAGAGAAGCTTCTCTTAGCATGTGTCTCTGCTACCCCAATGAGTCAAGTTCTGTTACAAGAGGTTACGGGCTACTGCTACTGTGTGTGAAAAGAATAAGCCACATGCAAGAAAATGCCAAATGCTTTATTTGACTTCTCCATCTGTTGGAAATTGCCATACTAGAATAATTTTCTTCCTGCAGAAAATATTTGTCCTTTTGATTTCCAAAGTGTTAATCTGTAGAGTTCCTCCCTGGCAAATGAGTCACTAGGACAGAGCCCAACTTCCCTAAGTTTTAACGCTGAATAACTAGCATGTAGTCCTCACATTTATCAGTTTGCAATATGTCTTTGTAGAGATGTGGAATTAGCAATTTAATCTTTGTTCTTCTTTGACACCTGAAGTTACGACTGTTTCGAGATTTAGGGAGGAATAGATTTGATTTCTAGTTGCAAAACCAAAACAAGAGCTCTCTGAAGCATTCTTCCCCACAGGTCATGAAGGCAGACTTTTCTAAGGCTGGCACAATTTTCACCACCAAAGTTTTGACGCTGAAATAGTGAGCACAGGTGTAGAAATAAACTGATTATGTCTGTGGATATGAAGTATGACTTTATTGCACAGCTGCCAGCTGAGTAGTTAGACTATCCCTATTACCCATGCATAGAGCCTGGAACACGGTTGTCATTATTAAGAAATAATGCTTATGATTAGTGAGTTTGTCATTAATAATGAGCGCACTCTACAGGCTTTGAAAATATCTGTTGACCTGTGAACTCAGGCCTCCCTTGCATAACCAGATCCTATTGAAACTTCATTGCTGACATGCTCTGTGGTGTGTGTCCACACTGCGGGAACTGAAGAAGTGGCTAATGAGTTCTTTCAGGGTGCAGCTGAACAGAATGCAAGCAATGCATACACTTCTGCTTTACTTTTATGCACTCACCCTTACTACTCTGATGCCACTATCTAGCATCAAAAGCTATTTTAAATGTCTTTTTTTCTTCATGTCTTCCAAAATTTGAACTGAAGAAAACCATTAATCAGTCTATATCTACTGTTTATATTCCTGTACATTAGTTCATATTCCAAAAGTCTAAGCTACATGAACATCTTTATGCGTATCCCTGAAACTCCCAGAAAAACAGTTCAGAAAGCCTGATTTTATCTTTTGATGATGAGGACACACTAGGCACAGGGACTGAGGTAGAATTTGGGCTGCCTGAATATGAATCTGAATACTTCTTTTTATGTTGCTGAGTGAATTTTTGTGTAGAATCTGTGTGTATCACTTATGTCAATCAGGTTTGAGGTGTTTGGGGGAGTTTTATTGTTAGAATTCAAAAGTAGGCCAAGCCCCTACTATGCAGGGGCATAGCACACGCAGAAGGGTTTGTGGCACAACTGTTCAGTGCAGATGAGGTTTCCAGCATTGTAATCCAAGGGTTTTTGACTTTATTCAAGATATTAAAAAAGAAGGTCACAGGAGGTATAAGCAGGTAGAAGGTGAATTTGATTGTACAGTGCAGAAAGATAAAATGTCCATAACTGCAAATTCAAGTGGCAGCATTATGGCCCCATCCTGTAAGCCTTTAGCCCTGTGCAGTGTCCTCTTGCCAAGTTACACTTGTTCACTCAATTAAGGGTTTGCAGAATCAAACCCTTGGATTTTTTGCTTTCCCAGATCCCCATGCAAATACATCCTGGTCCTCTTCCACCTCCCAATCCAGTCTTGTCGCCCTGGATCATGTTCCTGGTAAGTACAGAAGGAAGAAGTTAATCATGCCCATGCTGCTTGGCTCTGGAAATCTGTTTTTTATTTATCCTTCTGCATTGGACCTACCAGTAATTCTAGACCAAGTGGGGGGGTTTTAGGGAGTTTTTTTCAGGGTAAAATATAGCCTCTAAGATGTGGAACAGAGAGAGTTTGAACTTGAATATGGGATGGCTTTAGCTGCATGATACTCCTTGAAAAACTAGGCCTGGCAAATGTCCCACCATTGATGCTTTTTGCTGCTAAGATCTATTTGATTTTCAAAGTTGTGTTTCCCTTTGAAATGTCTGAGGATTTGAATTTTTGGAAAGTCAAATTTTCAGGTGCAGTAAGGCAGTTCCGTTGGCATGGGCTGATACTACTCTATACATGGAATAAAGATGCATGAGAAGATTTCCTTGATGTGAATATTTCTTCTCAATCTGAGATCTGCTCTTCAGCGGATCACATAGGAACAATTAAAAGTGTGCTGTAAAAGGGCTTGTATTTTAATTGTTAAGGTTTCCAAGTTGCTGTGCCAGATTGTCCTCTCAGCTCCAGTTTCAGATTTAAGGTTTTGTCTTGTGTTTGAAGGACTTGATTGGATGAAGATGATCTGAATTTAATTCATAACTGGATGTTTGTTTCTCTATCACTGGGTAACTTGATACTCTCTGTTAAATAGAAACCATGATGTTTTCTTTCTCTTTTACTAGAATGTTTTGGCTTCTCAGGGCAGATGCCATGTGTTCATACACTGCCTTGCACAGTGAACCTCCCTCACAAACACCCTCACTCACCTGAGAGCCTAAGGGTGCAATAGTGATGGTTTACAGCAAGTCTGGACAGCTTTAATGTATTAGTATTTCATGTAAGTGTGCTGCTTTCTCCTCAGGCATTTCAAGTAGCATGAATTTTGATGAGGAAGAAGATGAGGAAGATGAAGACAGCTCCAGTTCATCCCAGTTAAACAGTAACACCCGGCCTGGTTCTGCCACAAGCAAGAAATCCAATAAGGTAAGGAGAGAGTTCTGAAGAAAGGGTATGCAAGCTGCTGTGTACTGCATGATTTCAGAGTGCAGTCAGGACAGGCCTGGCTTTCTTTTTCTGTTTTTAATATGCATGAGAGTATCTCCAAGGTGATTTACTGTGATAACTCTCAGGGTTCATGGGAGCAAGCAATGAAAACAATGACTTGGAGAAAAGAATAGCAAATATTGTCTGAACTTGAATGAAGAGAAAGGTAAACAGTAAAAATTTACCTTTCTACTACTTGCAGGTGCTCAGAAGGATTTTTTGTTGCCATTGACTTCTTCTGGACATTTTCCCACCCTGTTCTTGCTACCACCATCTGAACATAAAATAAGACTTTGGCTTGTTCAAATAATGTAAATCACAAGCTCTTGCTAAACCAGTTGATGATGCCCCACTCTTTTATATACTGCACTGACTTCTCATCTTTATTATATCTCTATCCAGCTTAAAGTGTTGCTCCCTATCCCGTTTCTTCCTTTCATCAAAGACTATCAATGTGCTTGAGTGTGGCCTTTCTGGAAAAGGAGTGCAGTGAGATGGGAATGTATGAGCAAGGTTTTCTGTGTAACTGTACAGCATTGTGTCTGTGCAGCCACCCTGTTCTGCTTTGCCAGCTATGTCTGTACACTGAGCATAAGCTGCGCAGGCAACTGCTCCCTGAGCCTTTGGCAGCCAAGAGCATGACCAAGTGGATTGGAAGAGATCCTTACCTTGACAAGCTGTCTTCAAGGCTGCTGAGGAATGGGGAAGACAATATGTCCCTTGTTTTTATTTTTTTCTAAAGTGCAACTGCTATCCAATGCCATTCCTTTGTACTTATAAATCAAAGTTGAGAAACTTGAATTTTGCTTATTGTTTTAGGAAGTGGCCTCAGCCCCCAGTCCTTCCACAAATGAGCCTCTCATAGATGTTGATGACCTGGAGGAATTTGCCATAAGACCTGCTCCACAGGGGGTCACTGTCAAATGCAGAATCACAAGAGACAAGAAGGGAATGGACCGAGGGATGTATCCAACATATTACCTCCACCTGGAAAGGGAGCATGGTAAAAAGGTCATAAAATAACTTGAATGGCATACCACTTGCATCTGAATTTTAAAAAGTGAAAACAATCCGAGGAAGTCTTAGAAAAAAAATGTAATCTTATATTTTAAATATATTTTCGCTTTCACTGAGGTCTGTCCTACGGTCTTCTAAAACCAAAACAACTGTGTCACTTTGTTCCACTGCATTTCTTCATATGTGTAATCTTTGGCCTTAAATAATCCATGCATAGCACCTTTATGTGACTGACAGGAGTTGGGGCTCTCTGCATTCTGTGGCCTGAAAAGCATCTACTTTCAATTCAACTGGAAGAGCCAGAACAACTTAGAATGAAACATTTAACAAAATAGATCAGATTTAATTATTTAAGCCATAAATAATAGAAGTAATTTTCCCTTTCCAGATTTTTTTCCTGGTTTTGCTAAGTCCCAGAAGACCTTCTGTCAGGAGACCTTCTGTTACTTTGCTAATGATGCTGTAAGACAGAAAAATTGCCTATGGTTTATTATATATCAGAGCAGGAAGTGGTGTGTGCTAACCCCTTTAGCATTGTAGAGTGTGTTTTTTTGCATTACTTAGGTGTTTCTGTTAGCCGGAAGGAAACGAAAGAAGAGTAAAACCTCTAATTACCTCATCTCTATAGACCCAACTGACCTGTCTCGGGGTGGAGAGAGTTTTATTGGAAAACTGAGGTAAGCAGTGATAAGTCTAAGAATTTTCATTGTATAACATAAATTTCATTTGATACTAAGAAGCCTGTAAGCCACTACAACTTCTTCATTAGAGGCTTGACTACATACATCATGTAATAATGGTCTTAAAGATCACCACTATCCAAGCATGTTTTCAAAATGTCTCAGGTACTTACCGGATCACATTTTATTAAAAGTCAGCAGGACTGAAGCTTTTAAATACTCAAATGCCAGATGCTCAAGGGTGTACAAGCACAACTTATCATAATGGGATTTTCAGAAGTGCATGAGTACATTGTGTCTAGCCTCTATTGATATAAATGCCTTGGGATGGAAGTTCTGTCTGTTACACAGTCTGAAAATCCATTTGGTTTTGCCTGCTTCTTAAGGTCCAAATTAGTTACTTGCAGGTAGTGGAATTATTTCAGAAGCACAAGTTTCTTTTCTATCTGTCACCCCACCATACACCACTCTGTTGCTGCTACTTACATGGAGCCTCTTGGTGTGTGTTTATATCATCTGTACCTGAGGAAAGGGCCTGTGCTGCTTGTTGCCATTTGCCCGCGTGGATCTTGGAACTTCACTTTATAAAAATCACTCCCTATATTCTAATAGAATTTAGTTGTCAGGTAAGAAAGCAAATAGTTTTGTAGAGAGTCAGCGTATTTTAAAAACCAAGCAAACAAGCAAAATCACCCCAAGTGTTTCCTTATTGCTTTCTTGAATTTACTAGTTTATAAGATGTCATGAGAAGCCTCTAGTGTAATGATAAGGGACCTTTAGTATACTCTGCTGTACTGTACCTTTACATATTTTTATGGCCTTTAATCCAGGAGTTGCCAATTACCTGGGATTAGAAATAACAAGTCTCTGTACTCAATACTTGCCTTTCCTTTGGGGCTACAATGCAGTAAAGGATAGATGTCTCGGGCAGCATTACTGGCAAATGGTGATTGGATTTTCCATTTTTTTGATAGATCAAATCTTATGGGAACTAAGTTTACAGTTTATGACAATGGAGTAAATCCAATGAAAACAACATCAAGCCTGGAGGCGAGCACTCTGCGTCAGGAGCTAGCTGCTATTTGTTACGTAAGTACTCTCACAGACAAAATGTTAAGGAAGGGCAGTTCAGTTTCTGAAACAGCACACTGAATTTTCTTCTCACTTATGATTATGTAAATCAGCATTCATACAACTGAGCAGCTGATCTCCACTAGAGAAACCAGGAAATTCAGTGGAAAGTAAAGGTTAAAAACGTTGTGCACCGAACAGGGTTGTCCAGGTCTCACCTTTGGTCAGAAGGTGTTGTAGCTTTTACATAACCCTCTGGAAGGCGTAGGGTGCTTCACAGCCTTCAGGCACCACCTGAGGGAGTCTCCTGAACTGGAAAGAGTTGTGTGCATGGCGTTACTGCTCTAATATGATCATTCATTATGGCATTTTTGGAGGAGGCTTCTCTCATCCGAATCATAGGTAGCTGGACAGGTAGGTCTGCAGCAATTGAGACACTGGGATAAAAATTCTAAAACTCCTTTTCACCAAGAAAAAACCCAAGCAAACCCTAAGCAAAATCCAAAATTCTGTTGAATGAGAGAATCCAGCCTCTTACAGGACAGTAAATAGCATTTGTCAGGAGCACTGCAGACAATCGAGACTTAAAACACACTTGCTGTTGTTTCCTGATTGCTGGATGAGTAACTGTTTTGTTGAGACTTTCTTTCTGTCCAGAAATATGTAGGCCAAAACACCCCTTTCAGTCAAAGCTGGTAAGTACACTGCTACAGAAAGTTGCCTGGTTTCACAAATCAACAACTTCCGATAAAAAGATTCAAGAATGACTTTTCTGAAGAGTTCCTGTCCAGCTCTAATCAAGGCTGTCTGGAAATCTGTCAGATCAATGTCCAGCACATACGCAGTTTATGCACAGAACACATTCCTAGAAGGGTCAGCTTCAGGCTGTGGGGAGTGGAAGATTTCAGCACATGAACAGGAAAGCAGAGAGCCATCCTTTCCATGCGGAGTGCCAAAAGTACTGAAGTGGGGCAGTATTAGCTGCCAGCATGTCCTTTTGTTGCTGCTTAGGATGCAGTTTTTCTCTGGATATAGTATAAATAGTGTGTTTGTTCACATGTGCTGTTACTCAGGCACATAGTTTACAGTTGGAGACAGACAGAAGAACAGGTACATATCCTTTCATGCCTATTAGACTTGAAACTCTCAGAAAATCCAGCTAACAGGATTTAGGACTCCAGAATTTGATGTCAGTTTGACTGAAGTTTCTGTAGAAACCTAGGAGAACTTACGTACTTAATATGGGTAATTTTACTGGTTTATATAGGAGAGCATTCCCTGGAGCCAGGCAACTAATCTTCTGGTGCAAACTGGGAATACAAGAAGAAAAAAAAACAATTGAAAAAAAGTTATATGTTGAAAAATTTAGGCATTGCTTGTTTAAGTCAACAACAATGATATTTGCATGGTGAATGTTGCCAAATTAAAAGCTGTTGTGGTCAGCAAGACCACAATTAGAAATGTGAATATTGGAAAGAACTGAACCATGACCACTGTTTGAATAATGTGGCTGAGATAAGGTGCTTTTATGTGTGTATTTCTAATAAGAAGCTTGAAACTTGTACATTTGTATAAGGAAATTACTTGTTCTATTGATATTTTTATACTAATGGAGAAAAGCAGCAGGATTGCAGGTGTGCTATGGCCAGAGGACAAAAGAAAATGGGAATGGTATTTCATTGCTAGCCAGGTTTGCTAAAGTGAGATTATTGTTCCTGGCTGCAGCAGAACCCCAGCAAAGAGTACCAGAAGGAGGAGTACTGAAACACCCTTGTCCTAAGCTGGTCTTTTAATTCCTGCCTTGAGATTTCCCCTGCAGCAAAAACTATAAAAAACAATACTATAAAAGCATCACTAAGCCTCTCATTGTCTCTCAGCTCATCTGACCAGGTACCCATGTGGAGAGCAAACTGTACCCACTTCCACCAACTTATTGAGCATGACCTGCTTAATCATCTCAGCAGTCTAGTATATACAGGCAGAAACTGTGAGCCATCTGTTGTTAACTGTGGGATAAATGTGTCAAAGACTCTCTTTGTGGAGCTCACCTTAGGGCATGTTGCAAGCATTGGGAACAGACTTAGTGCAGGGACAGTTTTCTCACGTGCTGTTAACGATTTTTACTCCCCCACTGCTGGGAGCTCAGCATATTAATAAACCTGCAGCAGCACCTAATGGTTGATTGCAGAATCGCTTGGCAAAATTTATCAAGGAGCAGTGAGGTGTACCTGTACCATTTGTACCAGGATTTTCTGTGCTGGATTCCTTTGTATCCATAGTACGTCACAGTTCAGTTCGTGTCAGATTCCACAGATACGGAGCTCAGCCAATATTCTGAGATGTGACTCAGGTTCCAGTAAAGCAACAAGGCCCCATGTCTCTACTCAGACCTCAACCACTTGCATTGTGTTCCAGTGTTGCATGCCCTATAATTTGGGCTTTCTATGGGATGACAGTTTCTGCAGAAGATATTGAGCACAGATGTGTGAAATAAGTCCAGAAAGGGAAGTGTCTGAAAGAAAATTGGTGTAATAACATTAAGAATCACCTGGGAGCTGCTGGGATACACATCTTGTTGCTTTTATCATGGCAGCTGTTGCTACTAAAGCAAGATGCTTACATAATATTTTGAAAGTGTGTAAGGTTTTAAAAGCAACCCTGTGGAAAGGCTCTGTGCTCTTTCAATCCACTTTATTGCCACACATGCTCCCAGAACAGCTGGCTGGATAGGCTAAGGCAGAAAGTGCAGCTTCTGAGCAATACTGGGCCAAGTCCTTAGCTGTTATCAATCATTGGTGTCCTGGTTGAGTCAATGGGGCTCTGCTAGATAACAACACTTGTGTTCCTGTGTAAACTAAGACTGCCAGTGGCATTTAAATGGTGTAAAAACAGAATTTGGCCTATGTTCCCCCAATAATGCCATTTGTAGTCCTGAATTAACACACACAAAATCATGAAGAAGTAAAGGAAAGCAGGGACTGAGACAGGAGGGAATTTATTTTATATGAATGCAAATGGATTGGAAATATCTGCTTTTAATTAAAGCTCCTCTTTTGTCTCTACTGTTTCCCTCATATATTCCATGTTTATGTAATTTCAGTTGGGTACCATGGTTTTAGCAAAAGGGAAGCATTTGTGATATGTATGATAATGCAAAATGTATGATAATTGGTGATGGTTGTAATGTGCAACTAGTAACCATTCTCTTCTCATGTAACAGAAGTACCAATTTTAGTTTTTCTGGGTAAATCCAAAGAATATGGTCCTGTTTTTACAGAGTGATAATACTGCTTGTTGAGAGGAAAGCGATTCAGCTCTATTATTTAATTTTACCTTGAACAATGTCTTCAACCAGTCAGCATCTAAATTAATTATGTATAGCATTACTGCAGCTTGATGAGAAGAAAAGCTTGTAAGGCATTGCAGAGAATGCAAAAACTGCCAATAGTTAGTGGAAAATAAGCATAAACATAATCTTTTCTTAGAACCTGTTCTCTGCTGTGCTGAGTCTCTCCTACTTATAAAAGCTGCTGTCAGTCATATTAATTTTTGTCTGACCATAATGTAGAACCAAATATATACTTCCAGCTGAACTGATAACGTGTTTTACTCTGCCAAAGGATGTGACATAAATGATTCAGAAAAGAGGTAGAATCTTCCCATTAGTGTGCAGAGTTAGGAAGATATACCTGGATTGCTTCAGGAGTATTCAATAAAATAACTCAATGGATGCATGCATGAAAAACTAAAGACTTGTGAAAAATTTTGAGATGGTTTGCTGAAACAATCAAAGTTATTTCAAAGGTCTGATGGATGACAAGACTGCACAGGTAATTTTTGGGTGTATTTTTCAGATGTTTCCAGTGAGTTGAGATGCTTGGATTGTTACTTGCAAAAGTAGAGATGTTTTTAAAAAGTTTAGTGTTCTTTAAAGTCAGGACACTCTAAAAATATAAAAGCAGAGACATCTGAATATGTTACTTCTCAATGTCCCAGTGGTAAAGCCACACCATCTGGAGG
This sequence comes from Sakesphorus luctuosus, assembly GCA_013396695.1. Lineage (NCBI taxonomy): Eukaryota > Metazoa > Chordata > Aves > Passeriformes > Thamnophilidae > Sakesphorus > Sakesphorus luctuosus. The sequence goes on from VWZD01010832.1 coordinate 791,122, forward strand.
CCAGAGTTGTCTGATTCTTGGCATCCTGTGGTATGTTGCTGGGAATAGCACCAATGGAAATGTTCTTCCTGAGATTCCTTAGAGTATGTCCACAGCCCTTCACTTCACAACGACAGAGGGGGGAAAAAATGCATGTGCCTGAAAAAAAAAATTATTAACCAAACTTGAGAAGATGAACTTTCAGAGGTGTCACTGTTTCATTTACTGCAATTAATGCTAAAATCAGCTTTTACTGAATGGTTTGGAAAATATCGCCCTTTACTTGTTCCTTTTCCAAAGCAGATGATGACATAGTGAAATATTTGACCCTAGTTGCTTCTGTGGGAGAAAAAAAACAAGTGTAGGATAAAAATATGACTTTATGCTGGTTTAGATTTTAATGGTTGTGTTTTGAGAAGATAGAGCAATGCAGGAGTGCTTTCATAAAAAGCTGGTCAAAAACATCAGATCTTGTGTAATGGAAGAACTTATATTTTCCATGGATTTGCTTTTGCTGCCCATGTGATTTCTTTACTTCCCCTGTCTTCATAGCTAGAAAATTTTCCTTCATGCTAATTTGTTTGTTTTTTTATCGTGTTCATCTCTAAGCATAACATATCTGAAGACTTTGAAAACCACAGCGCTGCTAACAGATGCTCTTACTGGCAGCTTCTTCTTGTTTGCTTTTGTTCTGGCTCTGGCACAAATGGAGCTGGTCCCATATATTTAATTTTGTCTTGCATCAAAATATGTGACTGCATTTTATGATTTTTAAATTGCCACTACTTTATTTTGGGATCTAGCAGTAGCCAAGCAATCTGGTTAATTCATATCCTTTTTTAACAAAGGGATTTTTGTTTTTAGATTGTATTAACATTGCTGGCAGCCAGTGCTAGGAGTGTTTTTGGAAACCTCTCTATTTCCATTTTTCCTGTTGTTGGAGCTTCTAAGACAAAGCTAGAATGTTTGGCAGTGCCAATGAAGGTGGGAGTTTCAAGATGTTTTTTGAATTGACTAACAAATAAGTTCGCTGGGCTGCCACTGTGTCTCTCTGTTGAATAAATTAACTTTAAAAATAAAGACCATTATGAAATCTTTTCTAAACATTTTTAGGAAACAAATGTCCTGGGGTTTAAAGGACCTCGTAAGATGAGTGTGATCATACCAGGAATGAATATGGACCATGAAAGAGTTTCCATCAGGCCACGAAATGTAAGTAATACAATCAGCTAACACTAAAAATTACTTGAATTCTCATTCAGTTAGGGTTTTTAAATTGCATTTCTGAAGGTCTGTAGGTTAATAAAATGGTATTTGAACAATTGTAGAACAATGGGATGTGTGACTAGTCCTGTTACTCACAGAAGCACTACAAATAACATATTTTAATAACAAAAGATAAAACTGACAATTTCCAAAGTGTGGAAAAGACTCAAACGCACATTCATATTAAGATCCTCAGAGTTCTCTGTTTCATTAGTTGAAGCTGTTTTGAGGTTGGGGATAACAGTTTAGGTTTTGGGCTAGAATTTATGATTTTTTTTCTTCTTTTTTTATGTATTTTTTGTCATGTGATCATGTTAAACTGAAATGTGTATTTGTGATGTGTGCAGGAACATGAGACACTTCTTGCAAGATGGCAGAACAAAAACACAGAGAGTGTCATTGAGCTGCATAACAAAACACCGGTCTGGAATGATGACACCCAGTCCTATGTTTTAAATTTCCATGGTCGAGTCACACAGGCCTCGGTGAAAAACTTCCAAATTATTCATGATAATGATCGTAAGTACAGCTCTCAGTCAGTAATGTGTAGGAAGAGCCCAGCATGCACAGCCTGAGAGGATTCTGCTCTTGCAGTTGTTACCTGAGCAGGTTTAACTGAGTTCTGTGGGTCCAGCTTAACCCTGCTCTGTCTTGTGACCATGACATCGATGAAGTTGGGGTTTAAATGCTCATGCTTGCAATAGGGAGGATAGCTGTGTGCTATCTTAGTTTTCTCCCATAGTTGCCCAGGTTAAGAACTGAGCAACAGTTTAGAGTCATTTCTATTCTCAGAGCGGCTGCCTCACAGTCCTGCAGTGAGCAGGACCATGGGACAGGTCACACTGCTCAAGCATGTGTTTCACATAATGCTTCCTTGGTTTTTGGTTTGCTCTGGTCACCATACACTGCCCAGCTGGAGACAAGCAGCAGTCAGACCCATCCCATGGCATATCCACCTTGCCATTACTAGTCTTTGTAGCATTAGCCCTGCAGAACACCCTGGCAATGTCAGAACAGCCTTTCACACCATCATTATGTCCTTACAGATGGACTGCTTTCTGCCATCAGTGTGCAGCTCCCTTTTTTTCTCAAGCTTAAGTACAGTTGCTGGAGCCAGGATAAAGACAAGTGCTTGAGTGGAGCAGCACTGCCCCACTTCATGCTCACTTTAGGCAGGCACAGTCACTTATGCTGGAGCCCACTGGGCTACGTCAGTGCCATGCACGCTGCAGGGAAATGTTGGTGAAAGTGGCTGTGCCGATCTCTGAGAGCAGCACTGAGTTTGAAACTTGGTCTATGTTTTTGCTGCATTTTATAAGGTGAAACAGTTATACCTGCGTCTGCAATTAAACATTTCCAACTATGAATGAGGCCTAGCTTTCCTATTGTTGATAAGGAGTAGGAAGAAAGGAAAAAAAGTTGGGGAAGAATTTCTGAATATGCTATCAGAGATATGATTAAGTCTAGATCATAATCATGCCTTTTCTTCCCCCATTATCCTTGCTTGTCCACTTGTCTGAAGTTAAGTGAGAATAGAATTAACTAGTTCTTGGTACACGTGAAACTTGGCACTCGATGTATGAAAGAGGCTTGAACATTCTATACAGAAGCCATTTTCTCTCTGTGCTAGCAAAACATACTTTTTATCTGCATCATTCTCTCGACAGTAACAAGTCTTGCAACCCTCTATCACTCAAGCTATCCTTGCTTCTCCCTCTGCCATCAGCACTCCCACTTGCATGAGTAAGTGTTGTGAAGTTTCATGAGTGAGCATGTTTTGTTCGTGTCTTGTTGAAGTGGGCCAGAGGATGATGTTGAATGCATACTTATTTAGTAAGAACTGCAAACAAAAATAATGCTTTGTCACCTTTTATGACCTTTCTTGCAGCTGACTATATAGTGATGCAGTTTGGCCGCGTGGCTGAGGATGTGTTCACCATGGACTACAACTACCCAATGTGTGCACTACAAGCCTTTGCAATTGCCCTTTCCAGTTTTGACAGCAAGCTGGCTTGTGAGTAAAGGGGCTGGGTGAACATCCTCTCACAGGAAGCAGTTTGCCATATGATTCCCAATTCCTGCTGGTGTCACTTATGGTCCATAATTAAAAGGTCAGGGAAAATGCAGTTGTGGAGGACTACTCTATTGCTGAAGAGAAAGTAAAAGGAATCTTCTAAAAATTCAGGACATTCAGGAAGTTGTATTTTCCTTTTTTTTTTTCCTGACATATTTTTCTGGAAGTGACATCAAGTTTTTGTAAATAGAAGTTCTGTCTCATGTCCCTGGTTATGTTATGGATATGTGCCATGATGTACTGTACCGTGGCTCTCGTACCACCATTACAGTGGTGTATTTTTTAAACCCAGAAAGGGCGTGAACGCTCGAAAAGTTTCTTTTTACATTTAAGAATTATTCTGAGGCTGCAATCATACCTCAAGGTTGCATTCCTACATCGAGTAATCAGAGCTTCACATCATTCAGCATTAAAGAAAGAACAGAAAAAAGATGCACTTTTTTGATTGTGCAAGGATCTCATATAGTATAAAGCCAAGTCTGAAGGTTGAAAACCTATACTGGACTGAACTTGATGCATTACTATTGTACATGTAGTAGGGCATGATGAATTTTAATTGCAGTAGGAGGAAATGGAGAAATAGAAAGCACAAAACAATGTTGCACAAGTCACTTGAATTCTAAGCTGTCACTATGTTTTAATGTCTACATGCCTTTTAATTTGTTTCAACTGAAAATGTATTTGGAATACAGAATAGGAAAAGGAAAACATCTAGATGCCAAGAAAGCATAACTTATGTTGAATTTGGCATTTTGTGTGCTGGGAATTTATATCCTTGTATTGCTGTGGTAATTCAAACACGTATTTTGTATGAAGTGATATAAACAGTTGGATAAAGGCTCTCTGCAGAGAATCTTACTATTTTGAACAGGCTGTGTAAAGCTGAGGAAGGTAAATGGAAATATTTTATTAAATTTGTCTGGCCTTTTGAGCTTTTACAATTTGTTGATTGCATTTTTTGAACTTTCAGCAACAACCACTTTTCATATTTATTTCCCATTGTAAGAATGCTTGAAATCGATTGAAACTGTGTATGCTGTTCTCTGATGTAAACGTGCCAGCTACTGAGCTAAATCCTTCTAGGCAAATCTAGTGTATGCTGCATACAAATGAGACACTGGCAGGACACAGAATACCTTAAAATAATGTGGATTTTTTGATTATTTTTTTGTGATTTATCTGGAATATATAAAAAAATACCATTTCAAAACACAAGAAAAGAAAAAAACCATTCTATTATCTTCTCTCCTGAACATCTCAAAAGCCTAGAGCTGCAACTGAAAGCACATTGTAAAACACTTTTAAAAATAATGGTCTTTCTGCCATTGTTCTGTTCAATGTTATCTGAAATGGCACACAAAGTAATAGAATTTATATGTAGTTCACCAGAAGGATATTGAAATGTGAGTTAAGTGCACAAGTAGTAGCGTTTTTTACTGAGAGTATTCAGGTCCTCCTTTTTACTCTTTATAGACTCTTGCACTGCACAACCAAAGATTATGTAATGCAAAAATGAGATCAAATCTGCTAGTCTCATCGTTGTCAGTTCTTTTTTGACTATAGGGGACAGGCTACAAGGCTCTCCTTAAGGTTGTGCCATTTGGACTGTATAATTTCAACTAATAAAAAAAAATATACTCTCTTCTTCACCTTTGCCTTCAGGTGTCTTTGCCAATATACGGACAAGGAAATTCCACATAAGAGATGAAAATAAATAATTGCCAGCATTTTTTCTAATCTTTTAAGCAATCTATGGAAAAAGTCTGCTGGCTTTTAAGTATTTTGTGGATGGTTTTTTTTTTCAAGTATTTTTGCAAGAAGCCTTCTCTGCAATGGTATAAAATGGAAAGACACCTTTTGTTTGAGAGAAATGAGCAGTCAGTTCCCTTAAGGAATGATCAAAGTGTTGAGTCATGAGCTGCAGTGTGATCCTTAAGCTTTGCACTTGGTTGTTTTTCTCTGTAGCTGATGGTTTCCCACAATTTCCCATCCCCATCTGTCATCTCACTTTGGATTTAACAGAGACAGCCCTTAGGCCTTTGCGTACCTCATATCAGTCTTTAAAAACTAGCTCCAATGACAAGCAGGATTTTTTGTTTAGACTACTGCAAAACCAGTCAGGAATTCCCACTGCTGGCATTTAGGTGCGATATGGATTTCAAGAACTCTGCAGCATGGGAACAGTTGAATCTGCATGGCTTGAATTCTGTCATACACTTTCTTTAAAGCCTGAGAAAGTGGCACCTGACACAGTTTTCTGCTTCTGTCTATGTGCAACATTGTCAAAGGAACTAAGTGTCTTATGGTGCAAATACACAATCTGCTGGCTTTTGTAGTGGTTTTAGGAAGGGTTATTTTTATTGCAGATCATAACAATGGTGTGACTCACATTGTGGCCCCACAGGGAATTGGCATGAAAGGAAGCTCATGTGCAGTGAACTCCTGCACAAGGGTCAGAATGAGGGGCTAGGGAAAGGCAGCGAGTTCAGCTTCTTGGGACAGTTTTGCTGCCAGCACATTGTGTAACTTCACTCTCACTACATGTTCTTCCCAGCCAGGTATTTTTTTTAACCTGTAACCATGCCAGGAGGAAAGTGGTGACTCAGATTCCCATCATCTTAACAGAATTGTACAGGGCCATCAGCCAGTGAGCTGCTGAGGAAAAAGCTCCCCACCATAAATTGAGGTCACTAGAGGGGGTTGTTAACCTGGGACTAAGGAATGAGGAGCTCTCATTAAATCTGGTTCAGTTAAAATAGTATTTGTTCCTAGTGGCCTTTGCCAAAACCCTAATTCCTCACTGTTGTTGAGCAAGGTACTGAGTCCTCTGACCTTCACCATCTGCTCTGGAAGCAGTTACTTTTAATTTAGAATCTATAGTATTTCTGATGCATAATTTCTGAAGGGCTTTTTCTGGTGAAGGTCACTACTGCATGTCAATGCAAGGTGATATCCCAGGTTCTCCAGCACATCTCTAAATTTTGTTCTCCTTACCTGGTAAAGTAAAACAGGTTCTGTTTTAGCATGGAGTCATACCTGAAATTACACTGTCCTCCCCAGGTTATATATTCTTCCACACCAGTAATAAAATATTGGTACCAGAAAGTATTTTCAGAGAAATATGCATACTAAAGTTACCAAGGCATAGTTAGTGGCACATTAATAATTTCTGCTGGCCCTGCATGTCAGTGTGCAACAGGGCATAACCTTGTTTACTCAGTGTGACAAAGAATATTATGGCCTTGAGCTGTGTATTTCCTTCACGTAGGCCTAGTGATATCCTACTTTGGATACAGTGGATTTAATATTATCTAAAAACCCAGTATTGATGATTTTTTGCATCTGCTGTTTATTTTGGCAGAGCTGTAAACAAATTCCTTGCCTGAATTGCTTATAGGCAAATACTGCATGCTTTAATGAGAGTTCTTAATCTAGCTTGTCACTCTGTTTACATCAAACAGTTTCTTCCTGGCCCTTTATCTAATTTTCTTCATCTCTGATGTTCTGTTCCTTCTCATTCTCTCCATAATTCTTTTATCTGTCCTTTAAGGATGTGCAACTCAAAAGTGTTTGACAATATTACTCAGTGATCTCTTCACGGATGAATAATGCCTTTGGTGCACATTCAGTGATGCTCCTACAATAGAAGCCTTATCAGAGGGGTGAATTTGGCCCTTTGGCTTTTCAGTAGAGTAAATTAACATATTCAAAGGTAGTAGATAAAAAGGCTTGCCTAAAATATAATCAGAATTTTTCTCAGTAAATACTTGGTAACTGGAGCTTCCAAACCACTGGTTGCAAATCAATGAGCAGAGCTGTCCACAAGCCTGGAGGCAGGCTGTTAGATTCCTTCGTAGTGCTGCCTTATTTTCCTTCTTTTTCAAAAGGTTGAAAGTGATTTTGTGAACTGAAGTGTGTTGGTGGCCTAAAATAGAGTTTATATTTTAGAAGCTAGGCATCACTCTGCTCCTTTTGTAGGATAATATATGGTACATAAAATAGTAGTGTCATAGGCTATTGTTACAAATTCTGATGCCAAGAAACCTGTGAGCATGGTTTTGTAATAATTACTGGGCAAATCTCTGGCTATTCAAGTTGCCTTACAATAGTGCTGGAGTTCCCAGCTGGCTGTCCTCATGAGGTACCACAACTAAAGGAGCTGTACTGAAAATCTGGTGGCTGCATAATCGAAAAACATGATTGTGGAGTCAAATGACAGCACTGAGTTTTATCAGTCATGGTGAACCAATGCTATCAATTCAAACTTTCTGAGGTTTTGCTCTCTTATGGTGAGCAAAGGAGGTATTTTAAACAAGCAGAGACACCGCTGAGGTCTCTAAAAGTATTGAGCATCAGACCTACTTTTCTGCTATAAAAATCTTACCCCTACCTGAGAGCTGCCTGTTAAAAAAGAAGGAAGTCACTCCAGTTCTTAGTATGGAAAATCACTCCCAGTCCTTGTATCTTAGGTTTTTGCAAATTTTATTATTAACTTATTAATTTATTAGTGATTTCACATAGGGTACCACAAGGACTGGGAAGCAAGAGTTCTTGTCCTGAAGGGATGATGAGTCTAGACCAGTATCAGAATACTTTGTTTATTTTAGTAGTAGGACAGGACAGGGGGTTGCCTGGTGTTCTGGGCAAAGAAGGTTTCTCCTAATGTGTGGCAGGTATCAGAGGGAAGATTTTGGGTTTGATCCTGTGGCATTCTAACTGTTTGCCCCATACTATCCCACTGCTCTCCTAAAACATAATTTGCAAGATTTTTTCTGCTTTTAGAGAAGCATGTGCTCACCAATAAAATAACTTCGCTTGGCAATTAAGGACAGCACAGCAGTCACCTTTATTAGAATTATGGCCTGGTAACTCAGATTTCTCAAAAGGCCTCATTTTGATTACTAGAATAAAATAGTTTTATATACATAAATCCTGCAATAGAACTAATCTAACTGTAGTTGCAGCTTCTCTTGTACATGCTACTTAATGGAAACAGGTTTCTGTTGCTATTTATGTACGAAAAGTACCTTCCAGGGTTCTGCTCTGTAAGCATTTGAAATTAATTATGTAGACACTTTTCTGTTCTTTTTGTTGCTTGCCAAGGAACTAAGAAAAGACTTTGCACAACTTTGCTTTGGTATTTTGCTATGAACTATAGCTCAGTAGCTGATACTCACAAATGCCTGTGTATTCTATGAAAATGCATTAAAACTTATTTTGTATGTTGTATTTTATTTAACTGCCTAGAAATTATAGATTCCCCTTTTTCAGTAAGAGTATGTTTATCTATACATTCATTCACTGAGGAGAAGACTTGAATTAACTGGCTTTCTTGAAACTGTTTAATGGAACCAGTACTCTGGTTTGCTAGATGGATTTAGGAAGGGGATGCCATTCACGAAAATTATGCTTACATTTTTGAAGAAAACCCCTTTCTTATTCACATTATAATTGGATTATACGATAACACTGGAAGCTTATCATGGTTTTATTTAAGTCTGCAATGGCGGTTTGAAATTACTCTGGCAAAAGCTTGTTAAGCACATGAGCTGGAACAAAGTAGTACTTGAGAGTCAGAACCTAGCAAGTACCAGTGAATGCTGATGCATCTGTTTTGATACTTGGGTACTGCTTGCATGCAAAAAACGTCCTGAAGAGTCAAATCTTTATTAAAATATGCCTAGTCTTTTAGGTTGTCCAACAGCTGATAAAACACAGACCTGAGGACTGGGTCACCTGGCTGGTCATCCACAACTGACTGTCTAACTTTGTTCAAATCTTGGAACCTCTCTGTGCCTCCATTACAACAAGATGAATGGAAATACTAGTTTTCAACTTGCCTGTGTCTGTCTCTGTTCTGCTGAGAGGTTTCTCAGGAGTCTTTTGAGGCTAGTGGATGGCAGATGGTGTTGCCATTCTCAGAACTCTTTTTAATGCTCAATGAAGGAACATGAGTAAAATATGAAGTTTTCTGCCACCTGTGTAGAAGCTGAATAGCTAACTAATCTCCTGGGATAAAATCAAGATGCTGTTGAATTCTGTGGAAATCTTGTCAATTATTTCAGTGAGGCTTCTATTTTTCTACCTTGTGTCATTTTTAGTTACTTGAAGTGCAGAAAAAACAGTAGGACAAACCATCTGATATATTTTTCCTTCTCACAGTGATGTGTTATTGGTTGTGTTTTACTTTGCAGCATCAGTTGTTTAAAACTATTATTCCTGAACACATTGCAGAGGTTCAGTTAATGCAACAATCAATTTATGCTTTCATGTAGCAAACTGAGACACTTCCCAATTGTGCTGCAAATTGCCTTCTTGTACTTTGGTTTTTTACTTAGATGCAACTCAGTTGTTCAAAACTGTTGTTAGTGCAGACTTTGACTCTGTCACACACATCTGATTTAAAAACAATGAGTCTCATGATTTATGACTACCTTTATACTGAAATGGCATGTTTACAATGCAATGGTTCTCACATTTCACCCTGTATTTGTGGCTTCATACTGAGTCTATCCAGGTTGGCACAATGCCATTAGAAGTGTCAGTAATTTATAAAGTGAACTCTCTCAAAGAAGCAGAATGTAATTTATGAACATTTTTATAAATTTTAACATTAAAGTCTAGCTGATTTTAATGCTTATGGATTGGGTGAAATTACAAGGAGACTACTTGTTCAAGGTTGTTTTGAAGTTTGAGCTCTCATTTATGATGTAAGCTTCTGGTCTTGCAGCTCCATCTGTGCAAGCCAAATAGAGTTTGGCCTGTGCAGACTGCCAGAGTTTGACTGCAGGAATCTGTCAGTGTGATGAGGACAGTGATGAGATTTCCAAAGTCCTAACAAGAGTGCCCTTTCTAATTCTCTTAGGTGCTCTTGAACATCACCTAAGAAATCATGTACCTTTCATATGTTGACTCACCAAATAATACCAGGAATATCTTAATTCCCTTTGAATTTTAAAGGGTTTTTTTTAAGGCTATGCCTACTGTCTAGGTAGTGTAATCTTAACATTTAGTCTTCTTGTCTTGGATAAGTGTATCATAAGATCGCCTTTCTTGCCAGTGCAGAAAATCCCATCAGCACACAAAACCAGAGTATGTTGGGTGGCAGTGGGCTTTGGGCACTGCTCATAGGATCATTAAGCTTGGAAAAGACCTCCAAGACCATCAAATCCAACCTTTGACATGCTCTTAAGTTCAGTGTTCTGACAAGTTTGTGAACTCTGGCACCTTGTAACAGTAGGTCTTCATTCCAGTCTGGGACAGCTTAAGATAACCCAATTATTACCACCCTGTTCTCCTCCCTAGGGAGATTCTCCTGTCCTTGCTGGTTAGAAGTAGAACTGTATTGATCCTAATGTGTCTTTAAACATTACAGCATTTTTAGCTATTTTAAAAATGTTTTCAAAGATGTGGTTAAGCTCAAATGAAATAGTCTTTGAAGTGTAGTTGTAGGTGTACCAAGTTGACTTAGCTGAAGGGCAGCTGCCTTTTCCAGCCATTTCCTCAGTTGTTTTCTGAGCAGTGCTTGATAGTCCTGCTGGAAAAAAAACATAACATAGCTATTATAATACACTTTCCTTGGGTTTTGCTTGCCATGCTCTTTTGTGCACCTCTAGGGTTATTTCTGAAGGGCCATTACTTACAGTGCTAAACACAAATAGAGCAGTGTTTTTGAATAGTTTCTGTCTGATGTTCTGCTGCCTTACATGTGGAGATTTGGTATTTAATACTAAAAATATAAACTTTTCATCCAAGAAAAAAACAGGATTTCTAGCAAAGTCATTGACACTTAGTGCTATGTGCCTGGATTGACAGAGGGCTTGTTTTGGCCAGCCAGGAATCTTATTACTGGCAGAGTAGTGTGTGCCATGAAACGTCCTATGACAGCCTATTGCGTGCTACACCTGGAGGGCCTGGTCCAAAGATACAGCCCTCTCTCACCAAAATGGCCCCATGTTTGTTTTTGGGGGGGCTTTCTGTTGATACTTTCATGTTTATTGCTGTATCTTCCATCTTGTGGCAAATCTGGGATTAGGTTAGTAAATAATAGCCTTAACAAACGTCCCCAAACTAAACACAGCACTTCAGAAAGGCATTAGTAAAGCCTCACATAAGTCTGGGAGCAGCAGGTGAGTATTATGATCTTTCTAATGGAAGTGAAGCTGTGGTTTGTAGTTCATAAAGGCAAAAAAACCAAACAAAATATTTTTTTGAGCCAGTGCTAAAACTAAATTCTTAGTCCCAAATCTGTGTTCCAGCTATTGCCATGGGTCACCAGGAGTAGACAGAGGGTCTCCATTTTGAACTTCATCCTGAAGACTAAACTGTTTGGAAAACCAAACCATGTAACTACAGAGTTCTCATCAGGCAATTGAAAGTGCACTGAAATCAATTTTCATGCAAATTAACTTATGAAGATGGCCCAGAACAAACACAAAGGTGCTGTGCAAGTGTCAGAAACTGGAAAGTTGCTCTGCAAAAAAAACTTAAGTCCACTGAGTTTTCCTAAGTAAAAAAAAAATAGGTCTCTGTTTCATTCCTAACTATATTATTTGTAGATTCAGTGTTTTATAACATGGGCTGAAAAGACAGAATTTCTGTGTTCTGTTAATTCTAACTTCTGGTTTAAAGTAGGGCTGCAGCAGTGATGTGTATTCTTAAAAGATTTGTAGCAGTGTCATCTCAAAAAGCTGATTGTGGAATATGTTTCTTTAACCATGATGAATTCTCGAGAGTTACTGAATTCAGTGACATTATGACAAGGGGTTTTGTTGGTTTTCTTTTCTTTGAAAAAAACCCAACCAAAACCTCTATTTTTAAAAGCACTGGTTATTCTGTCTTTTGGACTATATTGCACAAGTCCCTAAGGATGAATTCCTATTTGGTATAACTTCAAATACTTTTTTGAAGGTGGTAGATGCTTTTCAACTTCTTAGCAATCTATGTTACTGCAATTTCCTTGTTTTGTTTTAAGCTCTCTGATTTTTTATTCCCCATCCATAACTTTCCCTCATTTCAAACATGTACAGGTTTTCCATATGGGGACACTCCAGAACACTAAGTCAATGAAACCTCTATAAAGTCAATGTCTGTGAATTAAAGTGTGTTAAATCCCTGTGTATATGTTCTCATTCTGAAGTAGGGTGGCCTTCAATGCCGGTTGTGTAATCCTCCACCCGAGTATTCATCACATGGTGCAGTTCAAGGTTGTTGGTGAATTTTAAAGTGCTGAACAGGTTTCTGACCAAGATATTGGAGAACATATGTAAAGGCATTCACCCTTCTGTACTCTCAGGGTGGCATTTAGGACTTGCTGTGCTGTTGCCTAAAATGGGAGAAAAGAACTTTCCAGACAATATTAGTATATATAAAATAGAAAGGTGGTCTTTAATGAACGTGATTTCAGGTGTGACACAATACCTAGGTGTAAACCCAGTATAGGATTCTTACACATTTATAACACTAATTAATTATCATATCTAATCGATACATCCAACCCAAGGATTGTCCACCCTCAGAACCTCCCTCAGGTCTGCCCCAAGGATTTTGGGCCTTCTATCTTGCTTTGACTACAAGATACCTTTCAGGTGTGTGTGTCCCAAACAATGTGTCCCAGCTAAAATCTTTTTCCTTGAAAATAATGTTAAACAGAATTTCAGGAATGTGGCACAAACCGTGAGAAAGGAGTTTAGAAACTGTCAGCTGCTACCTTAAGTGTGAGAAACTATAGAGCTATATTAAAATCTACAAATATATTAAAATCTTAAAGCAGTATCCCTGAAAGTTCACTCCTTGAATTGCACCTGCCAAGCTCAGCACCTTCACCCTAGAGGCCATGTTGCTGAAGTCCTCTTTTCCTACTGCAGTAGTTTTCAGCACTCTCTGATTTATTGCCACCTGTGTGATGAATTTAAGCTTCCTGACAACAGTGTACTTTCTTCTTGGGTTTTTGTGGATGCTGGGGTCTGGGGAACTGTATGCTGAAAGTAGCTGCTTTACTAGTACAGCAGAGCTCGATGCTAGGAGCGTGATGTAAATGACACCAGTATAGCTAGGTTTATTTTTACAGTGCCCATCAGAGGTATGCTTGTTTATCAGAAAATAATCTTCCTTTCTCTTTTTCTTCTTCATTTATATCTGCCTGGATCTGGAGGATGACAGCCCCTCTTAGCATTCATGCAAGCAGCCACCATATCAGAAAAAACACACACAACGGGTTTATTATGGACGGGTTTATCACTAAGCAGTGCAACTCTTACATGCTTAACTGTCATCCTGCTCTGTAACAATGCATGTTTTTCCCTGTGTGCTGTTTCCTACCTTGTGTGTCTGTCACCAGTCAGAGGACACGGCTGCAAAGATGTGCATGGAAGCTTAGCAAAGAAAATGCTGAACTGAAGCCATTAAAATACAGTTCTCCCAATACTGAAGAAAGAGCTCCTCCTGAAGGCAAAAACTGGGACCTGTGGTTCTTTAAATTGTTTGAACTTTCCATGTGTTTGCATTGCATATAAGAAGATAACACTTTTTTTATTATACTTGCACTGTTTTGAGCCCTAAGCCCAGAAAAAGGCATCACAGAATCCAAGGAGTGCAGTTACAGAGAAGCAAACCAAAGTGCAAACAAGCTCCATGTACAGATGTGGAGAACTCCAGTGTGCAGGCAGTAGGATGTGCTGGGGAATGACAGTAGGGTGATTCCTTGCTGGAGAATTGGCCACGCTGCTTGGCATCTTTTAGAGTGAGTCATGGATTTCAGTGTTTGTTGATAGACTATGACGGTCACTGCTTATGTTGCATTACATTGGTAAGAACTCTGCCCACGTCACTTGTTTCTCTCCTAAACACCTTGATTTATGTGTAGATATCTTCATGATGATGCTTTCACCCATTTATTTCTATTCTAGGCCTAATCCCGAGCCTGCTTTCTTTTTTTCTTTTTAACTTCTGTTGTGTCTCCGTAATGCCACACTTCTGTCTCCACCAAAGTCCTGATGTCTTCTTGTCTCTTTAAAAGTGGGCTTAGCTGGATTGCAAAAATTGGGCATTACTGGCATGAATACTTCAGAAAGTTGGATTTGGAAAGGAAGCCAAAGTTTGCTCTTTCATACATCCCACAAAGACTTGTTGACACACAAAGAGGGGTCTAGAATGTCTATTTGTGAAGAAGTTGACCTTTTCCATTAGACGTGCTGTCAATTTCTATGATGTCATTACTGCAACCAAACAGGACAATTTAGAAAAACAAAATGTTGCCTGTGATTTAAGGAATAAAATAGTGGATAACTGAATCTGCACAAAAATTAGGAAATCACACAGGGAATTTCCCTAAGAAGCAAGGTCTGTAAGAAACTATGTTTGAAAAAGACAAATATTTGGGCTTTATTAATTTTATTATTAGTATCTTAAAAGTGTAAAAATCTTTTCTTGTGATTGCAGCTAACAATTTATTTCAAATTAAAATCCTGTGCTCAGTAAAAGGAAAATCAGGTCATCTGGCAGTTATATACAAAGCATAAAGAGGACATACAGACATGCCCAGTACAGTATAGGGGTAGGGTGGGCTTAATTTATGATTTTCCCAACATGTTCCAGGGGTAGATGTGCTAGTATTTGTACTGTGCACACACACACACATATAAATAAGGATATAGTCTTAAAAACCTCCTTTGATAGTATTACGCAGTCTTCTTTCCCTCTGTACAGTGAGAGTATAAACCATGGTATTAATTTGCCTTGGTGTTAATTATTGCAAAGTATCTCTAAAAGAGTCAATTATTTGAAACCTCTTGTGTAATAATTTTGAACAAGTGATTTTTTTTCTGTTGAAAAGATTAGAAGACGTTCTCTCATGCTTTCCATGTTAAGTGTCTGTATGCATTACACAGAGCCATCTGCTTTTCCTTTGAGCTGGCTTTTCAGTGGAATTGATCCATGCAGTGAGTCAATTTCTACCCCATGATTATAAGACTGGGGCTTTTGTTTCTCCGTTTTGAATGATTTCCTAAGAGCAAGGAACAAGGACAAAAATATCTCTGGAGGATGTTTTGTAATTCAGAACACCTTTAAGAAATATCTCAGAAACTAAATAGTTTTGAGGTGGTTCATTGCTGAGAGTTCCTAGTAGACACTGAGCTGGTTTTGTACTTTCCACCATCATCCAACTGATGACAGTCTGAAAGATCCAGACTCTGGGAGCAGCTGTAGAAATACCCATTTTAAAATGTGTTGTGACTATACCTGCCTGTAAAGAAAAATAACCTATATTCCTGACATGTTTACTTAAACTTTAAGAAGTAGAAAATGTGCTACATTTATGTTTCTATCCCCAGAAAATGAAAAAGCAGTTTAATTAAGGGGTTTTCATTTTACTTTTTTTTTATTCCCACAACAAACATTTTCTTATTCATCTCTTTGCCTTTCTTAAATAAACCAATGATATACAGTAGAATTTAAATATGTCGAGGTTTAGATTTCCATTACATTCTAGGGGGTTTAAAGAGCAGGATATTTCAAAATTGACAATTACTTAATTTTGAGAACTAGTATTTAATCAGACATGGTTTTTCATAGTGGCTGTAACACATTACACTTGTTTGCACAAAAGACTGTCTTGGCCTGTTTCAGGTATTCAGGCATCCCCTTTTTGTTCAGCCCTATAGAGACTTTAAGGTAAACCTGCAAGAATGTGCTTTTACAAATTAAATTTTTTAAAGAAACTCTTTGTTATTCTGGAGTAAATGTATTTATTTACCAGTATGTGCAATGACTGATTTTTGTATTTTCACATAATTTACCTTATGTATGTCACAGAGATCCCAGCGTTTGTGAATACAGAACACTGTGCAGAAATACTAGTTTGAAACAAGTATGTCTTTCTTTACCCAAGGTTATAAACACCTCGATAAATTACCTACACTGAGTATGGAGGTTATTTAACATAAAGTGTTTCCAGTGCCATTTAAACTGTGTTTTTACCTTGAACGCCAAGAGAAACATCATAGGATGTGATACTGTCAGTCCAGATTTTGCCAGATCTATACTCATTTTCGGTCTCTAAGTTTTTATCAAACCGTGAGCTCAAAGTCTTGAAATAAATATATGCTGTAGAAGTGCTCCTCTCTCCCATTCCCACACAGAGGACAGTGAGATTCCTCATGAACATCAGCTGAGCAGAGGCCGCTTGTTTGCTGCCTTCAATGTCCCCTTCCTGCTGTTTAAGTGCTCTTTGCTGTGAGAGAAACCAGCTCCTTCCAGGTCTGGCTGTTTTTAAGGACTGAACTTTTGGCCTGCTCATTTCTATCATTTCATGATTTTGGAATCATTCTGGAAAATGGTCAGAAAACCTTGGGATGCAGTTCAGTTAGGACAAGAGCAAAGAACTATGCTGAGAGAGGAATGATCAGCTGCTCAGTATCAAACCCCCACAAGCTTCAAACATGTCAAAAGCTGTTGGCAAGCAGAAGAGAAGCATCTGTCCTCCACGCCTCTGATAAAACTGTTTCAGAACTGCAGTCAGATTAGATATCAGAACATTTTCTGAATACAAGGCTAGGGAACCTTGGCACCTTTTATCTGAGAAACTTTCAGTGACAGGAGACTCACAATTTCCTCTATCAGGAACAATATATCTTTGGGTAATCTTGCACTTCAGCAGGTGTTTCATCAAAAGTAGTTACCAGCAGAGGAGGAGTGGCCTCTGTGCACTATCAAACATCACCGAGAAAAATGGAAGATTTTTATTTGCTGTCTAGGAATCTGCCCACCCTGAAAACTGGTGAAGCTACAAAGGTGAGAAAAATCACTTCGACTAGACCAACCTTTTCAGGTGCATTTGTACACAGGATGCTCAGTCTGTCTGATCTGGTGTTGCATTCATTTGCTTTGAAATACGTTTGGTATAAAACCATTGAAAAACAGGTAATATGCTTTTACCTGGTTTCTCCTGTCCAGTGTTTGTGATACATGAGGTTAAAACCAGTATTTTTGTTAGGATGTGCAAGTAAATATCATTTAAATAGAGGATTATTGAACTAGATTGGTCGGGGGCCTCAAAGTTAAGTATAATTGTCTTAGTCACATGGAAAATTAAAAAATCCAACATACGGACACTAATTGCTAATGCAAAGAGTTAGGTCATAAACTTCTTACATGTTTATCTGTTTTCCAAATACTATTTGAGATAACTAATGCACTTTAGAGTTTTTGGGGGCTGTGATCTTACTTCATGCTTTTTTTCTGATTCCATGGAATGCTTGTCATTATCAAATATCCCAGATGAACTAAGCCCTTTTGCGGGTTTTAAAATCTTTTGCGGGTTTCATTAGAATGTTTGTAATAGACAACACATGTGCTGTTTCTTTTAACAAAAAGTATAGCCATTTAATTTGTAGGTGGGAAACATAAGAAGTAAAGGAGCATGTGCTTTTAATAAGCCTGAGGGCTTTCTCTGGGTGTCCATCTGAGCTTCTATAACATTTGTCCAAATTCACAGGTTTGCTGATGATTTTTATTTACATTTTTAATAGAAGTTCTTGGAGAATCCTGATTTTGTTCAGATAAGCTCTACTTCAAATGATGAATGTTCTCTATTAGATGTGAATAATTAATAATTAAGAAAGCTGGGCACACACGTAATGGTCTTTTTCTAAAATGCTCATCTAAGTAAACAGTTCTGTTTTAGAGTGGGGAAAGCTGAAGCAAAGGGAGAAAAGGAAATGTTATACAAACAGAAGGAATCCCAGTTTGAAGGCTGCTGTTAAGCTGCTGCACAAGGCATGGCAGGCTGCATTCAGAGAGCACTTATTGGTACGTGGGAAGGGGCTGCCAAGGCCACGGAGATGTCAGGACTGAACTTTTGGGACTCTCAGACACCACACAGCCAACCTGCATTAGTATTGTTCTCTCCTGCTGGTGCTGCAAAGAAATAGCTCTGTCATAGGTGTTAAAAGGTCTCGTAGCAATTGGCCTCTGTGATACTAAAGGAAAACTCTTTGAAAATTCATTTTGTTTTGATCACTAATGCTGTGAGAGAATTATTTGTTGACTCACACTCCAGAGTAACATGTTCTTGGTGTGTCTGTGGGGACCATGTTACCTATGCTAATAGGCTGGAAAAGAAATTCTGAACTTGTCCACCAAAAATGATGTTTCAGTAAGGACTGTAGGAGGGTGAAAGACAAAAACCAAACAGGAGTTAGGAATTAAAATTTTGTAATTAATTAGGAACTTAGTATGTAACACGCAAATGAATTGTTCGTACAAGGAGAATGTAACTCCCAATGCCAAGTGGAACAGCTCCAAAGGACATACTGATCGGCTCCAGCCTCAATGGACAACTGAAGTTGTCAGTCCTTGTTCCACACCACAGTGTGCGGATCTACAAATGCTTCCCACTGCTGTAGTGAGGGTCCTCACTAATACAGTGAGCTGCCTTTATAGAACAGTAACACTTGTGTGTGTTGTCTCTTGAGGAATACAGCTAGTGCAGGTAGTTTGGTGTGTGAGGCCTGAATAGGTGTTGACCCTTTGCCTAACAAAGGGCAAGCTGGACCTGCAGTGCCAGGTGGTGGCTAGTGACCCGGAGACTTTGTAGAACCCAGTGAGAAGACCCCAGACCAAACAGTGCCATTGGACCAGGAGGCACGTAAGGGGTGCGAAGAGCACATGAGGAGAGCCAGTGCACAGACTGTAAGGGCACAAAAGCCAGGGAGTTCTGGAGGCACCCAGCTTGAGCAGTTACTACATTACTGCCCCACAATTAAATTACTTAAAAGAACTAGATGTCTGGCACTCTGCTATGGGAAAACCTGGGTCGAGCTGGTGAGGGAAACTTCTCTGTATGACTGTGGTGTGTGTAGGGAGTAAAACGGGGCTTTGGTTTCAGCAGTTAAGTCTCAGATGGTAAAAGTGACTGCTAGAGTGGCTCCAGAGTGGTCAGAGAAGAAAGTTTCCTTAACAGTTCGGCAACCCAGATGGGAGCCTAGGCCACCACCTTCAGAGCCTCCCTTCTCCAAACATCCAACTGCCAGCACTGTGTGAGTTCACCTGGGAGCTTAGGAGTAGAGAGGAGTCAAAGGGGGAGTGCTAAAATTCCCTGTGTAGATTTACTATAAATTATAGAGATGGGTTTGACTCCACCCTGTGATGCAGCATTTTGCTCAAGATTTTGAAGACACTTGCAGAGGGTCATAATCCCTCAAAAGGCATCCGAGTTTCAAATCACTCATAAGGTATAGGGGGTTAGAGTCCCTTGTAAAGCACACATAGCAGGCAAATTCAAGTCCCTTTTTTTCACGTAGCATGGGGGTTTAAGTACCTCTTAATGGGAAATAGACCCGGCACCCTTGGCTGAGGTTTTGCAAAATTGCCGGAAAATGTCTGGTACAGCAGAGTTATCCAAAGAACGTGGAATAATGCTATGCCAATAGGATTGGGCAGCAGTAACCTGGAGTGGCAGGTTGGCAGAAGGACAGCCATCATGAGGAACTTCTGGTCAACACAAATGGACTTTCCTGCAGTGATGTCTGGCAGATGGATTCCCAGATTATGTGGAGTATTGGTACGTTTGGAATGATTGCACCTGGCACATTGGGAAAACATTGGGGAGGGTAGTTGGTGGGCCAGACCCATAACTCAGGAATACAGACTGGCTCTGAGGGCTGGGATGGGAAGTGAGGCTGGGCACTGATTCTGGATATGGCACAGGCCCTTCCCATGGGTTGCCCTAGCCACCATGAGTAGCATTGCTGTGCATCCCTACCTAGCCCATCCCCATTGGTCCACACAGCACCAGGGGCCAGATGTGCACTCTTCTGTGTGGGTGGCTGGCCCTAGGCTGGCACCTCACCTAAGCTGGTGCAGACCAGAATCCAGCTGTTACACTAAAGCAAGGTGCACAAAGGCCCATGGTGAATGCAGGTGCAATAGGATGCCTGCCTAGTGCTCTTGGATTTGTGCCTTCCAGAGTGTCGCAGTTCTGGTGACACCCACTGAGCACTCACCAGCCTGTGACAGTCTGGGGAAAGGGTGCCAGTCTCACACTGGCTGCACCCATATACACAGCAGGTCTCCAAGGTGATCAGCACATCTCCTACCATTTCCTTGAGAATGTTGGGGGATGGTTTAAGGGCTTGGCTGAACAGGGGTGCGGCTGACAGGTATCTTCCACTAGACCACACCGTTCAAAGCCCCAGCCAACCTGACCCTGAATATTTATAGGGATAGGGTATACACACCTTGTCAGGCTTCTCTGGTGCCTCCCAACCCTCATGACCAGAGGCAGTTCCCTCTGCCTGCCCTTGTGTGCCATGAGCCCTGACCCTGACTCTTCACCATCTCCTCACCAGAGCTGGGCCCATAACTGCATGCATCACTGTCTTTCCTGGGCTGGGGAGACCAGAAGGAGACAGAGGAATCCGTAGGCAGTTGCCAAAGTCCCAATCAAGAGAAGAAGAATGCATTTTTACCTTTATTGGTTTATTGGTTTGGGTGTTTTCAATTTATTTTCCAACCTTAAAAAGAACTTATGAGGGAGCTAGAAGGGACCTTCATACCATAGGCCAGCACTTCTTCCTGCCAGAACTGCCGTCTGCTGCTTCTCCAAAGGAACAGCTGTCTACATTCTTGGCTTGATCTGTTACTATTCTTCATGCAGGGCCACAGAGGGTCTGACTTCACTCATTCATTGGGGAACTTTCTCGTGCTCAGACTGAAGAAACTCCACCTCCAGGCCACAGGGACATCAGTGGTCCTTTGAGGGACAACAACAGTTTTGTGGAAGCCACCTCAACTCACTCCCTTTTCTTGAGACTCAGGGCAGAGAAGCTGGCACCCCTTCAGGAGGAGTGGGGTTAGGAGATGGGAAGGAAGGGCTCATACCACCCACAGCAATCAGCAAAATAATTTGTTGATGCTGGGAAATGGAATGAGTGAGCCAGCAGGACAGCCAGGTGTGGAGGCTTGGCTGATTGAAGGGTGTTGGCCAGGCACTCCTGAGATGCTGTGATCACTTTCCCCATGTGATCCCATGCTGGCTATGACAATGGCTGCATTGTGTCTCAGGTGTTTTTACATTAAGTCCTAGAATGACCTCCATAATATTACCTGGCACATTTGGAAAGAAGAAATTCCTAGGGCTCAATGCATTCATTATGATGATTTTACTGTATTTTAAAAAGCTTGTCTCCAATTGTTTTTATAGCCTAAAACCCCCCAGATTTTAAGGTGGCACCAGAAAAGCAGGATGTGGACATGGAAAGTTTCCAAAAAAAGCCTCCTACTTGAGGGATCACAGGATGACAGCATTTTTATTCTTGTCTCAGTTTATTTTTCAGCAATGAAGGTACGGAGGTTGCGCTGCTGGTGTGCCCAGAGCTGTGTGCTGGATGTCATCGCTTGGGTGTTGGCAATGGCTCTCAGAGTGCAAGGCTTGATGCTCCTTCCCCTCTTCCTCTTCCTCCTTGTCTTGCACCGTGGATTGCCACGTTTCCAGCCCAGGGGAGGTGACTTCCTCTTTGGCAGCCGTGGGAAGCGTCTCTGTGCTATCCCACGGACAGGTGGGCAGCCATCCAGCTCACTGCCCCGGCTGGTCCCTGGCTGGCTGATATCCCTGAGCTGCACACAGTTCCCTGGTGGACAGACAGTCAAGCTCTGCATGGCCTGGACCAGTGAAGTGAGGGCAACGGCACTCACAGGAGAGGAGTGACTTTGTTCCTCCTCCTCTGCTGCTTTCGCTGCCTCCTTCTGGCATGTGCCTTCCTCTTCTGCTGTCATGGGAATTGGCGCTGTGCTGCCATCCTGCTTAAACTGGGCAGCCATCCACCTTGCTGCTCCAGCTCCTCCTCCTTCCAGGCATTCATCAAGGGCCTGGAAGCTGGGCAGGCAGCAGGGCTCCAACTTTTATAGTATCAGAGCAGTAAGGTGATGTGACACCACAAACAAGCCATTGTGATGTCAGTTGTGACTAGTGCCAGTGAGTGTAGCCCAATGCATCAGTGTTTGGGTCTGGGGGCCTGTGGCCTGAAAATGCCCAGATATTGGAGAAGGAGGAGGGTCACAGGGGGCTGAGGGCCCCTCTCCTGGTGCTTGCTCCCACCTGCCATGTTGCTTGCAGGAGAAAGGTTGTCCCTTGGGCACAGGGACCACCCACCACCTCCCCTCAGGAGCCATTGGCTCCAGCTCCCTCCTCATCCCATGCCTGGGGTCCCCTTGACAAGATGGTGGCAACAGCATTCCAAGAACATAAAAAACCCTGCGGGTTTCCAGGAAGAATGAGAGTGGATTCGGTCTGAGGGGCACCCTCATGCTGTTCTCTGTTTGTACAGACAAGCCTTAACACTACTTTTTTTGGTTTGAATCTCTAGGGATATTTTAGTGCTCTCATACATAGTCCCCTTCCTACACTCATCTAGGAGATTCACCACAGCTGAGGCAAAGTTAAAGAACAACTCAGACACTTCAGTCTTGCTCACACAAATAACATGGATTAGGCTACCATTCCTGCTACATAGAATAAATGGGAAATAGGCTGTGGGTTGGGGTAGCATATGAATTTTGTGGATTGTAGCGACAACAGTTTCTTGGGCATACAGCAGCAATGACATTTGAGAAAGAGTCATGTGTGTGACTATGATCTGTTCTGCTGATGAGGTAACATTCAAGTAAGAGAGAAGGCATACTTTCTCCCCCAGCATCCTGCAAACTCATACATACATACATACATACATACATACATACATACCTACATACATATATATATAAAAAACATTATATATATGTATTTGATTAATTTTCCTAACTGGTAGCACACAGGTATTTTTGAAAAAGGACATTTGGTTAACTCTGGGATGACAAAGGGAAAAGCCAAGGACTGTTGTTCTGGAATTGGAAAGGGTCACAAATACCTGCTCCAAATCATCTGCTCCAAGATACCAGGCTTCAAAAATCAAGGACAGAGCGCTGTTGGCATCATGACAACCCATGACAAGAGTGCATGAAAGAGGGCATTGTCTTCCAGTTCAGGTAGATTATGTGACTGGTACCATGAGAATGAAATTGGTGTATGGAGATGAACACAGGGAACTCTTCATTGGGAACAAAACCCACATGAATGACAGTTTATGACCTCTACCTTTACAATCCATAGTGGATGCACTATGGTCCCTATGAATCAAGTCCTTTCGTGTTGCGCTTTCTCAGTGTGCCTGTTTCATCTGAATCACTGGCTTTTTGCTCTTCTAGTGCTGCATTTTCATTTTCTGACTCCACAGACAGGTCTTCTTGGGTTCTCTCTTCTCCTTCACTGCAGCTCTCAGAGTGGAATCCAGCATTCTCTGCTATGACAGCAGGATCATCCTCATAACAACAGCAGCACTCCTCAGTGCTTTGGCTGTGATGAAGGTCCCTCTTCTCTTCACTGATGAGAGTTTTTTCATCCTTTTGCTGCATTAAATTCTGGCCACCCCTTCCCGTGGTGAGATCAGTTAACAGGGTTTCATCACAAAGATACTCATCTTCCATGCCCTCCATTCTTTCTGCAAGCTCTTCTGGAGAGGGTTGGCTCAGGTCAGGGTAATCTACAAGGATTGTGTCCTGTTTACGCTTGAAACAATTGGAATTATCATAGACAGGGTAGGTCTCTTCTGGATAACCTTAGGAATAAAGTGATATGCAGCTTGAAGTATTACCAGCATTTAATAGTAGTACCAAGTTAAATGATGAAGGCAAAGTTTGATAGAACAGTTGTTTTTAGAACTGCCAGTGTGTCAACTATTTAATGCCATGTGTACATGGCAGTATTAAATCCATGGCAATAATCTGCAAAACATGACTTCTTGGGAGACGATGGTAAAAAATCCACTTATTTTCAGGGAGCCAGGATATTAACCCTGACTTTCAGGATTGAGTATCTGAGCTTTGCTAAAAGCTATGGGAGCTAACAGGTAAAAAGATAGTGTCTTAGATATTTAAATAGAACCTTTTTTTTTCTGTCTACAGTTTGACTAACTCATGTTTTGAAGACTTTTGCCATAGACAGAATTACTTAGAAGGCTGGAAAACCAGCTATGTCAATGACTTGAGAAAAAACATCATGAACTTCACTTTATGAACAGAGCTCAAGGCCACTGTTTATGCTTTATGTATTGGATCATTTTTGAAAGCTTTTTATAAAGCAAGAAATTAAGTTTGTATTTAAAATTATGGTAATGAGTAGATCAACTAAGGTATCTTGAAAACACATTTACGTACCAGGTAAACACCAAGGAATGGAAAGGACATTAAATAATATTAATAAACAATATTAAAATAAATAATTTTTGAGAGATAGACTTCCTGGAGTTGACTTTTACAACACTGGAGCAAACAAAGAATGACTAATCAAAAGTAGAAATTGTAAGTTATCTAAAACATTCTGATTTCCAAGGGTTTTATGATTGTCATAAAATCCAGCACTGCAAAGAAAGGGAAATACATAAAACTAGAGCATCCAAGCCCTAGCAGCAGATGGAGCATATGTGAATATTCATATGCCACTTCTGGCAGCAGATCGTGTCGTGTTTATACTAAAGGCAGTGCTGGGTGCCTCAAAAATCTACTTTTTTCTATTACGGCTGGGAAAAAAATGCACCTCTTGCAAAGTTTTGAACACTAACTTCTGGAAAGGAAGGACAAATTTAACCAAAACTTTTAAAGGATCTGGGACTATAAGTAATCCTTATTCAATTTTAATTGTAAGGGTAATGGTAAGAAAAGCTCTCACTTACCTTCCCAATCCTCCATGTAAGGCGCTTCTTCAGCTTCCTTCTCAGGAGAAATGTCATCTATGAATTTTCCTTCTTTCATAACTCTAGTAATTTCTCGGAGTTGTTGAAGTAACATTTTTTCCTGGTCTGTTGTAACATTTTGAGTCCTGCTAGAAAATACCAGACACCAGAATTCAGTCCACTGTTATTACAAACTATTAAAAGAGTTTTAACCCAACTGTTTGGTCCATCCAGCAGTACAGTCTGATGAAACCTGTCTGTAATATGATTAGTATTCAACACATGCATGTGCTCTGCACTGCAGCTCAGTACAGTTCATCCCTTTATCCAGAAAGCCTGCAGACTTGAAGAGGTAAAGGAAAGCAGGTAAAGCCACTGTCAGAGCAAGAATTATAGTACAAAAGACACTACAGAAATTTTTTGCCTTTATAAGAGTGTTAGGTAAGAATTAAAGTACGGTGCCTTGTTTGAAGTATTATTAGGAAATGTAATTCTGAACTTATGCTATATTTGTAACTTGTGGGAGCTGAGCAGAATTTCTCAAACATCATTTGTCTCAAGACTCTTACGATCCTTCATTATGACCATTTAATTTGCAGGGCCTCATTAAGAAATGTCAATTGGACAGATCAGACTGTTATTATAGAGAGTCAACAATGCTGCCTGGTGGAGAGGTTAAAAGAAGGTGTTACATTTAATTTTAACTTGTCCTCTATGATTAGAAGGCGAGTGGGAAAGAACTGTGATTTTTATCAGATTAAAGGCAAACTAAGATTTTGACTGGTTCTACACTTCTGAACCTAGTAATTACTACAGCTCAGGTATTACTGCTGTAAAAAAAATGCCTCCAACAGATAAGATCATGTAGTCACTACATGTTATTTTCTCTGCAAAGAAAAGGGCTTCTAAAAATTTTATTGGTAAAAATGTAGTATGTGGTCTGCACTCCAGTAACTCAGCAGGTCAGAGTAAGAAAGATGTTGGCTGTACTTAGGGGTGTAAATGGTTCTGACCAATGGTGCTTGTTTCATCTTGAGTTTCAAGTTTAAAATTATGATACCTTGAGCTTTAAGTTGTCCTTGAGCAGGTGTTTCTTCTTTGTGTAAGTGCCAGTTCAAGCCTCGCAGGGGTCTGAGGCCCTACTCTGGCACTCTTTTGGATCTCACTGTGTTGTAGTCAGGATCTGGTGCGCCCAGTTACTTGGAGAAGGTGGGCCTTGGCATGCTCAGAATGCTGATGTGTGTCAGGAGGTTATGTGTGAAGTCACAGAGATGATCCCTGGTAATCTCCAAACTGGAGATCAGACAATTAATCTCCAAGAGTGAACGCTCAGTGACTCTTAGGGATGAGACAGAAAGAGAGGAGCTGGAAACACATTAATGATTTTGGCTTTAGGTGGTTAGTCTATACCTAAACCTTGTTTCAGTTACCTGAATTCTGATAAACTTGCAGTGTCCATCTTCAGTTTTTTCTCTTACCAGCTGTTGGAACTAGAACAGCACTTAATAGGTACTTTGTGCCAATCCACATACACGGAATGATGGTGACATGATGCCTACTCCACTAAAGGCAGAGTAGCACTGGTTTAAAGCCAAACAGATTAGCATCCTACTGGTGGTTGGTGTGATGGTGATGGAAGTGCTGATCCTGGGCTAGATTTTTCCACGGCTGCAAACACAGTTGTCTGTAACTGAACTTAGGAGGCCTGTTGCTTTCATTAGCACCTACCCAGATTTAACTGTTTGACTGAGATCACAAGGCAAAACATCTCCTGTCTGCCCTTCCCCTGAGGGGCACTTTCAAAAGCTGATATCCCAACCCAATACGGAGGTTGTACTGAGTTCTGTCAAGTCGTGCTGGCAATCTGTTCCATGAAACAAGGGAAGTTGTGAGGCAGCATCTTCTCAAAAGCCTGGGTTATGCAGATGTAGAATTTGAGATGCCCACAAAAAGGAATGGTTTCATCAGCTCTGACTGAAGTTATCACAGAATTGCCAAACTAATGCTCCTTTTACAGACATAACTGTACCTAATTTGAATATATATCACTTGGATGAAGACAGAGAGGCCTATCTGTTTAGCACAATGAGAAGATATGCTAGCTCAGATAATAGGATCAGAGAATGCAGATGCATTACTGTGGCATTTCATATAGGAAAATTTCTAATATGCAGGATAGTCTCATTAGGAAACAGTACTGTCTTATTGCAACACAGAGTGTCTGTATTTCAGATTATTTCTCTTCCAAACACCTTGCTTAAAAGACAAATTTCCCTCTAGAGAGGGAGAAACTAAAGCCCATGTGTTATTTCCATTTAATTTAAGGCCTCTGGGAAGATATGCTGTAGGATGCTGGCAACGTATATGTAAGACATCTGGCTGACCTGCATATGGGAGATTTACCAGGATATAATGTACTTAGGAATAACAAGAGGGTAACAGATGCAGAAGGTTTACAGTGTAAGACAAGGTCATTATTTTTGCTCTCTGTATTTGTAGCTCCAATGCAACTATTACTTTTCATAATGGCAATGCTTACATTTTGTAGAGGCCCATAGTGTTCACTAACAGGTAAGAGATCAGGTTCTGATCTGTTATTCTGAGATCAGAACATTTCCTGAAGAGCCATCATGACTACAGGGAAAATCCATAATCTAACAGGGCATCTCAGACATGTTAACTGGTATTTTTTTAGTTTCATGATCTTAAAAGAATCATTATTAAAATACAGTGACCACCCAAAAAATGGCATCCCACAGAGCCTCTCACTCTTCCATATCTCATTTGCTCAGTATATGGTAAAAAGGTAAGTTCTTCCAGCTGACAGCCTGGTAAACAGGACTTTAAAACCAGGTAGGCGAGCTGCATTATTTTGACCTCTTACCTAATTACCAGAAGTAGCAAGTTTTGGTTATGCTGCTGAGCACCTGGCCAGACAGTTCTTCCTTCCTCTTGGTTCCTTTAGCTTGCCTCTTGCCGTATTAAAACATGCTAGGCCTTATTAACAGCATCTGTACTTGTACTTTTTGATAGTTTTGCATTTCTGGAAGAGTGTTTCTGCACTTAAGGCTGTAGCAATTCAAACTGGTTTCAAAGGAGGTCTCCTCAGTTAGTCTGGAGGTTGATCTTCAAACCTCTTTAAAAAAAAAGCAAATCCAAGTTTCTGCCTGCTGCTTTCTATAACACAGGGCTGGGTAATACTAGCTATCCATCTGAGAAAACCAGGCTAACAGTATTGATAGGTCTTCCAGCCTCACTTCACTCAAATGATTTTGAAAGGAAAAGAAATGGAGCAGGACAAGCCATAGCAATAAAACAACATGTACACTTCCTACAAAAGCAAGCAGAATAAAATCACATAGCATAGTATATATTATTCCTTTGAAACAGAATTTCTTTCTTTGGTACAGCATTCTTTGAGAATAAACCATCCCTCTCAATTCATCCAGATTCCAAGAGCAATTTTTTTTTTTAGAAAATATACAAAATTAGAATATCTTTGGATTTCAAGAATCTTCACCAGGAGAAAGCCAGAATGAATCCTGGAGCAGTTCAGCCAGGAGGGGAATGCTCCTGAGGTAGAGTGAGGATACTGAGGCATGAGCTCAGACCTCAGCACTCTTACAAGCACCGTGTGTTATGGTGAAACATCAGGGTTTGTGACAATGCAAAATGTGACCTTTGGTTTGGTTACTAATCCTTCACTTGTCCAGCTGGCTGTTGCTTTGCCATATGTACTATAAAGGCCACGGTCTCATCTGGGGTCTTTCAGCATTAGTTTAAAGTTGATACCAGTTATTTCTGCCTCTGACTTTTCTCTTGCAAGGATTTCTGTTTAACTGCATAACGAAAAATGTAGCTCAAGTAATTTTTGCTCTCTTCCTTTTTCCTTTTTATTTAAATCTATCAACATCTAGATTGACTAAGCCTAGCTCTGTACTCTGTGCTCTAATGACACTTTCTAATCATACATTTTATTTTAATACATTCATCCAGTATTAGTGAACTTAATGAGTATCACATTGTAGGTTAAGAAAGCTTCCAAGTCTGAGTGTATTTGAAAATAGGTATTTGCACCATCTAGAGGTGCTTTTGCCCTGCTCTTCAAAGAGGCTACACACAAAATTATTAAATTCAGACTCTGATTTCCCCTGAGAGCTTTAGATCCATCTATATAAATAGTTTGGTTGAACAAAGAAGGGAAGTTCTACTAAATAGATGCTTTGAGCCAATAACACAGAGTGGAACAAATACTGGATCAGACCCTAAACTGATTTTCTCAGTAAAAAAATATCCTATCCTTAGAGTCAGCACAATGTCTGGGCAACTCATAAGCCTATTTCTGTCAGCTTAAAGGCATGCACAGAGCACTGTGTTAGCTCTCCAAAACAGATGGGTAGTAGTCAAAGTGTTTTCCTCCTGTTCCACTAACAAAACCAGGGCAGCTCAGGGGCTCTCCTGCTACAACCTGACTGGACATGGGCAGTGCAGCTGCAATACAGGGCATGGCACTACATGCTCAAAGAGAACACGGCTTGAAGAATAAATGAACACAATGTACAAGGTTGGCACAGAATTGCCACTACAGAATGGGTTAAAACAGGCCTTGGCTGGTCCAGACAAAGTTACCTGAACAGCTCTTGTTTTTGATTGCAAACCTCAGGTTATTATTCATAGTATTTCCATTTTCAAAGACTGCAGTTAAGCAGTGTCCTGTTGATCTGTTCTTTATACTCCTTATGGAAAACAGACTTGTTTCCAGTGTTTCTTTATAACACAGAATAGTGGTATCAGGTTTGTGGCAAACATTAATAAATATAATAAAATTTTAACTGCTAATTTTACAACTCTTTGTCTTTTATATTTAGAAGCAAATGCATGAAGTTACTGGTTACAGGGTGGAACTAAGATACGTAATCAGATTATTATACAATTCTGCCCTTAAATATTTTACAGTTTTTCTAACAGGAATTTACATAAATCATAACAGCACGTCAATTTAGAAAAATATCCACTGAACTGGACAACAATAATTCAGGATATTACTTTGATCACAGAAGTTATTTTATGTGTTTTAAATGTAGAGATTTTGTCTTCTGTTTACACATACTTGTCATTTTCTTCCAAATAACACACTGTGCAAAAGGTAAAGGTAGGGATAGTTGCTATTCTGTTTAAGGAAAATGAAGTTAGAAAAAAAATATTTATTTTACATAATGATGCTGAAAAGAGAAAAACTGCAGAATAAAAACTATGATTTGTAAAATCAAATTTCTAAATTTTGAAGTAGCAATAAAAATGCTATTTTAATATAGATAATGCCAGAAAGTTTGATTTCTAATCAGAGCAGGATCTCTCCTTAAAATGCTGTAATTTGATACATACCTGTCATACATAGGTCCTACTCTGTTGATTAATTTTTCCATCGCTTCTTCTGTCTCTCTCAATCTTTCCTGGAGCTGAGTGAGCTCATAGTCAGCTGTAAAAAAAAAAAGTCCCAAGATCTGTCAGTAGGAGCTTTGAAAATGTATCCCTGCCCCATTATCACAGGTAGCATATGCTATACCAAACCAAACTGTCCGTGAGGAAACTAAAACATGTAGCTTAGAGAATTCTACCTCCTTTTCTCGGCCTAAGAAGGTGAAGACTATTGCCAATAGTAACAGGACACACAGAAAGCATCTTCTTTCAAATGCTCCCAAGCTAACTCCCAATAAGCACAGTGGGTGGGACACTGGAAATGCCCTGGAGACTAAAGTTAGGAGGAAAAAATTAGTTTGTATGTGTTTGCTTGTTTGGTTTTTTCCCTAAGGAAGCTATAGTTTTTTGCTGTCTACTCCAGAATTAATAGTTCTCATGGAATTTCCCTCTTAGGACCCTGGGAACAGAAATAAAAGGTAATTTGAGCATTTTCTAATGAGTACAAAGTTTGAGAAACCACTTCTTTCTCAAAGAGAATCAAGTTCATGGGCTTGATGGCTTGATCCAGTCCTGCTCAGGTGTGCCAGGCTTACCGCAATGAACAGTGGCCACGTCCCTTGGAATCTGCCTGGAGAGCGAAGCACAGCATTGCCATGGTTGCATTTTTTTATTAAAAATGGGGCTATAGTACAGTAGTAGACACACATGTAGGAACATCCATACTGGCTTTCATTTGGCCAAAATCATTAACAGACAAGATGCAGCACCATCGATGTCAACAAGAATGCTTGAGCTCCTTGTTGGGCTTTTGTAGCTCAAAATCCTATAACTAAGATTTCATTGCTTGCCACTGCAGAACAAAATGAAACCAGCCTGGGTGAGTTAAATATTCAGCTGCTAAGGGCACACCCCCTTGAGCAGCACAAAAGCACAATGGAAGTCCGGCACAGGAGGAATGGAGAAATGGATCCTGCTTTTAGAAAGGTCTCTATTCTACACAGAATGTCATTACTTAATGTACCACTGATGTAATTATTTTGCATGTCTGAGACTTTAAAAACAGAGGGAGGGAAATTGGCAAGGAGAAAGGAAGTTACTCCCTCCAAGTCACTATCCAAGTGGTGACTCAGTCTTCAGGTTCCTAGTCCAGTGACCTGTCCCCTGCTCTGCTACAGCTTGCCATGAATGCTTTAGGAATATAAATGAAGGGCAGAGAAAGGTAGAATAATTTTCCTCACTAGTTCTTTGGTTTATAATGATAGTAAATGTTTAACTTACTGCAAACTCAGTTTCTCTTACCAAGCATTAGAGAAAAAAATACAATTACCACTGCTAATAAACTGCACAAAACTGCCAGGCACAATGCAGTACAAGTGCACTGAAAACACAATCTATAGCACTGAGTACATTAAGTACTCCTAATATGTGCATTAATGTCAAGATAATTACAGCTATATTAACAGAATTACCTTACTGCTAGCACTTTCTATAAAGCATTAAGTACTTTTCTTTCCTATTACAATTTAGCCAGCTAAACACAACACATTTAAATACTGTCATTGTAAGTACTCCTCCAATCTTCAATAGTAAGCTTATTAATTTATCTAATAACTGCCTGCAAATAGTTGAACCTATCTCACCAGCGTTAGGTAAAATCAAAATAACACTTCAGAACATTATATGCTCTCTTCATTGCATGTATGAAAACTTTTTTACATTCCAAAAAAAGAAACAGACAAATTAAGGAAGTGCCTGATAAAGGCTAAGAATTCACAAATTCAAAAAAAATGAAACTAGCTTTTATAATATCTCTCTGTACTATTACTAGACTATTACGGATTATAGAATAATTATAGATGGACATCCTATTATCCACTTTTAATCATTAGCTACACAGCTTTCAGCAAATTCATGCAGTTAATTCAGCAAACCTCATGAAAAGCCATTCCTTCCAGAGAGGCTTGGGATCAGGCCACTATCACGGAGTCTCATTAGCTGAATAAGATTAGAAAGTGACGGTGCAGTAATTCACTTGAACTCTCGCTCATTCCAACACAGAAGCTTCTGGCTTGCTCTTTATGGAGGGCAAACAGCAGCTTTAGAGTGTGCCTAAAACTTGAAGAATCCAGTTGGACTATGCTTCTACAGAGTCAACAGCTACACAGATACAGCTCACAGTCATACTCACTAATTTTCCTCTTCATATTTCCAGGTGTAGCAGTAGGGCATTTCCTCTCTGTAGGAGTAGTTTTTCCCTTGGAAGCCAGCTGAGGAGTAAAAAAGGAGGACCTTTCTATGAATTACCCCAATAGTACTATATAAACCCTAAGGGCAACAGGAAAAAATACAGAAAACTAAAATATGCCAGAAGGCAGCCACAGAAAAACATGCCCAGCAGTAAAAACAGACAACCATGAAAGATGACAGGAAGATCTTGCCAGCTGAAAACTTCTAAAGACACTTGAAACAAATGATATTTTTAAGCACAGTGAAAGCGTAACTGAAAAAAAAATCTTAATTTTCAATTCCATTTTTCTGTGTATAGGAGGGGAAAAAACCTCACTTGACAATTAATGCGAAATGAAGGGCAGGTTCTGAAGAAACTACAGTTACCCCACTCATTCCCCTAGCAACGCTTTCTGCCATTTCTCCTTCCCAACTTTGCACCTGCAGCACACACGCTGTCTGGCTCTATATGGAACCACAGAGTAATTTTAGGCTGGAAAATACTTTTAACATCACTGAATTCAACAGCAAAACTCCCACTGCCAAGTCGTCCACTAAACCATGTCCTCCAGTGCCACATCTATACATCTTTTAAATACCTCCAGGGATGGCAACTCAACCACTTCCCTGGACAGCCTTGTTTCAATGCTTAACAACTCTTTCAGTGAAGACATTTTTCCTAATATCCAATCTAAACCTCCCCTGCTGCAACTTGAAGCCATTTCCTCTTATCCATTGTTGTTACTTGGGAGAACAATGCCTACTTGGCTACAGTCTTCTTTCAGGTATTTGTAGAGAGCTGTAAGGTTGCCACTGATCCTGTTTTCCTCCAGGCTAAACACCTGCAGCTCCTTCAGCCACTCCTTATCAGATCTGTGCTCCAGACCCTTTCCCAGCTCCATTGCCCTTCCCTGGACAAAAGCTGGGGGCTATTTTTTTATCTGATCTGTGACTGATTCACTCAATTCACTTCCTTCTTTACTCTGTCCAGCTCAGACTCGACTCTTCAGACACTGCTCAGGCTGGTTTTAGCCCCTATTCAAAGGAAAAAAAATCACATTTCCACAAGTCCACTTCTCTCTCCTCCCACAGAGCTGACTGTCATCACTTACATGCAAATCATGTGTGTGTAACAAAAAGCCAGAAGTTCAAGTCACATGTGAAACACTTGAGGGGAATTGGAGCTGAGCTTTTTTAAACTAGCTTTCAATCAATTCCTCAGCTGGTGCATTTACAACACGGTCAATAACAATCTTACAAACTCTCACTCTCCAAAACCATAGTGCTTTAGTTCTAAAAAGGATGCAGTTACTCTACTCCCTCTCTCGCACTTTAAATACATAAAGCAACATGTGACATACACAGTATGTATAATACGTAGTCACACATAAAGGAAAAGAATACTATGTGTATATTCAAAATTAATCTAGCATTGTTCTAGACATACACATTTTCCAGGGGGAAAAAAAATCCTTAAAAAAACTGTAAGAGGTCAGAGACCAATGCAGGATCAGAGTAACCAGTCTCTGTGCTCTTAGCTACTGTCTTTGCAATAGCAAAAACACAGGATACTCCACCAATCTTTTGACCACCAGTCAAAGGTCCAGCACGAGCATTTTTTTGAGCACAGCTGAAATGGAACAAGGTACACAAATAAGAGTATGATTTCTTCTTCAAAGTTCTTTCTTATTTCCCTGACTTTTCAATTTATGTTGGTCTTACCTTAAATAAAATGTACAGGATATATAAGAAGATGCCAAATCCATATATAGGGATAATCTGCCCCACAAGACCTCTCCCAGTTCCACCAGTGCTTCCACTGCCACCTCCACCTGCCTTGGCTTTGGCAACTGCTTCAGCAAGGTGAGACCTCGGAAAATGAGGGGTAGCTCGGCTGTCAGGAGTGGCGTGGGAATGCATCCTTGGTGGAAAGCGACCAAGTTTCCCTGAAAGAAAACACACAACAATCATTTTTCTTCAATTACTTCTCACCCTTCTACATGCAACCTCAAACTGCAGCTGCTGCAGCTGACCTATTTTGTTTACTTGTAAATGCACTATCACTGACGAATAAGTAACTTGTTGGACTGTAAATACAAAGGCTGTGAGCCTGATCTTTCAATATTATGCAAAGGCATGATTAGTGTATAAAACACAACACATCCACCACCCTGATGTGTGGCTGCAGTGTTTGCCCAGTATAGATTTTCAGCTATTGCCATAAGAAATAGCATTTTACCTGATTTTACCCATTTGTCTTGGGTTGAGCTGGCAAAATGCCAACTGCCCAAGTACAGAGAAAAAGGGTTCCTCCTCCCCCCAACCAGCCAAAGGGAGAAAGAAGAGGGAGAGGGAAAAAAAACCCTCTAAACCAGGTTTATGCTGAAACTAACTACATGTATTTATACAGAAAAGAGAAAATTAAGAGAAAACTACAATATAACACACACTTACACAAGTTATATATAACTTCTCACTCTCCAATAAGCACAGATTTTACTATTTTAACTACAAATCATCCTAAAAAAAGTCAATTCCCTAAAGACAGACTTAAGCAAAGAGCAGAACTAAGAACAAACATTTTACTTCCCTAAGATAACATGATGGTGAGCCAGTGCTGTGGGCTTGGGCCTCCCCGTCCTTCCTGGGACAGCACGGTGTGTCCTGCTGGAGCAACAGCTACGAAACAACAGCCCAAGCCACTCCCACACACTGGATTTTACTTCTTTTGAGATGATGTAGTATGGTATGGAATACAATATTACTGGCTAAAAGAAGTCAGCTGTTAGCTAGCCCAGCCCAGCTCAAGTCAGCTGACAATTCTAGGCCTAATCTGAATTTTAAAACATAAATTTAGGCCCACCTGGCTAAACCCATGACATCATTGAATAATGAATGATAAAGAAAAGTGGTGGCACCTCAAGCTGTTCTTAAAAAAGGTCTAAGGTAAAGCAAGGTAAGAAAGGAGATAGAATGAAGCTTGGGACATACTATTTTGGCATGTTAGAGAGAAAAAACTTCTAGGCAGGATAATATAAAACAAGAAAGAGGAGCAAGCATAAATGGACGTACAGATGCTTAAGTCAGAGTGCAGAGAGCCTGGAACAGTGCTGCAGATAATTGCATTCAACTGAAAGGCACAAGAGCCTCAATAAATTTAAGTTCACCCACTATTCTATTTTCTTGCTGCCCTCAAGTCAACAATTTTGCCAAGAAGTTCACCATTTTACTCTCAGCAGTGTAGCTCACATCCTGCTTTCTGTCTCCATATCCAGCCTGAACATGCACCTGCACTCCCTTCACTGACCAGGCCCGCAGTGAATTACTCCGCCATGGCATCTGGTGGCAGGAGGCACTGGATGAAAGCCCCAGAGATGGGATCTGCCAGGCTGGGCTGCAGCTCACTCCCTGGTGCCCGCTGTAAAACTCCCCCTCCTTGGCACACACAGCCTGGACACGGCTGACTGCTGCTGGGACAGGCTGCATGTGCTTGCATAAAGAAAATGAGAAGCAGGTTTGAAATTGCACTGAAAACAACTAACTTTATTTCTGTGAGTAGCAAGCTGCAAATATTTTTATGAAACATAAGAGAAAAATTTATTAACATTTGGGGTTGCTAGGAAACACTACCATAGGAAAGTAAATTCCTGAGCAGAGAAAATTGCAGTAAATACCTACTAGGAAGTGAAATCAATAATTTGTGAAATTCTGCTATTAAACCCACATTTTTCTTGTAGATGATAGCACACATTCTAGGAGTTCTTTAGTGAAACTGCCAGGGTACACCACCACTGACCAAACTGACTCTTAGATTAGCTTGACTTTGAGGAAGCTGTTATCTTGCAGTTAAATTTTGGTGAATTATTCAAAGCCTGTGATGGAAAGCATAGCACCTTATTTACAAGTCCCAGTGCTCCCGCAGTAATGCCCTGTAGCACTAGGTCACTGTGGAAACCAATGTGGTGTCATGCAGAGAGCAGTATCGCTGAGGTGGGGATGAAGAACCAGGATAGATAAACCTTATGCAAATATTCTTTATGGAAAAGAGAGAGATCAAGAAAGCAGAAAATAATTGTCAGAGTCTAAACTGTATTTAAAGAGAACAGTTTTCTAAATTATCCACAAGGTTTCCTTTGTGATTTAAAAGATTCAATTCAATTAAAGATACTCAGGCCAAAGGGACACACAATAGACATTTCATTATCAAAATAATTTTAAAGGGGAATTTCATGGCTCCTACTAAGTCTTCCTAGTTGATTTTTAAACTTTTATAATTATTTCCTTATTTAAAAAAATACTATTTGCCATAGTATTTTACTGTGAAGAACCTGTGCAAATTACAGATGAAACTGATGGCACAGGCAACTTAAAAGCATCACACACATAAAACTGTTAAATACATAGTATACATGGTATATAAATGTAAATTACAACAATTTGGATGCCACTGTCAAATGAACAAGACACCCTGCGCTATTAAAAATCCCAACACCCTAGCACATGCACCAGCAGGTGATAAGACTGGATTCCACATTTTCAAAACACTTGCATATGGAGACAACAGCATAGTCTCCATCAATGAAATCAAGTGACACTTGTACAAGAGCACAGAAAAGCACACGTTGGGTCCTCGTTTGATGGACCATCCAGCTGCCAGGGCTGATGGTGTGTACTTCAACAGGACATTTTCCATGCTGTGGGAAGAGCATGAGCTCCATTTAGCTTGGAAGGGGGCCACAGTGCTGCTTTGCTTTTGAAATGTTTCTCAGCTCCCCTGAGATAGCCCGAGGGCTGCCTTCATGCAGACCTGATTGCTTCGTGTGATAACTCCACCAAATACACCCTACCTGGCTTTGCAATCTTTCTACCTATGATTTAGCCGACACATTTAATAATTTTGTTGGTTTAACGCTTCAAATCAACTTTGCAAACAAGCTACAGGGCAAGCAGAGCATGTTTTGTCTAATCCCATCCCTTCAATAGCTTTAAGTCAAAAAATGAAATCATGCCCTAGCAAACATCTGTGTTGTTTAAAAGACTGTAGGTTTCTGAATGTAGATGAAGTCCTGAATAGCACTTTCACATTTGAGTTTTAATCTTTTAACAATATCAATGCTCAAATAAAAAAGAAGCAAATCTTAAAAACTGTAACACAACAAATACAACAGCCAACCAGATGATGACATTCAGACCACCTAAACATCTTTTTTCCAAAAAAGTTGTTACATGTTCTACCCAATATGGCTTAGGAATTGTTATTGAGCCCAAGCTTGACTAATTATAAAGTTATTTAGACTTAAGTCACTGTACAATTCAGCACCTCCTAGTCTAGGTAATATGTCTTTCTGCAACATCTGACCAGCTGTAAAATGCTGGGATACATACCTACATATATAATAAAAATTAAAGTTTGACATACAGTACATACATGAGGTTTGCTACATGAGGTTTGCACTTCATTTCTTAGGAGATATATGACACATAACTTCAGTTATAAAATGTGCATGTTCTTCAGAGCCCAAAAGTGTTGGAGGAGATTTAGAGATGGGAAATGTCAGTCTGGGAAGTTGTGGCTTGTCCAAGCTGAAAGCAAAGGAAAGGATGCTGTTCTTGCCACTCCTCCAAACTCAACAAATCAGCTCCTCGGGGCACCCACAATTCTGCTCATGCTCTGCTGTAGGTGTTTTGCCTTTTTGGTTTTGTTTCCATTCCCAAACCATGTCTACACTATTGGTTTGGAAATGCTAAGATTAAATCTCTTTTTTGACAAGTAATACATTTACTGTTTCTTAACTGCTCGCAAAACAAACCAAACAAAAAAACATCACCCTGAGAATAAACCAGTAATCAGGCATTGGAATGAGCTGCTCAGAAGTGGTGGATTCACCGTCCCTGGAGATTTTTAAACACAGATTGGCCGTGGCACTGAGTGCCATGATCTGGTAAAGGGACTGGAGTTGGACCAAGGGTTGGACTTGATGATCTCGGAGGTCTTTTCCAACCCAATCCATTCTATGATTCTATGATTCTGTGGAAGGGATACAGAACTACCCTGCTTCCTCAGCAACATAAATTCCAGTCCTGCATCCTATATTCAAACTGTACTCTGATTCCTCCGTTTAGGGATGTTTAAGTGCCATTTACATTTTCCCAGTAAAATGCTGACCATTGTGACTGAAAAAAATACACACCATTTTTTCAGACTGTCACAGGGATCAGAAATGAAATATACTTCTGTGAGATTCAGAACTCAAAAGTTTTGTACAATGCCCTCCCCTGCTCTGTTGGAGTTGATATTTAAACATGTCTGCCTTAAGCAAAGCTTTTGCTAAGTAGGATATGCAGGACCTCCCTCTCTGGTTGAAGCCTTCACCTCAGGACACTTGAATCAATCTTTAGCCCCCCTCAGCCATGTATTTTCATAAACTATTTTCTCTCTCTCTGTATCCAATGAGTTGAATTGGCCAAAGGGTTCTAAAGCTGCAAGTGGCACCTACAGAAAGACTCTTGGACTCCATGATAACATAACTTTATATTGTGTAAGACTGAAAATGTTCTCTCAGGTTTTCTTGCATAACCTCCATGTTTGGTGTAATAGCTTAGAATGATCTACACAGAAATTGTTTTCTTAACATTTAATCTCTCTTTCAAGACATTACATAATTTCTACTGCTATTCTTTAACACTCTAAAGTTCTCGACCGTGTCTGCCCACAGAAACTCCAAGTAATTAATCCTTTTTATAACACTGCCCATTCATTTCGTTCACTGTTGAGGGAACTCTCTATTTCAGTATTATACACTTTCACAAAATGTATGTCTTTTTTTTTTACATGTACAGTCATTAATATTTTTCTCTTTTAAGTGTTTTTGTAAACACTACTCATTCTGGCAGTCTAACATCAAGATGACCTAGATGAACAGTATGCAATTATTTACTTCTTGTTCTTTTGGTGGCATTCACAAAATAGCTGTAACTCTGTTCCCAGCAACACAACTTTAGAAACCCAGCCAACAAGATTAGAAAGAATGACAATTTTTAAATCCTTACTTTAAACCACTGCACACGTGTTTTTAATGGCCACTGTCAAATACTTGAATATTTTTTTATTAAATAGTACATGTGCAGGTTAAAAACACTAAAACTACCCCAAATGGAAAAATCTTCATTTTCTTCAGGACACCTGTAGGCAACTGATCTGTGCATTGCATAAATCCAAGCTGAGTAGAGGCATTGGCTGAACTGTCATATATTTTTCTTTAATGCTGATGCCACTAGATTGTTCATAAGAATGCAGACAGACTGCTACTGTCATGGAGCTGTATTGTATTTCTGAAACTACCAACTTAAGAGAGTAGCTTTGTAAAATCCATGGAATGTATTTATGAACACGACTTAAAATGCACTTTTTAACTGCTAGTAGCTCTTTTTTCCCCTCTTTTACAAAAGACAAAAAACCTCCAGTGCCTGTCCATGCTGTAGACTAGAAACGTGATACATGCACAATAAGGTCTTTAAATAAGCTTTTTCATATACATGAAACTATTATTGTGAAAAAGAGCAACATTCCCACCTGAAATATATTATTAACTTCTCCAGTTCTATGCTCACCATTTTCCTAAAAGAGACCCCTGAAAACAGCTTTATTAGAGAAAGTGCCATGCTTAAAACCTGTTTCAATAAAAAGCCTTCTGGTAACAGTGAGTTCTATCAAATGGTAGTAAACTTTAAGCATGTTTTATTCAGAGACATTTTGCCCCCAAGACTACAATAAGCACTTTATTAACTTCAAGAATGACATGATTACTTCAAGACCCTGAAACTCTCATCAGGTAACTGCAGTTATCAGTGCACCAAAGAGGATGACTAATGACAGATATGAATTGAACTGTTCAATGAAGATTTATTCTTCCAATAAAAAAATAACTTCAGGTGAAATAAAGTTTGGTCTGCAGAGCAGGTGTAATGAAATTCCTGCTATCAAATTGAAAATATGGACTATAAACTCTCATCTTAAACTGATCAGCTGAGGCAAGGTGATACATCCTGAGCCAAAGACAGGGGTGCAACAGGAGAGCGTGCAGAGTGCTCGCAATGCACCAGGCACACACTACCTTGTTCTGTACTGTGATCTCTGCAGGATAATGGAGAGTATTTATACGACTTATTTTAAGCATTTAACTGTGGTGGTGCTACATCACCTCACTACAGCACTGCTCCAAGCTGGCCGTGCTACCACAGGTATGAGCATCATTCATCAGACAGATGTCACCCAAAATAATTTGGCGCAAAGTTTGCTGTTGGGTGTTTTAGAGCCAATTTTTCTGTCAGGCCAACCTGCAGCCAAAGAGAGAAGCACCACATTAACTGGCAACTGCCTAGGACTGCACTGCTGTGGGAAAATGGTGTGCCAAACTCCCTCATCTGGTAACACTGCAGGTTCAGTTGGGAGCTGCACAGGGATAGAAGTAAATGGAGAAACAGGTAGCACATCCCAGAGTGTCTGCTCCCATCCCTGCTTCAGGCAGGTGACTCCACAATCCTCACCAAGCCCCTGTGTTGCTGCTCAGTCTTTGAGGGGCCCAGCACGGTTCCCTCACACCCCTGCTCTTGATGAGCTGTCAAAAACTCAGGTTTTCAGTGTTAGCAGATTCTGCAATGAAACTACAAAACTGCAGATCTACAGTGTTGACAAACCGATTTTCAAGTTCTTAAAGGCCAAGAACACACAAGGTAACCACGGACAGGGTGGTTGTAGTATGGAAATTGCACATTTCAGTTCAACATTAACATTATTTTATCAGTAACTTCACCCTGAATGTCCTTAGAAAACCCTGGTAAATGAAACCAATGTCACTGAAGTGTGCAGAATGCCGAACCTGTTGGAAGGATGCACAAGACAGTCACTGAACATGAGCACCTGTGGGACAGCATCCAGCAGAACCTGTAAGTTCTCTGTACTTCCATCCACCTCACCTTTGGCTTGAGGGCAGCCCTGGGCAAAAATCCTTCTCTGCCAAGACCTGGGGCTACGATACCAGCTACTTTTGTAAATTGCCTTGGGGAAAAACACCTGCAGCAGAAAGCAATGGGCATAAAAAGAATGGAAGATGCTTGTATGAACCCATTTCTCCAGAACTTAAGAGGGGACATGCAGAGTGGGAGGGCAGGCATGAAGGACACAGCTTGAGCCACAGGATGTGAGCCCGAATGAGTCATCACGTGGCACAGTACGATGAGAATCTGGTGCATGAACACAAAGTTTAAAACGCCGGAGTAGGAAACTAAACAATGAAGGCGATTCAAATGAGATTTTATTTCATATGCAACAACAAAAGCATTCTGTACAGAAAATAACAAAATATGAAGTTTCTTTAAAAAAAGTGATGTATCACGATGAAACAAAACAAAACAAAACACAAAGTGATATGAACATGTCACTTTTCACTAGCTTTAATATCCCATACTTAAATTAAATTAAACTTGGAAGATTTTAAGCTACTAAAAAAATAAGAAGGTAAATCACAGAGATAACAACGAATTAATCCTTTGGCAGTTCTCACGCCCCTAAGGGAGGACCACGGGGAGGGACGCGGGAAGGAGGAACTACACCACGTTCCCATCCCGGGTGGCGGAGCTCCCTCCGCGCAGCCCCGGCCCTGCCCGGCGCCCCCTCCGCCCGCCCGGCCCGGGCTCTCCCCGCGCAGCGGCACCGCGGGGCGGGGAGAGATGGACGGGTGCGACGGCGAGCAGCGGCCTCTTACCATCGGGCGGCGCGGGCTCCTGCCGGCCGGCGCCGCGGGGCAGGAAGGTCCGCGGCAGGAGCAGGGACACGCAGAGCACCAGGCAGGACACCGCGGCCACCCGGCAGCACGTCCAGCCCGCCATAGCCGCGCCGAGCTCGCGGGCTCTGCGCAGGCGCGCGCAGGCGTCGGGCGGGAGCCTGGGGTGGGGGGGANNNNGGGGGGATAGGGGCGGCGGGAGAGGGAGGTGGGGGGAGCCTGGGATGGAGGTGTTGGGGTTGCCGGGATGGAGGTGTGGGGATCC
The DNA here is from genome assembly GCA_013396695.1 of Sakesphorus luctuosus. NCBI lineage: Eukaryota > Metazoa > Chordata > Aves > Passeriformes > Thamnophilidae > Sakesphorus > Sakesphorus luctuosus. Next base: position 833,899 of record VWZD01010832.1, read on the forward strand.
CAGGATGGAGATGTGGGGATCCCGGGATGGAGATGTGGGGATCCCAGGATGGAGATGTGGGGATCCCGGGATGAAAGTGTTGGGGATGCTGGGATGGAGGTGTTGGTAGCCCTGGATGAAGGTGTTGGGATATCGGGATGGTGTTGGGATCCTGAGCTGAACATGTGGGGATCATGGGACGAGGGTGTTAGGAGGGTCTGGTGTGGGTTGGGTCCTTGTGGAAAAGCCCTGAACCTCAGAAAAGCAGGACAGGGTGTAGAGGGCACAGAAGTCCCCTTGCAACAAAGACGAAGGGGAACTTTTTACGTGTAGTGACAGGACAGGAGGAAATGGCTTCACACAGAGAGTAGGTTTAGATTAGATATTAGGAAAACAACTCTTTGCTGTGAAGGTGGTGAGGCAGGAGGTTGCTTGGAGAAGCTGTAGGTGCTCCCTCCTTGGAAGTGTTCAGTGCCAGGTTGGATGGAGGTCTGAGCAACCTGCTCTAGGGAAAGATGTCCCTGCTCATGGCAGAGCGCTTGGAACAAGATGGTCTGTAAGGCCCCTCCCAACTCAAACCACTATATAATTCCATGAATTTTGCTACCCCCCCGTAAGTATTTCCCAGGCTCTCACCTGCTCCTTGCCTGTAGCACTGCAAACCTACTGAGGGAAAAGAAAAAAATAACCTACACTATGCCCTTTTTTTCACTGCTGTGCAGGATTTCAGCTGGTCTCTGCTGCTGGCAGTGATGGCAGGACAGGGCAGGAGGGCAGAGGGTGCCCAAAGCTCTGCATATCCTGCCGTGCATGGCAGTAGCAGCAGAGTGGTCCCTGCTGCCCTCCCTGGCCTGGGAAGGGGCCAGGACCTTACTTGTGGCAGAACTGCTGGTGGGCTTGCAGGGGCAGGAAGGCATCTTAGCTAAAAGCACTGTTAGAGGCTGTCCATGGCTCTCCTGGATTCTTCATGTGGATATGTTTGCTTCCTTTCAGCACACAGGAAAAGTGTGGAAAAGTGTAGAAAATCCAGACCATATTTAAAATTAATTCAATTTACTGCAACTATCTAAGACATTTAAAAATTATAAATGTGCATATATTTTCAAAAGAGAGCTTGAAATACACATATTTAAGTGTGTTTGTTTGGGTTGCTGCTGTGCAAAGTTGTCCTGAAACCACCTTCCTTATACACTAATGATAAAAGATTGTAGTAAAGAGTGAGGTTCAGTGTTTGCATTTTCACTGACTTAAGCAAAATACTGCCAGTCATGTCAAATTAAATTATATGGTTTTGTGTTTCCATTATATTTATATTACACTGTATTACTGTAGTTGAATTAGACTATTTTCCATGGGGTCTGGGCTGTGACTACTGAATTTAACTCACTTTACGCAAGAGCTACCCTTAATTAGACTTGAGCTGAGAGCAGAATTGGTTTGACTAACGCTGCAGACCACTACGGCAGCAGAATACCACAGGCTGTTAAATTACTTCCAAAGAGATATCCACTGACTGAACAGCTGGAACCGGGTGGACAATTCCAGAAATTGTTGTTACTGAGCACCTCAGCCCTGGGGAGATGGCAGCCCTCAGCCAGGACCCACCAGCACTTATGAACTAACTTGGCTGGACTATCTCCTTCCACAGCTCCTTCACCCACCACTCAGTCACCAGGTCTCAGACACCTCACAGTAGCATTTCTGGGAGTCCCCCTCTGTTCCTGGAAATAAAAATTGTGGAAGCTGTTGTTTCAGTGTCTATGTCTCTTTCCTAAACTTGTCAGCAGCTTTTGATGCCTCCCTCCAGAGGCCAAGTTAACAGGCAGGGGCATCAAAAGGAGTGTTGCCTTGATTGGAAATGTGTTATCAGTTCACTAACAACAAATAATTCCCTCAGTCTGTCATGGACAATATATTGTTGTTCTCTGGCAATGGATGGGCTACCATGAATAGCAAGTTTTGTCTCTTCATTGAGAAGAAAAAGTTTTTTAGCATCGTACAGCAGTGACTCATTGCAGATACTTAGGAATGTCATCTTCAGCACCTCATGCTGTTGAAGTTATCCAAAGCATCAATCCTTAAGCCAAAAGTAAAACAACCTTCTATAACCACAAGGAGAACACCACTGGCCTGGCACAGCACTCCTGGGAGTCACTTCTCTTTCCCTTGTTACTGTTGGGATCTGCAGGAAGGACAGACAGCAACTGGGAGAGCAGCACCACATCCTGAGCCTTTCTAGGCATTAGCTGCCACTGTCAAAGGGTGGTTTCGCCATTCCAAGTGTCATCAAGCCAGTTGATCCAAAGCACTGATATTTGTGGGCTTCCTTGGTGATTAGGTTTGATACAGCAGATTGCTTTTCCACTCTTTCTTTGTTCCTAGGAAGGTCACCAGAAGAAAAAATAAATCCTTTATGACAGTTTTCTCAGTGCTTTTCCCCCACATCATGCAAAGCCAAAAAGGAATGGGAAGACTGATGTTCTACAATTAGCATTTCATGTGGAAACACCAGCTTTCTGATCCCATTGTGGGACTTGGTCCATGGCCACCCAAGAAGCCTACAGCAGCTCAAAGCTAAAGCAAGGAACTTAATACTGGGATTATATGGAGAGACTGCATAGATTCAATCAAGAGTTACGTTGAAAAAAAATAAAATGGAGGACTTGATAAACCCCATTTTTTTTCTACAACGAAACCCAGAATTCCGGCAGGGGAAGCCTAGGATTCTTGAGCGTCACTATAAGGATAGATCTAGTCCTTTGTGGAAGTCACAGGTGAAATCCTTCTGGTTCAGCTTGCTGAGAACCCACTTCTAATAGTACAGAACAATGTTGGGAACAGCATCTGAGATTAGCTCAGTTGGTTAAAACTTGGTTGTAATAACGCCAAGGTCATGGGTTCAATCCCCTACGTGGGCCATTGACTTAAGAGTTGGACTCGATGATCCTTGTGGGTCCCTTCCGACTCAGAATAGTCTGTGATTCTGTGATCTCAGCAGGAAGATCAAGAGGACATTTCCCTTCTGGGAAGGGAAAATACCATTAATATATTCTGATCAGAATATGTTTTTCTTAGACCACAGCCTGAGTACTGCGAACACCATGGTTGCTCACATGACCCTCACAAATGTCAGCCTCGTCAAGTGGGTTTCACTGTATTTAGATTGGTTTAGGGCGGTCCCGTGGCGTAGTGGTGAGCACTCCAGTCTCTGACTCCTAGGTGGCGAGTTCGAGTCTCAGTATAGGGGCCGCCCCGGCAGTTAAATGCCTCCCTGCCATTCGATCCCGTCAGATCTCGTGTGCGTTGCAGGGTCAGCCCCGGTGTTAGAACCAGGTGCTGTAGATAGTCCTAAGGAGAGTTCACTGTCACTGTCCAAGCTTGCTTGGCCGTGGCAAATGAACCTTAGGACTTAAACGGTGGGGCCAGTTCTGCGCACGCTGAGCCTCACCTAAAAAAAAAAAAATCCCACTGCGCAGGCTCAGAGGGCACACCCACGTGGGGAGAGCCCTTCCCAAATCTTCGTTCGCGAAGATTGGCCATTAACTTAAGATTGGTTTGAATTGTGTTTGCCATTATATGTAAAGAGATGTTTTCACAGAATGATGTCCTTATAAGTGCTAGTATTCCTAAATGTCTTCTTTGACTTATGTTTCCAAACTGATATAAGTACAGCCTTTATAATATTCAGAAACAGCCCTTACATAACAAAATACCTCCAGCTGAGGTAATAGATATTCAGCAGGTATCAGTAGAAAACTCCAGCAAATTATTTATTATGAACTTCTGGAAGGCAACATTACAAACTGATTTAATTGTATTTGTATTTATTTAACCCTTGTCTTCTCCTACTTAATTTTCTTTGCTCTCCCATGCTTTTCAACTTGCCTAGTTTCTCCTTATTATGGGACAAAGTTTTTAAACATCATTTATCCAGTATGGATCAGAGTTGGCTTTTTTCCCCCCTTGTTTTTATGCTTTTTCCCTAAGGATGTTCTTGTGCTACTTTATTTTGCAAGTAAGCTCAAAACCCAGCAAATCACAGTGTGAGTTGTGGAAATCATACACATCCGTGCTGGCACTATCAGCATCGAAGCTGATGCCATCCCTTTGCACAAGTATTTGCAACTTATTTTGACTTTTTCCTTTCATAGGGGAAGGATTATCTTCAGAAGTCATAACCTTTCTCAGATGTGTAGCTCGGGATCTGCATGAGCTACAGTCTATGGCCTAAAGAATACTAAACTCCGGATTATGTAGAGCAATATTCAACAGTTCTGAAAACGAGGAAAGGCATGAATGCTCGAGAGTGATTGCTGATAATTCAGTGAGGAGAAAATTAATGTGAAAGAACTTGAATGAATCATTTTAAGCCTGTCTTTTTTTTTGTCTGCATATTCTTCACTGGCCACATATAAATTGCTCTAAAAATGAACAATCTTTGATATAAATGTAAATCAGCAAGAAATTTCTTAACTTAATCTGACTAACAATTGACACAAGAGCTTTCTCATATATCTAGGTCTTGTCAAAAGCTATGCTACTACAGCTTCTCTCATCTGAACTTAGAGAGGTGTTTGTGTGCATGTGGCAAGTGTACTTCTCATTGCGGAGTAACCGAGTAGCAAAAGACCAAATGCTACTGCAGTAGGCAAATGCAATCAGTGCAAAGCCTAAGAGCCTTTTTCTGAGGGAAAATATAATTCCTTGGTAATTCCCAAATCTGTTTATTAGCTGCAGAGCAGGAAAAAATCACTGGCTGGTCTGCACTGGCAGAGTTCTCTGGGAAGGTCTCTGTGGTGTGTTGTGCTCTCTGTTCTGCAAGTGAGGATTTTGTGCACAGCACAAGAGCCAGCACAGCTGCTGCCCTCACAGTGTGCTGAGCCGGTGCCGTACCTAAGATGCAAAAATGGGTCACATCCTCTGTGCCTTCTGTGGGTAGCCTGGAACATAGATGTGGTTTCTTGTCTTCTGTGTGTGAGCAAAACTATTTGGCATATGTTCAAGTCTTCTCCTTACTGAGAGCTGGAGGATTTGCTTCTAAATGAGCGGTGTTGGTTAGAGGCTGCCTGTGTATTTTCCAACTCCGTGGTGAGTTGTTCAGGTAACATCAGGTAGCAGATGGAATTGCTTACACAATGTGATCAGGAACACATTAAAGGGGATGGTTTAACCTATGGACAAGGTGATGCCTTGCTCATCTGAGCTTTCTTTCTGCTGATCAGTGACACCAAGAAAGATGCAGGGAAAAGCCCTTTTCTGTTATTGATCAGCAGAAAGAAAGCTCAGATGAATTCTGTGGGCCCTTCTGTCACCAAAAAAAATAAATATGGGAAGTAGTATTCTGCTCCAATTAATTAAACAAACTGATATAAATTCCGTGCTTAAATCGTACTTTGCATATCCATAATCTCTGCAGTACATTTTATGTATACTTTACCCTTGGGTAAAAATTTGTGAGCATTTAAATGCTTTCTCATATAATCTTGCTAAAGCACGCTCTTCCCTATAAATATTCATACCACTGCCAAAACATTTACAAGCTTTCCCCAAAGGTGAAATATGTGTAATGTACTTTGCCTTCTGGGTATAAATATTATCCAATACATTTTGGTTAATATGAATACACTAATTATTCTTGTAACCCTTTTTAAAAGGGTCATCCTCATGATGTGAATTTTTTAAAAATGTAATTACAGTAATTGGATACTTAATCTAATTAAAATTGGCTTTATCTTTAATGGGAATTTTTCTAAAGAGACAGAATGACAATTGACTTTCTGATAATCACTGTTTTCTTTCACCTAGAGGATGCATTTAGTACAGTAGGAACCAGAGAACATGGCCTCTTAACTGCATGCCAGCCACCTTTAGGACCAGTTAAACTACAATTTTATCCATTACCAGGCAAAACTTTAACTTTACTTAGAAATAAAAGTTCCTTACCCTGAATTGATTTCATCATGGCCCAGGTACAGATAATTTAGGGAGTGTTTATCATGCTGACTATGATGCAAAACGTCCCTTAGAGAAGGTGCTGTGTGGGGGAAGGTGCCAACCTCCCGAAGCCTGGCTCTGTTAGTGGCTGTAGGTGCAGTCACATGTGTGATGAGCTCTGCTGTCTTTGGGAGCTGCACCTGGATGGACCCCAACATGTTTGAGGTGCATGTAAATTCTCACTGACATCAACAGAACTCCAGTACAGAGACAATTTGGATTATCTCCTGCACTTATTATTGGGGTCAACATTTCTAGTGTGGTCTCTAGAGGCACATTCTATGCACAGTGTCACTGGAAGGACTGTCAGTGTTCAAAAGGGAAAGACTACTTTGGGTACACACTGCCAGTCATGGGGGAGCATCTTTTACTGTGGGAAGCCAAGGAGGACCAGGCAATGGCAAAGTTGGGAGTTGTGTTACAATAAGACTGGAAAAGTGGATTCATGTCACTACCTTCAGATACCTGTGACATAAACATTTATGTCTGCTATAAAGCTGCCTGGCCTTTCAGGGTCTTTGCTTTACTGGAAGCCAGGCAAGAGAGAAAGACTTTCAAAGAAAATCAATCAACTGTTTTGTAGGCTTAACTTGCCAATAGTGTCTTCTGATATGACTAAGTACAAAGAGATATATTTCATAGAGGAATAAATAATTGTTTACTAAGAAGGAAAACCATCTACATCTACACAGTGTTTTCTAGAAAAATAAGATAAAAATATATAGATTATATAGAATGGGCAAAATCATCACCTAGTGCAGAGAGACACCACTGTTTCTGAAGTACCTTTATTAATTTGGTATCAGTGTCATCTGGGGAATGATCTAATGGCTAGAAGAGTCTTTTAGGTTTCAGCCCCACAGCCTGGTGTCTGCTGCAGCAAGAGCGTCTTGCAGGATGGCTGTGGTAATGACTGGTAGAAAATCTGTGCCTGTGTCTCTGTAAATGCTCTCTGTGCCTCTCACATCCACCCAGCTGCTGCACCTGGGCAGTTTGCTGGAGCTGACAGACCAGAAGCACCAGCCTTGCATTTTCCATAGGAAGCTATTCTTTGTGCCTGGAGTTTCTGCTGAGCTCAGCCCTCTAGTAGCCCACTTGGACAAGCAATCGGCTAATGACAAAGAGAACAGGTTGTGTTACTGTACTACTTTTTAGGTCAGGATGAATAACTATGTATCTAGTTCTGTTGAGCATGATGTGAAGTAGCAGTGTATGCAGAGTTGCTGAGGAAAAGGAGGATGGAGGTGATGCTGTGATTAAAACACTATGTTTCAGCATCAACCTGTACGTAACACACATAATAGAAAAGAGGCCTCTAAGACAGCCATTTTTGTACTGCAAAAAATCATTAATTTTGGAGTGAAATTAGCACTGATTAAAAGAAGCATTTCAATTAAAAACAGGTACCAGGAAAAGCTGATCATAAAATGAGTGCATAAGTTCAAAACATCATTAGAAGTACCAAGCAAGCCTCAAGCTTCATCTGAGAACTGTGGGTGGTCTCAAACAGTAGCTTTCAGCTTATTAAATACATTTGCTGTATGCAAAAAGAAAATTGATGCTGAGAACACATCTGTTTTGTGGTTTTGCTCTGAGGCCACTATTGGCTACTCAGTACAGAAGAACTGAGAGGATAACAATGTGCTAGAAAAATCTGAGCTCTTCAGAAATAAATTTCTGGAGTGCTGTAGGAGTTCCTGTACCTGATTTATGAGGCCAGTTCAAACTACACTTCCAGTATCTAGTGACTGAGGAATCTTGGCAGATGCCCATCTGAATACTTAGAAAAACAGAAGCAATTTGGTTTCACAATCTGTCTTGGGTAAAAACTCTGCATTGCTGATGTTGTCTCCAGATAGGCTTATTGTGAATCTAATATCAAACATTGCTCTAAGCATGAGAGAAAAGTATTGCTGGCTGAAGGGAATAAATATGTTCAGGGAGGGAATAGAGTCTGTTGCCTCTCTTCTCTTTGCAGACATGCAAGTGTTCCTCATCTGTCAGTAGTGCAGTTGCAGGAAGAGACTGCCAAGTAATTTATCCTACAATACCACGGGAAAAGTTTTCTTGCCTAAGAGAAAACTCTGGTCTAAGGAAAAGTTCTATGACAGGGTAGGACACAAAATCTTGCAGAGCAGATTAAGTGTTTCTAATAAAGGAAAATCCTCAAAAGACCAGGCACGACTTTTGCTTTTGACCATAGTCAAGAAAGTGGGTGCCACTTTCCACAATCCTACCATCCACAGGATTATTTCAGAGAGCAATTCAACACTATGCACAGTAAGAAATGAACAGGCTGGGAATCTGAGTGCTAGCAACTTCCTTTGCAGCAGCTTTGATATCTTACATGAATCACAGGCAGAAAAAAAAATCGAATTTTTGTATGTTTCTGAGGTCAGCATCCCTGCAGCATACAGAGTATCATGAGAGGGGGAAATGTTCATATGGAGCTGTGTGTGGCTGGCTGACCAAACAGCTGAAGTACCTGTATTGCAGCACAGTGGAGATGGGAATGAGTCCAGCTGAGGCAGGTGTGGGAGTGATGGGCCACTATTACAGCAGAGTGAGGATAACAAAACATGAGTAGTTCATGCATAGCTTCTCCCCAGCAGAGACACAGCAACTGTAAGTGGAATTTGGGTTAAAAACTCATTTGATTTTGACTAAAAATATGAAAATATCCTAAAAACAAAGCCTGGTTAATTTGAAAGTAATTAGAATTATATTCTAATTTGGAGAGTGCAGTTTAAAGTGACATGATCTCATAAGTGACATGAAAAAAGCAAGTGAGGAAGAATTTAATCTTTTATAGTTGCATGCAAATCCATAACTTGAGGAAGCTGTAAGAAACTGTTTTGCTGGAACAAGAACCCTTTCCCCAAAGCCCTGTGGCTATGTGAAGAGAAAAGGCAGGGGTGAAGTAGCTGGAGGGGGATTTCAGCCCTGCTTGTGAGATTACACAGCTGAGCAGAAACGTGCTTCACTAGTCTGTCTCTTGAGGAAGGGCAGCCCCACACGAGATGTGGGTGCCCATCTCCTGCTCATTTCTGCAAGAGAGAGCTGAGGCAGGGAGGAGAGTCCCTCCAGCTGATGTTGCACCCAGTCTGAGAAGCTGAGCCTGGGAAGAGTATGAGTGGCTCTTACTACAGTTCCCCTTCAGGCTGAAGGTCACACATGGCAATCCAAGGTCCAAACTAATTTATGCAAAACCTGGCACTGGGGCAGAGGACATCTGGGGATGTGGACAAACATAAAATCTGAGTAAGAAAATTAACACAGCATCTAGAGGCATGAGAGGTGCATCTGGAGTTGGGGGCAATCCTTCAGCTACGACCAGATAAGCCTGCTTAATAAGTTGGTAGGATGGTCAATGCTAATTATCACAGGGTGGCTCAGGAAAGGCCAAGAAAGCAAACAAAAATATACAATGCCATCTCCTTTCAGATGCAAACGACTATACAGACCTCTTTACTGCTAAAATCCTGTGTTCAGAAAGCATCTGTTTCTGGGTAACAGATTGCTGTGGTCATCAATAAATTAATTAATTAACAATTTCTTGGTTGCCAATTCATTATATGTTTAGGGACTTTTGCTTTGTAAAGAAACACCAAAGCACTGGAGCACCTATAGTCATTCTTACCATCTCCTTTTGATAGGAGTAGCCCACAACACACCAAACACATCTATTCTTATTCCTTAGCAAAATCCTGCAATAATAAGGAGCCTGCAGCCATTTCTGCACCAAAACCAGGCATCTCAGCAACTCCTAAAGCCTTAAATTTAAGAGCTTGTTGGCTTTTGCACTTAACCTGTCTCTTGCTCTTGAAGTTTCTTTCAAGGTGAAAAATTTGGAAGCACAACTTCGGTTTTTCCAGGAGATGGCAGTGCCACTACAGAAAATAGCTGAGAGGATGCACTCCTAAGGTGACTATTCTGTAATTTGACAGTTTAAAACTCATATATAACAAGTTTTGATTTTTTTTTAAATATATGATCAGATAATTATACTTCAATGACTGTCAAAAGCAATAATGATAGGACTCATTACAACTTTAAAGTGTGTCTGAATTCCCAAGGGCTCACAACAAGCATTAAATCATCTGAATGGAAACAGGAGACATAATTAGGCAGTAACTCATTTCTATCACCTATAGTGTGTGCTATAATTAATTTTTGCCTCACGTGTTCACACTGGATGTTGAACTGCCCTCCTAACACCCATCTCCTCTGCCCCTGCCTGGGGCAAGGGCAGGTGTTGCAAGAGTTGCAGTATCAGGCAAGTAGACAGTAAACCCTGGATTCAATCCGAGGAAATGGCACAGCACATCTGGCAGCACCCAGCAGGTCTGAAGTATAAAGCAGGTGAATAAATGTATTGAAAATTAATTAGGAACAGAGCACTGCACCAGATGCAGTGGTATGCAAACTACATTGCTAAATAGATTGCAGTATGCTAACTAGACTGTCTAAAATATATTCTTGCTTTCATGAACTGTGTGAGCCAATGCCTTTAATTTCCAGGTTGAGCTTGATTTCTGATTATTTTTGTCACATCATATTTCAAGGATTCTGTGTTATGATTACATGTGATTTACTAAAAATAACAGATCAATGAAAAGATGCAGAACTTACTGTGCTTCTCTTTCCATTCACTTACTATATTTTCATAAGTCTTTCATTATAAAAAAAAGGCCTCTATTCACACTAGAAAGGCTACCTACCAGTTCAGTGAGAAGAAGGCAAGCAAAGAGTTATTCTACACCCTGCTAACATATTCATATAAAACTCATCCAATTTTGTTAAGACCTTTTGTGGAGAATCAAAAGTTAGCTAAGATTGTATTGTAATTCCTCTTCCTGACCTGAAAGTCACACAGCTGGATTCAAGTAGGCCAGAAATATGTGCTTTATAGAAACACCTTGTGGTTGGAGGGTTTTTTTAAGCTCTGAAAGTTTATACTGCTGACCCTGCCCTCTGTACCAACAACTGAGTCTCTACTAGGACCTCATGGCAGAAGACAATTTGTTGCAACTGTCAAATAACTGGCAGAAGGAAAGATCCACCTTGTTTCATCCATGTCAGTCTCTGCGTTTTCCTTGTAACAGGGCAAGAGTTACACACTGCCCATTAGACCCAAGATATTCTGGGTTTGTGGGACACAATCAAAATTTAAATACCCTGGAGGAAAATAATTTGCTGCTTGATCCAACAGCACCTTTTGAAGTCAGTGTAAAAATGTTCATTAGCATCAATGAGATTCAGATTAGATCCTTGTTTCATAGTCAGTGGTAATATAACATAATTGGCTGTTCAACATCATCTTTTGCAAATCATAGGAATTCGTGGAAAGCCATGTCAACAGTAATTTCATTTATTGTAACAGCAGCAGCACCTCAATGCTCTTTAAAGCCTTAGAAGCACACACATTATATTTGCATCCCTCCTAGATGGTGCTGAACCCTGTCCCATACTACCTGGGAACACCATTTCACTGGTGGGTGATGGTAGAAGGGAGTGTATAATTTGTGATAATGGAGATACAAGAAGATACACGAAGGAAATGAAGGGATTGCATAATAACTATTTTTATGTGTAAATTCTAATTCTCAGTGTTAATAATGGTGATGAAGTAACTGGAAATGATACTTTGCATTACATACATGATAAAACATCAAGAAATGAATGTATATTGCAGCAAATCTCCCCATTATTTGCCCCTTTCAATTTATTGCTTAGATTTTACAAAAAACCCACATAAATAAGGTATTTAAATAATAAATTTTAAAATATAATTTTCCACATATTAAACTGTGCATCAGATGAGTAGAACAGGTCAACACTAAGGGCTAACCAAACAGGAGCTCAGGTCCTGTGCTGATACCCATCAAGTTAGGAAGAATGAGATTATCAATGACACTGATTTCTGACTAAGCAGTGCTTCAACCAGCCTCATGAAGACCATATCATGACTCTGCACTGCTAGGTAAGAAGATGGCTAGGCAGGGCTTGAAGACTGCACATCAGTGCAGACACCTCAGTTTATATCCATTCAGGATTTAATTCAGTGCTTGAACCAAATGCTGTCATTTAGTGCAAGCAATGCCAACATGGGTGATACAGACCATTTTATCCAGAGGTGTTACTCTATACGTGTGGAGCAAACAGGTCAAGTACAGGCCAAGTACATGTGGAGTGTGGGGCATCAGAACCAGCAAAAAGAGCACAGCTGGCTTCTGTCACAAGTGAGAAACAGCCAAGTGTCAGGGGTAAAGTGTTTCTCATGCAGACACCTGACAGCATGCAAATGCACAGACCATAAAACTCCAACCAGAGCCTGGAAGAACACCTCACCCCTCCCCTAGCCCAGAAAGAAAAAAAAAATAAGCTAAAAGCAAACTAGACAAATAAGACTGAGGGAGTGTTTGTAGTAATACATTATCCCTAAAGTAATTTTTAGAATTAAATTCCTAAAATTTTGAAGCACATACACCTCTCACACAAGCTCAAGTGCAGCTTACTTTGGGGTGTGATTCAAATGCCATTCTTATGCAAGAAATACATGGGCAGCCAACTCCATACAGCACATCCATCCCTCTGCAGCACCTCATAGTATTAGTCACCAAGACAGGCAGATCGAAGAGCAGAACCTTAACCAAGGTCTCATGGGACTTGTTATTTCTGGGGCAGTTACTCACTTTCCATGTGTCTTTACTCAAGCCGTTCAACCTCTCTGTGTCTTTTATTTCTGCTTGGTTGCGCTCTTCCAATTGCTACCAGGACTTCAGCTATAGTCCCCATTTTATATGTTTAGAGCTTGGTTGAAGCCACTGGGCTCATCAGTGTTGCTACTACTGATAGATGGTTCCCACTAATGAGGAAAAGAAGGATGACATGATTATGCCTTGTTTCAGAAAATCCGACTCTCAGACACTGCAAGAAGAGGAGACAGCCTCACAGGGAGCCACTAGGGCTACAACAGCACAGGGATGAAAGAAGAATCAAGGGCTTGGCAAAAAATGTAGAAGTGATAGCTTATGATTTTCAGTGATAGGCTGAGAAGACATTCAAGTTTAAATAATCTTTGCATGTGCAGCTGTAGGGACAGTTAATACAGAGTTCCCGTTAAAAAACTCTCAGGAGATCTTGTAAGATTAAATAAAATTAGCCCAAAGGCCCAAATTCTATCTGCAAATCAGCCTTCATCCACTGAAATTAAAAAGCCCCTGAAGAATGCAAGATGAGCCCAGCCACGTGGGCGGGCACTCACCCTGTGCATATGTGTCTTTCCACCAGGCCTCCTGCTCCAGCTCTTCCTGCCTGTCCTACCCACTCCCTTCAGCTCTGGTCCTGGCCACCATCACAGCCTACTCTCAAGCTTGTTGTTCCACTCATTCTGCTACACATTGAAAAGTGCTTAGAGAAAAGGCATTTGGCTGATCTTTCAAGGACCAGGGCTGGGTGTGCCTGATACAACTGCCATGGAAAACCTGGAAAGCCAGGCATTTGCCTTTCAGGTAGATTGGGCTGTGAGGCACTGTAGGCTCACACAGCACTGACAAGTGATGACAGTATGTACACCTTCTATTTCCTAACTTATTACAATTAAAAATTGATGTAGCTCCAAAATTGGTGCTCTCAATTTTACATTAAATAATATAAAAAATAAAAGGGGGAAAAACAAAGAAAAAAGATAAGAAAGAAAAATGAAAGAAAGCAAAAAGAATCCCAAGTTATTAATGAGTATGAGCTGATGGTACAGGCTTTCCTTACCTTCCCCTGTATCTCCCCGTTATGTCCTTAGGCTGTGCAGCAGGGCATTGCATTGTGCCACAGCCTGTGTTACAACTACAGCAACAAGGCATTTCTCCTGATGGCAGAGAGATATCTGGTGGAACTGCTGCTGAACTGGGGACAGGAGATCTGTGAGCCATGGCTCTGCAGTGTGCCCAGCTTATCTAACACACCAGCCAAAATTTTTATGCCAGTCATTACGGCTTGCATTTGGCAAACCCCGACATTGCCAAGTGCCTGCACCTGCAAATAATTCCCTGGGAGTTGCTGGCATTGCTGGTGCAGTTTGGAGCTCAGCAGCTTCTCTGCTGGTCCATTAACTCCGAGAGATGTTTATTATGGAGCTAGAATTTATTCAACCAAATCTCACAACAAATAGAAAATGTAAGATAAATATTAGGGCTGCACTTGGTAAAACAGTAAAGAATATGCTGTTTAGCAGGGTAGGTATGAATGCTGTTTAATTCATGTCAGAAACAATTGCAGGAGGAGACCTGACTACATGGCTACAAAGCACTTCTTTCAGCAGACTTTTCCTCTCTGATATGGAAGAATATTTCTGTGCAACTGCCCTTTTTTGTTGTTGTTGTTGTTTAGAAGGACTAAATATTACTACCTTTTTCTTTTAGTAACAGATGAGTGCTTTGACAGTTTATAGGAAAGAGGAGTGGTTTAAAATGCTTACGTACTTTCAGACAGTAACTTGAGCCAGTCCTTTGGTGCAGCCCCTAAAGTTAGGTAATGTCCAACTCCCAATAAAATGTTACACCAGTGGGAATTGCTCACAGTTATTGGAAAAGCCATAGCCACTTAAAGGCTGGAGCCACAACACTTTGAGGACCAAAGCTCTATGGCCAGATTTTAAAAGCTATTGATGTGCCTGCCTAATTTACAGAGCACCCTGGGCCAGTCCCACATTGGCTTTCAGGCCACTGCAGTGGGGCTGTACCACTCAGGGACACAGTGGTGAATCTCAGACCTCTCTCCATGTCTGCCCATTCCAGGAGCACATCCCAGTGTTTTTGGCCACTGGCACCAGCAGTGACAGGATGTGGAAGCACTTATGAAGCTGTGGTGATCTAAGGACAAAGCTGGGACTCTTAAACCTTACCAAAAATGAATGGGATGTAGGCTGAGGAGGCTTGTGTGTTTGAGGACATTCAGGCACCTCACTCTGTCTGCTTGGCTCGTTGGGGCTTAGGACATAGTGCCAGTGCACAGATCCATCCTACTGCACTGGTAGATAGTCCAAGACGTGGTGTAGTGTCTCCAGGAGTGCATCTATACACATCCATCTTCAATAAGGGATAGTTTATAGATTGAAAGGGAGGATAATGGGAGGATGGTAATTTAAATCAGAGCACTTAATTGGACGCAAGGATTCCTACCATCCTCTTAGTTTCTTAATTGTTAATATACTCAACACTGATCTTATCAATAGTCCATGATATATAAAATTATTTCATATCAGCTCATTAGTTAATTAATTATAGGAAGGACACATAACAAAGCCAAAAGTAGATTGAGGACCCAGACTTCTTGAGCAAAAGGAGCAACCCTGCCTCCAGTGCAGTGGTACCAATTCCCACTGGTCTGCATGTTTTTCAAGGTACTTATTCACAGCAATGCAACTTTGCAAAGGGCGATTGAGAAGGACATGAGGCCACTATGCCAGGACCAGCCCCTTTTTCCATCTTTTTGAGACTTTATCTTTAGGGGCAAAGAAGTTCCTGAGTGAACCGCAGCTCAGAGCTGCAGCCAGCAGATCTACGGCTTAGTAAGAGAAAGAACAGAATTACAACTAACAGATATGTATACATGTGCCATTTTTGGAACCTCCTCTAAACAGCTGAGTATTTAAGAAATGGGATATAAAGTTATTTTTTCTATGAGAGTGAGTATCTCAGTTAAACTAAAGGACAAAAATATTAGTTACAACTACCCAGACATGACTCTAAGCTGAGTTTAGTGACTGCCTTCTCTGAGTGGTTTTGATGAGAGTGAAATACCATGTATTTTTGCTACATTACACAAGAATTAAGTGAACTAAATGTTTTTTGATTATCCAGCCCAACAAACATAAAGTCATTTCAAGCAACCACATTTTGCTTCCAAAATAATTCTAGAAGGGGACTGGCAGACACTTAACATAGCTTTACTGATGTGCAGTGACCCTCTGTGTGATGGTCTGTCCATACCTGGAGGTCACCCCATTCATTTATGGATAAGGATAGGTAGGATTGTTCAGTAGTTTGTGGGGTTTTGCCTTTTTTTTTCCTACTCAAAGCATAACAGGAAACAGAGGAAGGCTCTTTCTTTAATACAGAGTTTTTATCACACAGCAATATTTTCTTTTATTGCCCAGTGAGACAAAATTTGATAGATTCTCTATTATTAACATCATCTACCGAGCAAAAAGATCACACTTTCTTTGCAACATTGGCAAATGAATGGTTTCATTTTCCTCATGTAGGATCTCTCCCTTTTACTGGGCTAGAGACTCCTCTGCCCAGCCCGCTCTCTGTCTTCTTCCCTTCAGCTTCTGCATGTTATATATTTATATAAAAGTATCTTCACCACTGAAGAAAGTGTGATCATCCCACTAAAGGAAACAAATGAATTTTAAATTTGCAGCCTTTCAATTTATTATCTACAGAGAAACCCAAACTCCAGTGTTTCCTTCATGCTGATTATCCTTCTGGGGATAAAAAAAACCAACCAACCAAACAAGCATTGATTTTTCTTTTACCCTCATTTCCCCATTGCTTCTATGCAATGTCTGTATACACTCTTACATGATTTCTTCTTCCTATTTAAGACCAAAGTGAGGATTTTTTGCAGCCACAAACTCTTATGACTGCCACTGTTTGTCCCATTTCTCACCCCAGCCTACACTTACCCCTATGGTTTAATGTGCTGATTTATTGCTAAAGACCATATTTTCCATTACAGGAGAAGAAGGGAGGGAGTACCAAACAAACTCCAGTGGCTGTATTCAAAGTGTAATGCTTCTTATCACAAATAATTTAAAAAATGCAAGAACCCCAATTTGCAGCTAGGAGGCCCACTTGAGGGATCAGTTAAAATTTACTCCTTTATACGCATGCCAACTTTGACTTCAAAAAGACTTTATTCCCAAGGATAAACAACCCAATATTTGTGTAATATAATTAAGTGAAGGCATCTTTAAATGTCATACCAGCTTGTGCCATGCTTTAAATTGTTATGCATCAACAGAATTTAACGAGATGGCCAAGGATCCTGCTTCCTGCGTGAATGCGATAAGCCACAAATACTGTATAGCTCTTTAATAGATTGCCAAAATAAAGCATTTTGTATGCAAATTATTCATGGAGTGGCAAAGCTAATATAGTGCCAAAATTACGCCCACTGGTCCCCTGCAATTAGTAGTTAAGTTGAAGTATCTTCAAACTGCAGAATTTCTTTCAGTGTCTCCCAATACTTGAAACATCTTTTCATTTATGAAAATAGGAAATAACAGCTTTTATTTTCTTTTTAAGGTTTAGGGTAAGCACGCTATAGCAGAGAAGTGGCAAGAGGGATCTAATCAGAATAATTGCACATAGGCTACTCAGGAAATAAATATGAAAGTCCAATGACTTGCAAGAAAGTTGAAGGAGAAAGAAAAAAATTGATTTCCACCCCCCGCTTGCCCATGCCCCTAAAATAAAGTCTGTGAGCACTGTGAAGTTGGTCTCAAAAAGCTAAGAGAAAAACCACAGCAAGACTAAAGGGAAAGCATAAGCATTTGCTGACAACTAAGGAGGACTCTTGGTGTCCCCTCATCTGCTTCAGAAATCTTCCTGTCCAACAAACACCCACGTGCCAAGAGAAAACTTCCTTGGGTTGCACAAGGCAGGGGAGCCACCACAATGAAAAGCCCACATTTGTAAACCATTTAACCTATATCTTCTCTGACAAGAAATCACTGGAAATGGTCTTTTCCAGAAGATTTGAGGATAAGCCATCCATATTTAGGAGTCTCTAGTTTCAAGTTAACTACACAGATAACAAACAGATGCATCACCTGGGAAATACTTGCAAAACTCTCAGTTTTTCTTTTTAGGTAATTATATTCTGTCCTGAAAATTGGTTACAGGGATCCTTTGTGAGAAACAGAAAGAGGGAAAGAAAAAGGACTTTCCAGTCTCCAAATTTCCAGTTGGAAATTTCTTTCCCTCTTTTTCAGCTCACTAAGACCATCTCTCAGACAAATGTAGGGTTGGTGAGGGACCCATGCCAAGGGGAGAAAGCAGAATTGCTCCTTGATGGACAAGTTTTTAGAAAAACTTTAAGCTGCAAAGTATTCAGGCAACTCTTACCCTCTTTGGTGTCACTTGCAATAGCATGTGGACATGAAGCTTGGTGAAGAAGTGAAGGGGCAGACAGGTCCTATAGATCAAGTCCCCATTCTGTAGAGGTAACTCCAACAGTATTTTTCATTTACAACCTAATCATCAGGAGAGTATGGTACATGCCAGGGGTTTGGGATGCTGATTTAAGGAGTCTCTGTCAAACTGCTTGGACCTAGATGGCCTTTCTAAGCTAACCTGGAGGATTTACTGCCAGCTAAACAACAAATGTAATTTCAATCACAAACTGTTTTATGAAATGTTGTGGAATACCATAAACAACAGTATTCAGTCCAGTGAACTCCAAAAGCTGTAATCTACAGCCTTCTCTTAACCTCAGGGTCAGTGGGGAGACCCAAAGCCAGCAGACCCACTTTCCTATTTTGATATCAAGGGAAAAAAAAGATAGCAGGCCTTACAGCAGAAAACTGCAGTCCCTTGGAAAAATAAATAAAAGCAGCTACCACCATTCATAACATAGATCTTGTGTTTTGTCATTTTTTATAGCAATGCTGGTTTAAATGTGTCCTATTTTATAGTGATGTGGGTTTTAATGTCTGCCCCGCAGAGGCAAGCACTGCTGCAGCATCTCTGCCAGACATGACTTGGGGGAAGGCACACTGCCCCAGCACTTCCATGCATGCCTGGCCAACAGCAGCCCCTGTGCCACGGGGGGGACTTGCCAGATGCTATTGGTCAGGGTCCTGCACTGACAACTTGTCATCGATTCTGTTAAAAAAAAAAAAAATGGCAACCAATGAAAATCAATCTTCTGATGCTCCACTGCCTTAAATACCAGTAGAGCAAACAAACAGCCCTAAACAATACAGCAGAACCCATATATCAATTACCCTAAATGCTCAAGCATTTTTACTTCACAGCCTGCAACATCCGACTGTGGTACCCACACCCGCTGTGCCGGGATGATAATGGTGCCGCATTGTTCCCGGGCGTCTGGCGGCCTGATAAGGGCTGCCTGTGCTTAGATGATAATGAAAGTGGGCAGACTTAACATTGTGATTGGAAAATTTCTTGGGTCTCAGAAAAAGGTTCTATTAAGCCCACTGACCCCAATTGAATATTAATTAGCTAATTAACAGATTTATTGTTCCACGCAATTTCTGGAGAGGCAATTTTTTTTCAAGTGCCATTATTTTTTTAAATTATTTTTTGCATTGTGTATAATTGAATCTTTGCAGCTGCCAGCATCTTCTGCATGATTTGGCAAAAAAGAGAAAGAAAAAGCACTTATAGCTTTCCTTTTTTTTTTCACACCCAAATGTTTCCAATCTCTTTGACGAGTGTTTGGGGGTGGGGAAGGAAAGGAGGGGGAAAGAGGCAGCTGATTTATGTCCCATTCTACAGATTTATTTATTCCTAAAAGCTTAACTTAAAGATGTCCACACTTTTTTTTTTCTGTTATGATTCATTGGTCTGTCTTTTGGCCTGAGGTTACTACACAGTGCACTGTTATTCCCAGGAAAGACACTGAGGTCTGTGCCCTGCCTTTCTTATACATCCTTTTAGGCACTACACATCTTTCATCTCCTCTTACCTGTTTGGTCCAGCTCTTTTCTGCCATGCAGATACTTTCTGCCCAACTGTGGAGGACAGGGGACTCGGGCAAGTCAGGCTCTGCCCTTCCTGCAGCAGGGCACCATCCATAGGCCAATATGGTTCACATGTATTGCAAAGTATTTTTCTAAATACTGAATTATTGTTGAAGAGAGGTGAGGTGATATTTTACCATATGGATGATTTGTGACTGTTTCAAAGAAGTTTAATTTGGCACAGATGGCTCCAAGAGCATCACACTGAAGTGAGCAAGGGCCTGCAGCGATCTGTCATGTGATGCTCTTGCTGGGGTGGGGAGGTTGTTGCAAATTGCTTACAAAGCATTTCCTGCATCATATCTTTTTCTAAAGAAGCAAGATGTCTTTTTAATAAAACATGGTATTTTTGCTGTCCAAAGACACTAACATAAGCACTTTTTAAAGTTCCAGCATTAAAAATCCAGATATTCTGATAATGTTACAAGCTATAGTGGAAAAAAGTGTCAACAGAGAACATGGTTATCCTGTCAAAAGTAGAAAAGACAGAAATAATTTTGCTTTAGAGAATAATGAACTTGTAATTTGTATGGTACAGAAGAGCATACAGACTGCTTACGTTCATACACCTGGACCAGAGCTACTTTTGGTGTCCAAATACAGGATTTGCATAATCTGCTGCAGTAAATGTAGCTCAAAACTGAGACTTGGATCTTCTAACAGTGTCTTCTTTTAAGGCATATATCTTCCTTCTCTGACCATTGTGTAAATGCACCAAGACAGCTATATATATTAAAAGTATGATCAAAAAGTACAAAAAGAGACGTCCTGAAGAGACATGTGAAAAACTCCTTGGCACTTACAAAAGCGAAACTGCCTATGCCTTGTGCCCTATGAGCAGAAGAGAATACAAGAGGGACAAGCTTATATCTGTCAGAGCTACAGTGGAGTGCAAGGATGGTGAATACTCACAGATAATTCCTCCTAGGTTTCCTTCTAAGACTGATGATTTTTCTGGTATTTTTCTGTTTGTTTTTTTTTTTTAAATAAAACTGCCAGTGTCCAGTGAAATAATTCATTTTTAGCTTTTAAAAAATTCATATTTCTACAGCTCACAGTCATGTTTGGAAGCCTGTGAAACGGGTCCTCGATGACTCAAGACACTGTGGATCCACAGAAGGGCTGGTCTGCCAAATTGAATGAGTGAAAATACATCCACTGATTATCTTGACTGCTGTAGGTGACACTGATGCAAATTATGGACTATACTTGCACAGCAGTAGAGAAAACCAGCTTGTCACACTGCTTCTGAGGGGAACACTGACACTTTCACTCAATGTCAAGAACTAAGCTGTATGACCCAGAAGATGACATCAGAGGCAACTCTGGGCCCTGGTTGAATTTTGATCCAGCCATCAGTTTTACCAGTCATGGGGAGGAGAAGTGCAGGTATCTGAATACTCTTGTCCATTGTAGAGAGATTACTGAACTGAAATATTTAAATCACAAAATTCTTAGGCTTGGAAGGTCATCCACTCCAACACCTCTGTCAAGGCAGACTTACCTAGAACAGTTTACACAGGAACATGTTGAAGTGGGTTCTGGGTGTCTCCAGAAAGGGAGACTCCATGTCCTCCCTGGGCAGTCTGTTGCAGTGCTCTGCCACTCTCAATGTAAAGTTCTTCCTTGTGCTGAGGTGAAACTTCTCGTGTTTTAGTTTATGGCCATTGATCCTCATCTTGTTGCTGGGCACCACTGAAAAGAGTCTGGCACCATCCTCTTAACACCCCTTTGAGAAATTTATATGCATTGATGGGATCACCTTTCAATCTTCTCTAGACTAAACATGCCCAGCTCCCTCAGTTGCTCTTCATAAGAGAGATGCTCCAGATCTCTAATCATTTTTGTGTCCCTCCTCTTGACCCTCTCCAGTAGCTCCTTGTCTTTCTTCCACCGAGAAGCCCAGAAGTGGACACAGTACTCCAGATGTGGCCTCACTAGGATCAGGTAGAAAAAGAGGAGGATCCCCTCTCTCAACCTGCTGGCCACTCTCTTCCCAATGCAACCCAGGATACCTGGCCCTCCTGGCCACCAAGGCACATTGCTGGTTCATGGTCAACTTGGCATCCACCAAGAGTTCTGGGTCCTTCTCAGCACAGCTGCCCTCTGGTAAGTCATCTGCAAACCTGTACTCGTGCTTGGGGCTATTCCTCCCCAGGTGCAGGACCCTACACTTGCCCTTGTAGAACTTCTATTTTCTCTCTACCCAACTCTTCAGCCTATCACGGTCCGACTGAGCGGCGGCACAGCCTTCAGATGTATCAGCCACTCCTTAGAGTTTTGTATCATCCGCAAACTTGCTGAAAGTACATGCTGTCCCTTCATCCAGGTCATTGATAAACAAGTTGAAAAAGGCTGGACACAGTATTGATCCCTGGGGTGCACTACTGACTACAGGCTTCCAAATGGATTCTACTCCATGGATCACAACTCTCAGCTTTGCCATTCTGCCAGTGCTTGATCCATCTCACTGTCCATTCAAATAATCCACATGTCCTGAGCTTATCTACCAGGATGTTGTGGGAGACAGTGTCAAAATCCTTGCTGAAGCTGAGGTAGATGAACATTTGCTGCTCTCCCCTCATCAACATATCCGGCCATGCAATCTGGATACAGTGCCCATGTCACAAAATTTTGCGCAGAACTTGCCTCAGATCCCTTGCAATGTGCCTTACAAGATTGGTCTAGATGAATCAAGATATTTTCATGAAGTGCTGCTGTCATATACTTCTTCTTATTCAGATTTCCTTGCCTTTTTTACAGCTATAACCAATCCTGAAAAATGCTGGTTAGGAAAGTGGTGTTTAAACCATATGATCATTTATGTTAAAATGTTAGATGAAATATTACTGGGGCTTCAAATTAAAACTAAGAAAAACACCATAAGTGCAATTTGTATTTAAGTATAAAAACATAAGGAATAGGGAAAGAGAAACACAAAACTTGCACTAGGATTATAGAGATATGTAAACTGTGCCATCAAAGAGCCTGGACTAGACTCATCCAAAGGTTGGTTGATGTTACTTCATATTGACTTTGACCTTCTACTCTAATGTAATTACTAGGAACAATTTAAATAACTTTCCTTTTTTTCCCCCCCCAGAGGAAAAAAAAAACTTTCCATTGCTTAAAACTGGAAAACAAAATGTTTGATTGAGGTCATCTTGACATCCATTAGTGTGATAAATGAAGTGGAATTCAAGGCTGCTCCATTATCAAGGTTCATTTTCGTTGTTCAGATCTGGTTTCCCCCTCCCCTCTCCCTTCTTTTTTTCTTTTTTTAAAACAACATGGCCTCAGACTCAAGGCTGATTACAATAATTACATTTTCTCCCCATAATAGTACAAATGATTCAAAGAGTTATTCAGAATGTTTCAATGTCAGCACTTAGATAAATGCTCCTTCTTTCCCAGGGATTGCATTTTTTATGCAGAATGTTAGTTAGCAGCGGCAGTAACGGTATAGCTGTCAGAAAGCTGTGAATTTACGTGCCCAGTAACTACATTCACAATTGTTTGGTACTCGGCGTGGCAACAAGACTGAATGGGATACCAGATAATTTATAACTGCTCCCCAATACAAGAAGAACAATTATATTGCGTGCAGTATAAAATGGCCATTATTTAGCTCAATTTTTAAAAATTATTTGAACAAAATGCCTATCCTTTGCAGGGCTATTTTCTTCCTGGATCTAATTAGATACCCGAGGAATACAGGATATATAAATTTTGGCCAGCAAATATATTTATGGAATTTTAATTTGCTTCTTGTATACCTCTGCCATAAACCTTGTAAGCCTTCTTTGGGAGGTTTTTAATCTTAAAGGTAGAAAAAGTGAAAGAAGGCAAGAGTCTTACAAAACGTAGCTGCCATTTTTCTGATGAGCAGCATGACCCTGGCTGTATGTCTCTCCTCTCATACCAAAAAATTACTGCTGTGTGTTTTATGAGAACAAGTTAGTTTCAGGAGATTTGACAGATTGCATCTCCAAGTAGGGAAGGAGCTGTGCAGAGCATCAGAAGGGCCTCAAGTGGGCTGGGATCCATAGGACCTTCTAGCGCTTGCACTGAAGCCTCCATCCCCAGCCCCAAGCCTCCCTATGGCTTTCCTAAGCAGCAAGTCAGACTGCTATGCAAGAACCCTTTTAGTCAAAATCTCCATGCAGCAGTTCTGGCCTCTCACAGAAAAGAAAACAAATACCAAGACAGCTAAGAAAATTCTGACTGCAAAGATAGAAACTCCCTTTTTACAAAGAGTCACATGGGAAAGATGATGGGTGACAGCTACAAGTTACTCCTGGGGATATTCCAACTGGACACAAGAGGAAATGTTTTCAAAGTGAGAACAATTAGCCTTTGGAATAATCTCCTCAGGGAAATGGTAGATTCTGAAATATTGAACACTTTTAAGATTCAGCTGGATGGGGTGCTGGGCCATTTTTTCCAGATCATGTTTTTGCCAAAAAAGTTGGATCAGATGATCCTTGACATCCCTTTCTGACTTCTTATTCTGTGATTCTGTTAATCTGTGGCTGCCCATCTTTCCCTGAGGGTGATGGAGGCAGAGACACTCCACGGCACTCACAGCACATGGCTGGGGCTGTGGTAATCTGCAGTTCTTTGCAAAACATAGAAATTTTAGTCTAGACTGCAAAATAGATTTCCACTCACAAGGGCAGCACTTTTCCTTACTTTATTCCAAGGTATTTCAAGGATGAAGAAAACACATAACTGAGTTGGAAGCAGATGAGAGTCAGGTTTGACCAGTTTCTGTATAATTTGTACCTAAATGAGAACTCAGGCAGAGAAGGGACAGACAGATGTCACAAAGCTCAGGTTTGTTGATAACTGAGCCTGGTTTAAGACACAGTCAAAACTTAAATTTTTCCAATTTTGAAAGGAAATTAGCCATGCTATTACCACAATGGGCTTTCAATCAAAGTCTGAAATTAGGCTTTGTTCTCCTGAATGAAACCTTAAAATATCTGACATATATTAATCTAATCCAGCTGTCTGAGAGTTGGTATAGCCCATCACTGTATAGCCAGGTCACAAAACATTGCATTAACCCTTGCCTTGGGAAGGAAATCTTTCATGAAATTCCATCTGCATCCATCTCCCTAAAGGAGGTACAGTCACATCTCTTCTAATGGAAAAAAAAAATTAAGGGAGCCTGGGGAGGCAGCAGGCAGGGGCGATGTCCTGCCAGTATTTCAGGAAGACTGTGCTGCCACATCTCCCACCTGCCCTTTCCTTCATAGAGTCCAAGGGTATGGATCCAGGAGAGAGCTGGGATGAGAGGCTGTGCTGAGTGCAATTAATTTATATCTCCATTTAAATAAAACCCACTCACAGACCTAGCTTGGGAGGAGACAGCGCCACTTGGCAAACAAAATTGTATTAAGTGCACTCCACTAGAAATGTTTATACTTTGTCCCTGAGAAATGTTTAGGTTGGAGTACAGTATTTAACTTATCAATTTGAAAGTGAATGACGAGGAGAGGAGTACAGAGGTTTTCTTATTTCAGAAGCATTTGTTAAGTGCCTTTCATTCGTGACAGCTCCAAAGTCAGGGTAAATTGTCTTTGCCTGGAGCAGTCTGCAGTGACCAGAGCAGTGCTGAGTGTGCTTGTGGGGACACTCCAGCAAATGTATACTCAAAAATGAATGGAGGTTTTGGAAAATGTCTTAATTCCTGATTAAATTCCTTTCTTCTTACCATCTCCTGCTGCTGTCTTGGCCTCAGGAGCCCAAAACTACATTAGAGCAGCTGGAAGAGGGCTTAAAAGAGTACGTATCCATGAGATGAATTTCCAAAATGTTGGCAGCAAGGCTACCTCTCTCCCTCCCCTTGAGCAAATCAGGGCCTCCACATTTTGGTCAGGGGCCAGCAGCCAGCTGTGCCCCTCACTGGTGAGGGTGCTGTGGCTGCTGCATTACTCTGCATGTTTCTGGGTCAGCCTGCATGGCCCAGCCATGGAGACATTTCACTTGCTTTGGAGTTCAGGATTCAGTCCATGAAAGAATAAGCCAGCAGTTGAACTGGCTCACCTGTGCCAATGGGTGTTATTCTCGGCCAAATTAATTCTGCTGGGCCACTGAGAGCATTTTTACCCAAATGCAAACCTCTCTATCCATGGATACTAAACAGAACTGTATACCACAACTGGTGAACCCAAACTAAACTAGCTTTGTTTCACTGTAGAATCATACATAAAAATAAAAAGACCAAGTGCGAAGCTGCAAGACATTGGTGCTACATTTCAAAGGGGAACTTGTCTCTTAACACCTGCATGCACGAGGGGTGTGCCCTCCACCTCCTGTACTGCACACATGCATGTGCATGTCCTGTTCATGCTCCTGTTTGCTGGTAACCTATATTCCTTCCAGGAAACCCCATAGGTTTACCAAGATGAATATTTTGCCAAGGTGCTCCAGGCATTCTGGAAAGACAATGGAGTGATGCAGAAGATCCCGTTCTCTGCAGATAAATCCAAACTAAATGTTGAGTTCTGCAGAAAGGAAATGTAGAGATTCTGTGTGTTGGGGACCTTCAGAAGGCTCGAAACTAGGATTATCTTGTCCTTCTCACATGAAAACCCAGCTGGCAGCTACCAAGAGTGACCCAAGCAATGAGCAATCCCAGGCGCTGCAGGAGTAGTTCACTCTATTAAAAGCACACCTGAGCAGGCAATGTGCAGGAATCGTTTAACGCTCCTTCGTGTGCCAGTTGGTGCTACAGACCCAGTGTCAGACCTAGAAAGCTACTGTACATGAACCATGGCTGGTCCTTTGCCTGCGCTGGTGTGCAAGCACCAGGACAGCCCCTTAGCCCTTCTCACAGCCCACTTCCCAAAATGGCCCATGGAGAGCCATAACCACCAAATGTTCTACCAGCATTTTAGTTTCCCCATCACACTCCAACAAAACCATGAAGGACTGTGCTGCCAGTCCCAGTTGCTTTTGCTTGGTATAATGAGGAGGGAGGAAAGATCCACAGGAAAGAGGGAAAAAATAAATTTAAAGAAACACACAAAAACCCCAAACCAAACAAAAACCACCACCACCAACAGAAAGAACAGGAGCAGGAGGGGAATGAAGATTGCTCATTCTAACTGTCATTTGTAACATCACATTTGATCTTTACATGAGGCTCCCACAGAGAGGCAAAGCGGTGGTGTGAGTATGAATCCAGGAATAATAATGTGCACTGAATAGTCCTCATTGCATGATGTATGACGCTGACATTTTACCAATGTATCTTCAGAAGTTAATGGGGGAAAATCTGCCTGAAAACAACAGCCCAGAACATGCCAAATGAGAACTGCTTGTTTCTGTGAGGACAAGAGACCCAAAAGATGGAAATAAGAGACACAGAACAAACCACCTTGAGCAACAACATGATGTTTCGGTGCCCAGTGATGACGAGCAAAGAGAGGGGAACCCAGTGCCAGAGGGGAGGCAAAGAGGGGTGTTCAGCAGCTCATGGACAAGAAGAAGGAGAAACAGAAAAACTCCATATCCTCATGGCAGTCTCAGCATTGGGCATAGCATCAAACAGGCTCTTCATTAAGTCCCTAATGTATCCACTCCCAATATTTTTCCCCTCATCAAAGCTTTGCTTTAGAATATACATGACCTGGGTGCCTGAATCAGCTCAAGAGCACCAGCATTGTGGTTAAAATAATAATAATTTTTAAAAAACATGTATGGGGAGTTGGGAAGTAAGTGTGACCTCTGAGAAACCCAGAAAACTCTGCAACTCTTGGGTACAAACATTAAATGAGGTTTAAAGGCTTGTCACCCTCACCAACACATGTGTCAAGACCAGAGGTGGTGGAAGATTGAAGGAGAATAATTTGCAAAGGAGGGGGGTAATTTATCAAAATCTGGGAAATTCATCGATTTGCATTGGACACGAATTTGCAGCAAAAATAGTGGGTAATGATGTGCAGGTTTTAAGAGGCAACTACTCAAAAAGTGCTCTGTATTATGCAAAATCAGGAAATAATTATAATTTTAAAATTATTTTGCCTTCCCCACCGTTCATTTGGTCTTGTCTGACTAAATGAATGAGGTAAACAAAAAATAAAAGCTCTCTAAGAAAAGCATCATGTCTTGCCCCACTACTTAGCTGCAATTACATTAGTCTGATTCTGTAATACCTTGGTCTTATTGTCC
Organism: Sakesphorus luctuosus; assembly: GCA_013396695.1. NCBI lineage: Eukaryota > Metazoa > Chordata > Aves > Passeriformes > Thamnophilidae > Sakesphorus > Sakesphorus luctuosus. The sequence continues at coordinate 861,827 of VWZD01010832.1, forward strand.
ACCCGTAGTGTCCATCACATCAAACTGTAATGATGAAAACATTGAGTGGCTGGGCAGAAGGAGGGACAGTGAACCAAGCTCCTGCACAGATGTGAATTTTTCAGTATCTAGCACTAACCTGAAGAGAGAGGCCACACGCTTCACTGAGGAGAGAGGGATTTTTAAAAAACTATTCTCTAAGAGTTGATCAGTTTTGAGATGGCTCAGTCAAAGTAGTTTGGAGATGTTAATTAATAATTCATTATTTCATAATGAAAACAGAATGAAAAAAGGATTAATTTAGTAAAATACGGAGAATTGATATCTGACAGCAGTGAAGCCATGATACCTGACTGCATTAGACCGACTCAGTTGCCCCAAACCATAACAGCATAAGCCAGTCTGTTCTTATAAAATTAACAGCTGAACAATGAATACATGAGCTCTCATTTGTGGGACAAGCGTCCCAGTTGATACACACCCTACTGAGGCCAACAGATCTGCTGCCTTTGGGAGATCTTGGTCCAAAAGTTGCACTTTTTTCCTGATATATTATAGGAAAATTACACTTCATTGTTAAGAATAGCATTCTTCACCAACACTTAGAAGCACATATGTTAGCCTTGAACTATAGGAAAAGTCTCCTGCTAATGGCATGTGTTCCCAGTTATGAGATGTCATGGCAAAGATCATGCACCTAATCTGCCAATTATTTCTGACTCTGACACTTCATGAACTACAGACATTGCATAAAAACTGTTTTCAGTGCATTGCAGGAGTTTCACTGGCCATCTTCAGAGTTTTCCAGAGCAGTGAATCACCTGTGCACCTCAAGGTGCACCCTCTTCCTAGCCATGGCTGCTTGGTGCTGCTTGTGTCAGGATCTGACCCAGCCTAGTCCAGCCTCGTTATTTATGTGAGGCTTTTTCCATCACAAGACCACGACACTGAGTGCCCAAAGCATCATGTGGCCTTGGGCAGGGTGCACAGGGCTTTCTGCAAATGGTTCCCAGCCACTTAACAACTGGCCTCACGTCACAGAGTTGAACAAAGCCAGCACCTCCAACACAAAAGGCCCCAGGCCCCGAACACGGACCATTCCCCAAGGGACCAGCACGTCCCAGATTTTAGGGGTGAGATGCGTGGCTTAGCGGCAGGCACAGCTTTGTGTTCCTTGGGTCCTTTGGAAGCACCAGTGCTGCTGCTCTCCAACACTGGCAGCTCAGCCACTGGAGCAGAGACATACAGTCAAGAGAATATGGAGCACTGCCTGGCCTGCCCCAAGTACAGGAAACTGTTCCTTTATAAACACTGCCTGCGCCCAAGCTGGGAAACTGCAGAGTCCCTCCTGTTACCCAGAGCCGAGATTTATATGGCAGGAGGCAGAGGAGCACAAGCACGCAGGCTTGAGCAACTGGATACCCTCGGATTTATACTCCATTTGGGATGATAATGAGGTGGTTAATACAGAAATACAAGACAGCAATAAACCACTGACTTTTATAGATCTCGGTGTGAATCTGAATCATCATTTGGCGAGCAGGAGATGGGTGATATACAGCAGCCTGTCCCGCCTCACTTCTCACAGCTCCCTGGGAGAGCAGCAGCACAAGGGAGCCTGCAAGCACAGAGGCTGATAAATCCTGCCTGGCTGTGCAGGAACAGTGGCCATGGGACAGGATTTGGTAATGGAATATGGATCAACTAATCTCAATTAAAAGCTTGGGGTTTTTTCACTTTGAGATCCCCTTTCCTCCACACAAGTCATGTCATTTTTAAACCCTTAAATTACATTGGAAATGCATGCTGGCAGCTGGAGACAGACTTTGGTGCTTTAAAAAAGGGAGTAAAAATTACCTGTTTCATGATGGGCAAGAAGAAGCATTAACTACCACTAAATGATCTACTTTCAGGTAACATAAAGTCATCTGCTTACAACTTTGAAAAAAATCACAAAGCCATGAAATAGGTGTTGCAGATGCCACAAAGTTCATAAAAGGTTAAAAAAAAGAGAATAAAAAAAGGGACAACTAGACAAATTAGGGGCAGAAAAGATCCCTCTACCTTGTGATATGACTCTCCCTTACAGCTGCCCTGAATCACAGACATTTGGAGGCTGGAAAAACATCGCAGGAAGATGCTCAGCTCTCGGTGCTCAGTGGTGCTGCTGCAGGGCTCATCTTGCAGATGTGCCCTTGGCTACTCCTGCAGGCCCATGATCCTGATTTGGGTGAGCCACAGCTCTGTTTGGGATGAGAAAAGCCCAAAAACTTTATAGAAATATCTTCCAAAGTGAAATAGTGACTTTATGGTATCCAGCTTTAACAGAGAGCCTGATGGCTGAGAGCAGACACTGTCAGCAGCTCCCAGCAACAGGGCCATAAAATCACAAGCAGCTTCCAAAAGCATTTTTCTTTGTGCATATGTGTATTTTTCTGTGAGAGAGACTTGGAGGCTGAAGTGATATTTCATTAAGGCAGCTGGAGCTAATCCCTCCCATCCCTGTTTCTCTTGGAGGCAATGCAGGCAGGCAAAGCTGGGCAGCAGGGTTTCTTCTGCCTCCAGACCCCATACCTGCCAGTTCCTCCAGGAGTGGAATATAGGAGAATTTTATTTATATATTATGCAGAAAAAAAAAAGATAAAATGTTAGAAGAAATTCTTCAGAAATGCTGAAATAGAAGTGAAGGACTGAAGTAATCTACCCCTACTTCATGTAGAAGGCATAGATATAGAAAAAACTTGTGGGTTTTTAGTATTCCTATTTTTTTGAGGATCCTTTTTTCTTCCCAAGAAAATTGTTTATGTAGAATGTCCTGAGAAGCTTCATTTTTTATTTATATATCCATATATATGAGTAGTGGTAATTTGAAATCCTCCAAACAATTACCTGTAAATTACAGTCTTTCTAAGCAGCAATATATATCCACAAATCAGTCCCATGACACTGAAGCTACGTATGAAAAGATCTATTAAAGTCACTCCAGGCAGAGAAAAAAACTTTCCTGGTTTTATATAAAACAAAAAATTTTATTAACACATATAGTTAATTGGATAATAAAAAAGAAGAGCCCTTTAAAAGACCTGGGATGACTAGAAAGTTGATCTAGTGAGCTCCTGAGCAGTGTGGTTTACCAGGGAGGGCAGCGATCCCACCGTAGGTGCAGATCTACCTGCAGAACAGTACTGAGCACAGCCCCAGGAGGCAGCCACACTGCTGGTGGTGGTCTACAACAGAGAAGTCACCAGGAGTGACTCTGCAAGAAATCCCTGCAAAACTCAAGGCAGAATTAAATGAGAGGAGGTGAGCTCATGGCAGCATGCTGAGGACCAAGACCCCTAATCCCAAATTCCACCTCTCAGAGCTGAAGCAAGGAAAGCAGCCCCAGAGCCTACTCCTGCATCAGCCCATCACCAGCCATGGGAAAGGTACAGTGGTGTGAGCTGTTGCTAACAGGGATAAAAATCTGAGCTTCTTTTACTTGCCTGGGATAGTTGGCCATCACCAAACACCCAAGTAGGTGCTGCCGATCACACCCTCCTGATGAATAAGCATCTGCCCAAGTTGCCTCTCTGGGACCCTGATTTGGGACAGGGTGGGGCATCAATGGGCAGAGTTGCTTTGGCTAGATCAGCCCCTGCAGTGATCTGTATGCAAGCAAAGTTAACAGAAATTCAAAGCACACCCTTTTTTTTTCCTTTTTTTTTTTTTAAATACACTTTTCCTCAAAGCAAGCCTTTGGGAGAAGCTGCTCACAAACCAGCAAATGACATCAACCAAAAGTTCCATTCAACAAATGGGCTCTTAAGTGGCAGGAATACTTCACAGAGTACAAAACATCTATCTGCTGCACTTTTCCTTCCATAAATTACACTCTTGGCTTCCCCAGCTGAGTGCCACTGAAGATCTGAAAGAAAACTAATGGTTGTATTGGGTCAAACAAGAGAAAATAAAAATTACTGGAAAAATGCATCCCAGGGCATTGTCTCAAACATTCAGGCGAGTTTAAACATGAGCAACTTTTGTCTTCATCTTCCATCAAAGAGCAAGGCTTGCCTACACAGTCTTGTATTAGGTGAATATTAAGTCTGTTCACACAAGTCTTTGCATCTGCCATATTTTCAGGGAAATAGGTTGTTTCTAGGACCTTTATCATGGCTCAGAAGGGGGAGAGTGGTGGCATACTCTGGCCAGGTACCAGAGTGGCAATTGGTGTGAGCCTGGCAGTTGGCCAGGACAGCCAAGACTCAGCCAGCACACTCTCAAAACTGAAGGAAAAAAGCAAACTCTATTTGTTCTGAGTACCAGCAGATTCAGGAAGAGCACAGTTCCTTTGTAGATATTAAAAAATAGTTGTGAAATTATTCACACTGAATTATTTGCTCTACTAACAAGCCGCTTTCCCTCCACATCTCGTTCTTACCTCACCTCCTACTTATGTGGGCTCCAATCAGGTATATGTTACCAGAATCACCCCAAATTTACCATGGCACTTGGACAAGAAGGCATTCTTGAGGAGCTGAGGAGAAAAGCCACCAGACTTTAACATAAGCAAGGACCCTCTGCCACAGACTGGGACCACACTGCAGGGATGCTGTCCTGGAGCAATGCCAGAGCCACCTGGTGCTGTGGTCTGTTTGCAGCAGTTTAATAGTGGGAAACCAGAGAGAGCATATGCTGGGGGATGTGGGAATGGGAGCTCAGGACACTGGTGATCAGAGCAGCTGATGATGCCCAGAAATAAACACAAAGCTGACTTTACAGCCAGTGCATTTTTTCCCATATGATGTGAATTGTTCCCGCTGGAAGTTCATTCCCTGAAGCACCTCCATGGCCAGGATGGGGCTGCAGGGCACCCCCTGCAAGGGAAACTGTCCCAGAAGCCCTGTCACGCCAGCCAGGCAGTGCAGAGACAGGTCGTGCATCTGAGTGCCATCTCCTCAAAACTGTCCAGTGACAAGTCTGCACAAGCTTTGGCCTTGAGTTTTCAACCCCTCTCCCACGCTGCTGGCCAAAATCAGAGCAGAGCTGACATGTTCTGATCTTGGGGAAATTATGCCCAACAAAAAAAGGGCTCTCCCTTCTCTAGCATGGGGGACAGGGAGAGGATAGCAAACACCATCAGGGTTTGAAGGCTTCAATAATTCAAAGGTTTTTGATCTTGCAATAATCCCTTTGCACAGTGCCACTTAAAACAGACTTTGATTAAGGGATATCTTGTTAATTGATGTTTAAAAGAGGGAGGGTTTTTTGTAGTTTTTGCCTTTTTAAGAGGGGTTTAGTGCTTGTGCTGTCCTCATGCTGCCAGGGCACTGTGACACCACTGGGCATCATGGCAGCCTGGCAACTGCCAAGCTCCCACCCATTAATTGCCCAATGGGTCAATGTCCTCCAGCTCCTTCCCCTCTTCCAGCTCCAGACGTTGATGAATTTTAAGCTAAGAGACCAGACAAATTTATTATCTTCCATTAGTCTAATACAATACAATTTATTTTTAAACAGCTTCACTCATGCAAAAGCATCCCAAAATGATTCACAGCAGATGACAGACTCTGCATGCAAATCCAGGCAGTTTATACCCTCCTGTGCAATGCAGCCTGAGTTGTCCCACTAGCTGGAACCGCAACCAAGAGGATTTAATTATCCACAAAATGGCAACATTGCGCTTTGTCCCACAGAACATGCAATCAAAACCAGGTAAATACAGGCAGTACTGGACATAGGAAGGACCAGGGGACAGACTGAAGTGGATTAAAACACAAAATGAAAGTTGAACAGATCACACTGCAAATAAAGACACTCAAGAACCTGTGAGGAGAGGGAGAAGTAGGAGCAAGCACAGCCCTTGTGTGGAAACAACAGCCCAGAAAGCAGGAGCTATTATGGAGGAGCAGGAAGCTGACCTAGAATCCAGAAGATGAGAAAAATACCATGACCTGACAGGCAATTAACCTATTTGCATCAGTGCCTGGTGTCATTTCTACAACCAACCAACACAGTATTCCCAAAAAACACTTACAGAAGTTTTTTGGCCAAGCTTCTCCTCTAAGTTGTGGTCATGAAAAAATTAGTTAAATGATGCAGGGGAAAACTCTCACCACAACAGCTGGACTCAGTTTCTTTCCCTCAGCCCATATCCCCAGCAGCAGGTGGGCAATTTTGTGAGAGCTCTGTGACCAAACGGGGTGTCACTCCCTCCCACAGCAAAGACTTGTCCTTCAACCAAGGGGATTTGACTTAACCAACAATTCCACTTTTCTTCTTTTAGATACCATTGCAGCTCTTAGCAAGAAGTCAGAACAACACAGCACCAGCACATACCATGTGCCCATCTCACCCTCCTCCTCACAAGGTCAATCCGTTCCCCAGGTGCACTGCAGACACCTCCTGCTCTTTCTCCAGTCCAAAATAAAGCCCACAAAAGCCCACTTTCATGCCTGTTTCAATCAGGTTCTCCCAGCACCACACCCCAATCCAGCTTCCCTACCACCTGCAGAAGATGTAGTCCTGATTATCTTGCTGCAAACAACCCACAGCTGTTCCAGCACAACTCCCTGGGACAATTAAAGAGACAGAATAAGGATCTATCAGAAACAGCATGTCAGAAACCTGCCTTTTCCCTGCATCAGCAAGGAAGGGCTTCTATTTCCTTCCCCTAGACTGCCTGCCTCTCTAGAAATAAACGAATAAATCCAGTTCAAGGATCATTTTTATAAAACTTCATCAAGGAGACCCACCAGGGATCAGAAGCAAATGGGTGGTCACACCAGTGGAGCTGGTAACCTGCTGGAAGTGAAAACCAAAGTGATGGAGTTGCACCACAGAGCTCTACCCATGGCCACATCAGCCAGGAGGGGACCGTCCCATAGCACCTCACCTTCATGCAGTGACCATGTGACACCCCAGCATGCTCCAGCAAGGGTCAAGCATGTACCCATGTGTACTGAAGACACTCTTGCCTAAGTAGTGTTTCAGTGTGCCTCACGGAGGGGCAATCAGGGTTTCCATCAAGCTCAAGTGAGATGCTTAGTAGCTTTTCAGGATTTGGTACTTCCCACTGTTACACAGCAATGTAATAATCATAGTGCTTCTGCTGTTTCTAAAAAGGACAGTGACTCTGTGAGAAGAGGACTTATTAGAAAGCTCATCTTTATTTAAAAGCCAGAATCAAGTTCTTTGGGGAGAAATTAAATCATGGAAATAAAGAGCCATGAAAGGGTAAAAGTGTGGGGTTAAATAGTATGTGGCTCAGAGTTTGGCTTTCCCAGCTCCTGTCTTAACTTGTTGAAGCGCAGGGCCTGTGGAAAGCATAGGCAGTGGCACTTAGAAAGCAGCATTGCTGGCACTGTGTAACACAACCATGGGAGAAATAGAAATCATTGTTTGTGCATAAACACAGGCTGTAGTAACAATATAGCTGTCAGGGAACCTGGATGACCCAGCAGGTCATAGTAAAGTGATGTTATACAACCACAGCCAAAATAACACCCTATCCATGGTGGGTACCCCCCATGCTGTGCCTTGCTGGGCTGGGACCGGCCCCTCCACTGACCTGGCACACCGGTGCCACCAGCTCCACTCTGCAACCTGTCACAAAACCAGGATCATCCTCAGCCCTGGCTGCAGACTGGGGGACACTACTTGACACATGCTCACAGATTGTACATTTCTTATCTGCAAAACAACTCTCCAGGAATTATTTCAAGTCAGACACCCCAAAAATCAAAACATCCCACATGATTAATCGCATCCCACATGATCTGTAGCTGTCTTGAATGCCTTGATTCTTTTTTTTCTCCAATAAAGAAACAGACAGCTCATACATTGTGAGAAATAAATTTTTCCTTCTGATTTTTTCCTTGTCTGTAGAACATTTATAAGGTGGAAAAGCCAGCGGCAAAGCATGTCAGAATTGTCTTTTAAGGGGTTAACATTTGTAAGATGAATGCTGCAAGAACTACTTTTTCTTTTTTTAATTAAAAAGTATATTTCTAGAGCAAAAACACAAGCAATAAAGAGTGTTTGCCTGTTGGGAGACTTGTTTTGTAATGCGGTATGAATAACCAGCTGACAATCCGATTTTTTGTTTTCTCTTCATATGGCCAATGGCCACGAGCCAACCAACTTTATTGTCCTTGAAATGTCATGATTTTAAGTATGCACAGAATTCTTAACTGCCCAATTTACTGCATAACATCCCTTTTTATTATATGGCAACAATGTGATCCTGGGCTCAAAGACTTACTAGTTAAGAAGATTATGTGTTTTCCTTTTTCTGTTTTGTTAAAGTGCCAAGTCTTGCATTTTTGGCATCTTCTAAAGAATAAAATGTCTTCTGAAATATTCTTTCCAAGCACAGAAGTTACCTCAGAGGAGCTCGGCATGGCAGGGCTTTTCAGTACTTTCTCGCTTGCTCAGAAGTTCAGACGCATTTCTTTTCCTCAAAAGCTTCCAATTTTTGTCTCTTTGTGTGTATTGACAGCAAAAAAAAAATGTCCTTCATAAGTTTGTGTTGCTTTACTTTACTGATAATTTGTTTCTCTCTCTCTTCCCCCCCCTATTCCCAAGTGTTAAACGTTTTCTCCAGTGAGCAGGAGCGGGCAGGAGGTGCTCAGGCTGAGGGGGGACTGCCTTCTTGCATCCTCAGCTACATCCCCACACCCACCATCGCAGCATACCTGTCCTGCAAAGTGGTTGACCATCCCTCGTGCTGGGAGTGCACACCCCTCCCAGCCCGCCACAGCAGCATCCCTGTGGCTCGGTTGTGTGGGCTACACAGGCATACCAGGGAAACTGGCAGAGTTTTAGCCAAATTCAGCTCTGGCACAAATGTGAGACCCACTGTTGGTGGGAGATGGATCTGTTCAGAGTGTGACAGTGCTGGCTCCCACATGTCTGATACCCAGGGAGCAGGAACACGATGCAGCTGGAGAGTGCAGGGGTCTGTCACTGCAGCCCTGGGCTTCAGTGTGCCAACAAATATTGTGACTTTACATCCCGCCTCCTCCGGCTGCTTGTGCTTCCCTGGGAATGCAGCCTTTTAAATATGTTTTCATCAGCTGACATTTAAGTATGAATAAACAACTATTATGCATGCACTAAATATTCATGTTTTACAACATTGCCGTTACACTGAGGAATTATTTATGAGCCTGCTGCTCCCCAGTGGGGTGAGCGGACACAGCACAGGACAGCCGGGAGCAGCCCCTGTGCTGCTGCTGCGGCCACGGCTGAGCCACAGTGCTATGTTTGTGTTTTGCCAAAGGCTGGTGGTTTCCCAGAGCCTCCTCTGGGGTGCTAAGGCAAGGCATCCTGCTCTGCAGGATTTTGTGTCCTGAACCTTTGTGTTCCCATTGGAACTTTGGGGCACCTTTTCTCCTCCTCTGTGGCAGGCAGAGAGAGGTCATCGCCTCAGGTACCCAAGGCTGATGATACTGCTATCAAGGCAAGATGTTTCACTGCATCTCTGAGCTGTGTTCAGCAAGAATTTAAGAAAAATTAAAAAAAAAAAGTAAATTATGGTAGACAATCTCTTTTCAGAAAACTAAACTGCAAAAAGAAGTCCCTCCTTCTGAACCTGAGCACTGAATATTGAAGGGGTCACTTAGGTTAAATGCACCCACTGCTGGGATGCACCCATGGCCTCAGGATGAGCCCTAGAGTAAAACACTGATTTTGAGCAACAAGATTTTCATTAAATAAAACCACAATTTTCTACAGTTTCTACAGGGATGTCAAGACCTCTAAGTACATAACTGATTCTATTTAATAATAATAAAGCTATTCTCAAGGTAATTTTCTTAGTAAAATCACCCATAAATGCTCAGGTTACATTAGTAACATTTCTCTCCAGGAGTGTTATCACCGAGGACTAAAAGAAGCAGCCAGCTCCTCTGTACACCCACAGGCAGATAGCAGGCAGCACCTTATTGCTCTTCTCAAATTAATTTCTTTAAGTTCGTAGTGAAAAATTCCTTCCAGGTAGCTCCTGGGACTTCAGGTTTATGTGGCTGGTCAGTGGTGGAGCCTAAATACGTATTTATGCATTGCCCTGCGTGTGCAAGGTGCCCATGGCCATGCCATAACCTGCAGGTGCTGCCACATGGTGCCCATGGGCTGGCACCAGGCTCTGGCTGCACTGAGGAGCTGCCCATGGCTCCAGCTGCTGGGCACCCACTCAGGGTGAAGGCTGCCATTTCCAGCAGCCCTGAGCCTGAGTCACAAGCTTGGCCATCACACTTCCCCTTTGGAAGCACCTTTGTTTTACAGTGCTTCTAAGGTTGCTCATCCAGGCAAGCCCCATTTTCTGCCCTGTATCACCTGGAGGGGAAAAAATTGCCCATGGTTCAGAGAGGATGCATGTGCATATAGCTGGGTCTGAGTCAGCCTCTTGTCCAAAATCCAACTTGTTTGTCTGCTTGGTGGTATTTATCCTTACTGTGCTATGGGCAGGTGGGAGCAGATCTGGCACTGGGCACAGAATCCCCTGGCTTTGGCACTCAACTGCTCATACAGGCAAAACCCCCGGGGAGAGTGAAATCTTGGACCTGAGGGGGAGGGAGGGTTGACCATCAGGACAGCAACAGGTGGACAAGCAACGCAGCAGCAGCTTTAATCATCTCTGCACTGGGGATGTTTTGCCTGGACAACTGGCCTCAAAGCTGTGGCCAGTGCATTAGTGTTATTTATATTCACACTTATACTGTTTACATTACTTATAAGGTGTTTCATTGTGCTTTGGAGCAAAACTGATCTGTCTTTTGGGCACTTGTCTTCCAATTGCTCACAATTATCTCCTGATATTTGGTAGTTTCATCTGCAGCTGATCCCCTGCTTCAATCCACCTCTGTCTTCTGCTGCTTCTCCAGGTTTGGTCCTTCCAGTCCTGCATTCTCTCACACCTTTGCTAAAAACCTTCTTCAGCACCATGAAGCAGCTGCCCCACCAGACATCTAAGCCTGGCTGGAGTTGTCCTTGGCACCCTTCAGTATTTTACTATTAAAACCAGAGCAAGACAGACAGACAGACAGATGGACAGAGTCATTCAGTTCTTGTAAGCAGTGATACCTACACTGAGTTGGGCAAATCAAGGCTTCCCCTGGAGCCAGTGCCTCCAGAAGGGGCTCAGCCTTGCCCTGGAGGGTGCTGCAGGGATGAACAAGAACAAGAGAGATGGAGAGTCTTGGAGAGACGCCTTCCCAGCAGGGACGCTGGAACTACCTGATGAGTTGGGGTGCAATAGGACAGGCAGCCACGGACCAGTCTGAATCGGCTCCCCTAGAAAAACATTTGCAACCTCCCTCTCTGCTAAGAAGTTCATTTTTGCATGAGAAGCTGATGTCTGGGGACACAGAGGGGTGAGAGGATGGGGTGAGTGGCATCATTCCATTGCTGTTTCCATGTGGAAATAATATTACAAACTCATTGCAGGCAACCCTCCTGCTGCCTGCTGGCAGAGGGGAAGGCAGCAATTGCTAGAGCAGGTTGAAAGCCAGCACCCCATAAACAGGGACAGGGCTTAGCAATGGGACACAGGGTGAGCTAATAAAGAACTAAGACACTTTCACTGGCAAAAGCCATCTCCATCTCCAACAACTCCACATTCCCTAATCTAGGAGGGACAGCCTCGGCTACAAAATCACCAATGTTACTTATGGCCACTACAGGGCATCCCCAACCCTGTCCCATGGCCCTTTAAGCCCTGCAGCTGGCACAGCTCCACGAGACTGCTGGAGAAGAGCCTTCCCATCTGAGCTGCCAAGGGCTGGGAGCTGGGTCATTTGGGGAAGTAGCTTTTGAGTGATTGCTTGGAGGACTTTGCTCACAGCTCCCCCACCCCACAACGCTGGCAGAGAGACCTCGGCATGTGGCAGGGGCTGGGGCGGGAGCACTCCCTGAAAGCCTGAGAAACCTGTTGATGTTGCAAATGTCTGCTCCTATGCCCCTATATCTGCTGATTTCCCTACTAAAGACATTTACTGTATATGTTTGCCACCAGGGAAGACCACTGTCTACGACACAGCTCTATTACTGGAAGAGCAGCAGCAGTATTTGTGCTGCTCTGAATATTGCATTTCCAGGACCTGCTCTATGGCTTTCAAAATCCTCCTTCCAACTCCCCACATCCCCTCTGGCCAATTAGGAAAAATGCCTGGTGGGGGTGCCTCCTCCGTGTGCAATGCCGCGCCGAGGGACTGGCGCCGAACGGCGCAAACCATCCCCTCTTGGCGTTGGGAAGCGTGGTTCGCAAGCCAATAACAGAGGGATGAAATGCAAATATAGCATTTCTTGTACAGTAAATTAAGCTAACAACGAGGTAACAAACCGCTGTTAATATTAGATTAACTTGTTTGGCAAGATATAAAATGGGGTGAGCTGGATTGCCAATGGCGGAGTGCTCAATAGCGCTAATGCTGCTCAGGGAAGTATAACATCCCTCTGACAGACAGGGGCACGCTCCAAAAATAAAATAAATTAAGTCTGGAGGAAGAGCCAGAATCTGTGCAGCAATTACACCACCATTAAAGATGAATGGAGAACAAGCTTAAGATTTTGATTGCCTTTAAATACTGGCTTGTTTTTAATCTCAAAATCAGACTGTGCTATGATCAGCCATTAGCCCCGACTACAAAAAAAAAGGGAAAGAAGATCCTAGATTTTAACATTTGCAGCATGAACTTAAAATACCTCTTTGATCTAAGATAAGGAGGCAAATGGCAGATAATGCAGAAGTTAAAGCCAGTTGAGTGCAGTTGGCAGCTGGCAGCGGCTGGGCTGACATTGGGAATGATGGAGGCTTGGACTGAGGGGTCACCGGCAGCTCTGTCCTCAGCGTGGGGACTGAGGAACAGGCTTAAATGTCATACTATATGCCAGTGGTCACTAAACTGATTAAGCAGTGGTTATCTTTAGCAGTAAAAAGGCTATCTGCTAATACTAAATGATTAGCGGCTAAAATGCCATTTACTCTGCTCTGATTCTTTGAATGAATATTTATGCCAAGTGATGACTGTAACACCATCAAAAGGTTTCCGTGCTCTGCTCCATAGAGTGGAAGCGATTATTCAACAGCAGGTCTGTACTCCAGCACTTGTTTCTATCAAGCAAATTTGCAGCTTTCAGATCAAAATTCATGATTGCATTGTACTCCTGGGATTTTTAAAGATATCCCACCTCCAACGCTCTCCAGGGCATGGACTGTGGCAGGTGGGCCTTGTCTGCTGCACAGACACAGAAAAGGGGGATACAGATGCTGCACAATTTCTTCCTTGTATTATACTATTTTTTAAATATAAGACAACTGCACATTTGCCACACCCGACTCAGCAGTAAGAAGCTGTGTCCTGCCCCAGGCTTTCCTCCTACCCACCCAGCTGCCAGCCAGGGCTTTTGCAGGAAACAGCATCGCACAAGTCCTTGTTAGATATCAGCAACTCGATCTATAGCTGCTGTGACAAATCAAGTGGGATGCCTATGAGAAATTAAACCCCCGCACACCAGTGTGGGAGTCCTGCCTGCATTTCATAGCAAGGGTAAGTGCAGGGAGGCAACGAGAGCCATTGCACACAAGTCTTGGCCCACAGTGTAACTGACAGACACATCCAAATGGGCCCAGTTCAGATACACCTCCCCTGCAGAGACAGCATGGGGACACACGTATGCAGCAAGACATGGCTCACACCAACCAAGAGCCATTTGTATTCATCCAACAGTAGAGTGGGATTTCCAGCACAAATGACCCTCTCCTCCAGCATCCTCCTCCCTCTGTGGTGACATTTCTGTAGCTTTCCCAGAGATGTAAAAGAGATCTGGCAGCTGCAGAGCCATTAGCTGGCATTAGCCAAGCAGCTCTGAAAAGTTACACTTTCCTTCTCCCTTCATTCTGAAGCAAGTTGACCAGCTAAGTCAAGAAAAAAATGACTTCTAGAAGGTGCAATTCTCCAAAGGACTCAGTTTTAAACTGGTACCAACACTTTCTGTAAGAATCTGAAGTAAAACTGAATAGCTCCCTCCAGCTTGTTTGGTGAGTGGTTTTGGGTTGATTTTACTGCTCCCTTCTTCACCACGGGATAGCACCCTTGCGCTGAATTGCAGCAAATCTCACAGGCAGGTGAGGAGCCATCACTCTGGAGCACAGGCAGAGGCAGTGACTGTCTGGCAGCCCATTTCAAAGCAAGGAATCAAAACATTTCAGCAACAAGGTACTCCTTCTGTAGCCCCAACATGGCCACCTCTGATAGCCTCTACAAAAAGAGCAAAACTCTACAGTTTCTCAACAGACAACCTCCCCCAACCCCAAAAAGCAGTAAAACGGAGTAGCAGTTAAAACACCAAATATCCATAGGCAGCTATAGGTGGCTTTTTAATTGCTAGTCCATGTTCATGGGAATAAAGGAAGATGGGGCCACACATTTTATAATGGATCTTCACAACTCAAAACATCTGTTGATGAAGAAAAATCACTCAATTCACACATCTCAGGCAACTTTAGATGACAGGCAGTATTTTGAAGCACACTAAGTGTCTGCTGGAGTTTTGCTTCTTTTAGCCATTATTCAGCACAGGTGTACATAAAAGCATTTCATGCAACAGGCAGAGCAGCATCAAGATGCACTGCATTTGGCATTTGCAATTCAGAGAACACACACAAGCAACCCAGGACCAGCAACCAATTAAGTGACATCAGAAAAAAGGTACTTGGTGTCTATTTATTATAGGAAAGGGGGTAATTCTAAGAAAAAGCAAGAAGACAAAATAAATAGAATTGCAGCCATCCTTTACAGCTACTGGTGCACTATATTAAAGTGACACTCACCGTACAAAGAAATGTGTTTGATACAGTCCAGTGGGTTACACATGAATTGCATAACCTTGAAAATCATTGCACAAAGCATCGCAGCAGGAACACAGTTCAGAATTTTTCTCTGGGAGATGCTTCAAATCTGATCGCTTTTGTTACGTGGGAGGTCAAAGCATCTGTCAGAGAGTAAGCAAAAAGCACTGCAGGAAGGGATGATGCAGCATCAGCGCCCAGTCACGTTCAAACCCTGACATAAGCCCTCACAGAGCTCTGACCTGGACAAGAGATGTTCCATGGGAAAATCCCACTGCCTTCAAATTAATATCCTGATCAATGCCCAGGCACCTCTTGGCAGGGTAGGAAGGAGACTGTTCCTCACAGCCCAGATTGGAGACACCGTATCAGCTGGCCAACAAGTGCACCTGGCCACGGAAAACCTCTGTCTGAATTCATAGAGGTGCAAAGCAAGGTGCCTTTCAGCCAGCAGCTCAGCAGCCTTGGTGCAACCCAGCCAGTGATGCTGATGGTTCCTGACCATCACCTGCCCTCAGCTCTTTCCCTCCCAGTGTACAGGGAAGCAGGTGGTTGGATATAAGTCTCTGCACAGTTCAAGCAGAGAGGTCTACCTCTGCAGAAGCATTTCCCCCAGTTGTTGTGTGTGAACCTGCCTCTGCTGTGATCCATGTGGTTCCAGGGATCTGTGTTTATGTTTCTAATAATCTGCTCAACATAGAGCACAGGAAATACAGGCTTTTGCCACATGGGGAAGAAACCACAGCAAAATGACCAGGAAACATTCATAATTTTTAATTCACACCAGTAATAAAATTGCATTACATTTTTCATAAAATAAATGTTCCAGTTTATATACAGAAAACAGACTGTACAGAGCCCTCCCCCAGACCCCAAAAACTCACAAACATACAGGCAATGCAGTGCTCAGCTAAGCAGGCACAACTGTACATCTAAAATTGTAACTGCTTTGTGTTGGGGGGGAAAGTACTACAATGTATATAGTCCTCTCTGGACCAAGAATTAAAAAAATATTGCAGGCAAGCTGACAGGCGCCCTCACTGCTCGTGCGGCCAGGCGCCCATCCCACAGTGCTTCAGCGAAGCAGGATCTGTTATTGAACCTGGGACTCGAAGCTCCCGTTCAGCTGCCCTTCCTCATAGTCCATCTGACACAAGATCATGTTGTTCTTCAGGAAAAATTTGTCTCCCACACAGAATCTGGAAGATAAAAATTAGTGGGTGTAAGTATGAACAAAGGTTAGAACAGGAGGAATTTGAGGCTCTTTGGGTCTAAAGGTGACTCTGGTGACCAGAGTTTGATTTCTGGCTCTGTCCAGGGCACTAGACCCCAAGAAAGCCCATGTACTTCTTCCCCTGCTCCCTTTCCCCTTCCCTGCCCCAGGGTTTTGCCGTCCCTTTTCTTGGCATGGCTGTGCTCAGCCCCAGGCCTCAGTTGTACTAAAGCACCTCAGGGAGCAGGTCCTGGTCTCTCCCGGACAGCAGGAGCAGTTAAGGGATTTGTCCCTGCAGACAAGAGGTGTCGGCTCCACAACCGAGAAATCAAATGGGCGATATTACAGAGAGGCTATTTGAAGTTTTTGCTGGTATCCACATTTCCACAGTTCCCTCGGGTGAGCCAGTATTTACACTAATTTCCAGGCAAGGACTGGCTATTAAGTCCTTCCTCACCCCCTTGTGTACAGTGCTGAACAATAAATAGAAATTTCCCGGTGGCTGGACTCCTAACCTTTATCTTCATTGAGCGAAGGGCACTGCTCTCTATATACCATGTAAATTGTTCTGTTTGTCTTGAAGTTGACAGAGAAGCTTGTGATATTTAACAATTTTATTTGACTATTAAGGTCAAAAAAGTTCCACATATAAGATCTGAGAGGTGTGAATTGACAACCAATAGCTTTTTGGCCCTGTCTGCTTGCTCAGGAATCAGAAGCTGATCTTTACTTCTTAAGATAACAAATAACGTACTCTGCACCCAATTCAGGGGATGGTTTTAGTCCATCACACTGGCAGGGCAATGACAGACCACTAGGCTGTGCCTCCCTGTCTCAAGAGCTGAGCAAGAAATCAACCTCAGGTCCCTAAAGCAGAGAGGCACCCTGGGTCAGGAACTGTGCCTCGAAGCACCTGAGAACTGAGAGAAATGAGTAGGTACCGGCCTCTGGCAAGGCCAAATATTTACTAGGCTTTGAAGGAAGCTTAGTGGAGATGACCCCATCCTTTGGAGACCTGGCAGACCTCAAATGCCTGTTTTCTCTGCTCCAAGTCAGACCTTTGGCACTGTCTACTCCTTGTCTAAAATACTATATTCATTTGTAATTCAGGCAGCTTCAGGCAGAGCATCTCCATAAAACAGTATTCTCTGCTAAAAAAAAAAGGACTGATAATTTTAGAGCTCCTTTACAGGTCCAAAACGGGCACAAGCTTTCTCCAGCTGGACACCTGCAAATAAGCTGATTAATTTGCCAAGTCGGTACAAAGAGAATTGGGCATTGGTTCTCCCTTTGTAAGATTTCACTGGAGACCTTCCATCCTCTTCCCTCTGTAGCACATGCTTTTGTTGTTATGAATTTCAACCTTTTTTGTATATAAAAAAGCTAAAAATTATTCTCAATTTAAATTAACAGCTTTTATGCTAAAAACTGTACTGCAGCCACTCTCCTCAACACCACCTTCCCCCCCAGCAGTTTTACTCACTATAAATAAAAGACACAGCTGCTTGCTTTTTACTACTTATCCCTACTGTAAGTACCATATAAATCTCCAGGAAGAGAAATGAAAAATTATTCTTACCACCAGCATCATCAACATCTCTCTCTTGCTAAACCTGGTTTGGGTGTAGAGGAGCCAAAGGAGGAGCTGCAAACCTAGGGAGTTGGCAGCTTGGGGGTAGAGGTGGGTGTGTGTGTACAAGTACATGGGAACTAAAATGCACTGCAGGGGTACCCTAATACAATGTGAAGTTTTGGGGAAAACAGTTTGATTCACTGGAAAGGCAACTATTTCTACCTGCCAGTCTTGCACATCCACCAGTTAACTGGGATCTCTTCTGCTGATGCATCGTAACTGGAAACAGAGAATTTAACAGGGCAATTTCAGGCCCAGTTTCGCATGTCCCAGCCCACAGCTCTCTTCAGAGCGAGACGTGGGACCGCACCGCCAGCCCCATGCTTGGAGCAGGGATGTTGCAGAGCCCATCTGGCTGATCATGTTCCAGCCAGCAGCAGTGAGAAACAGGTGCTGAACCTACCCTGCTATTTCTACACAGTTATTTTCTTCTGAGCAAAGCCACGCTTCAGATAATGGCAACAGAAGCAGCTGGATTTTCTGTAACCCTTGTAATACTGACCTATTAGCCAGTTACAGCAGTGATCAGCTTTTGTTCAGCACTGTGATAACCATGTCGACTTTAAAAAACAGTTTAAAGCACGGTAGGCTGAGTAGCAATGCAGGACTTGCTCCAAACCTGATGTTTTAGAGAATGAAACTAATGAAAACACTGCACACTTGGTAACAATATTACAAATTTTGCTCTGATAGATTTAACACTCTGTACCGAGTCCAGCTATAGAAGGGCAAGTAAGCTGAAAGAGAATTAAACAAAGGTCTTCATCATCAAATCTTTTCATAGCTGAGGAACAATAAGGGGCTTCAGTGGGGTTTCCAGTTCAGAGCTAGTATTGGCATCCACCTCTGCAATTTAGACTTCAGGGTTACCTAATCTCACTGTTCTCAGTTCAGCATCCAATGTTGTCTGTTACAGGATCACTTCCACTCTGCCCTTTCAAGCCAAAATCTCTACAGAATAAGTCATAAAAGTTTGTAGCCCTCTTGATCTCAGCCAAAAATAACAATCTACACATAGCTCTACGCTGTCTACTCAGCCCATCTTTCAGAACAACTCAACTCCTCTCAAACTGGGCAGCAAATCCCTTGTGCATCAAAGCGCAACTCTGCCAGAACGGGGGGATTACCTGCACTCTCCTGCCAGGCAGTGTCAGCACACGGAGGTTACGTGAAGGGCAGAGTGGGACAGCACTCTGCACTGAGTGCAGTAACATTGTTAGCAATCACAGAGGGAAGGGAGGCAGAGAGGTGCTTTAGAGCCTTGGAAATAAAGGGTGAAATTTAAAAGAAATTACTGAAAATGAAAATTAGGCATCACTAGGATTTTCCATGAGACAAGAAGGGTAAAGTAGGCGTTTATGACAGTCATCCAACCTACTTCAAGGCCAACCTAGCACTCCCTGTGCAGCCCAGAGCCATGACTTGCCTCTGCCTGGAGAGATATTTGAGATGATCCAGCCCTAGTACCAGCATGGAGTTTGGGAGCACCCCATTCCTGCCTCACGTTCATCAGCAGGATGAAGAGAGCTGAGCCTGAGGGCTGAGCCTGGCAGCACCTACAACACTTCCTGAAGAGAACTCCCAGAATTGACCTGTGATTTCAGCAGTGTGGAAGAAGAATCTCGGGGAATAAGGGCATCTGCTCTGTGCAGTCACACACTGCTGGTCGGGCGCCACGGCTGTGGCCAGAGCGTGTTCAGAAGTCACAAAACAAGACTGGGCAACTGAAAGATTTCGCGTGGCTTCCAGACAGAGCCCAAGGCCAGGAGCCACTAGATGTCACTGCCTCTCCGGCACTGCCACTGCGCCTGTGGACGCCACAATATTGATGGGAGTTTTGTATCTCAAACAAACACCGCCCGTGCCTTCAGTGAGCGATCTTACGAGTAAAGCCACCCGGGCTACGCGCGGCTCACCCGATTTGCCTCTTCTGTGCTCTGGCACCAACCAGAGCAACCAACCCCATTCATCTCAAGGGCTAAGCCACTGTCAGAGGGCACAGAAGACAGGGTCTCCTAAGGTTAGGGGGAACATGGCAGGTTTGCATTAGCACATGGAACATGTATGGCTGCTTCATGAGAGATCCCACTATGACTTTTTTCTGGAGTGAGCAATGAATTTTTAAGTCAGTCTTTTAGCTTGACTTTTATGGAACTGGATTCTCTATCTTCCCACAAGTCTTATCTCTCTCACACCTTCCCATAGGATGAAGTAATGCATCACAGTTTCACCTCTGGGACACACAACCAAAGATCCAGAAATGAAGTCCAGCACAGGCTTTGGACCCTGGGCAGGCACTACAGCCTGACTAAATAAGCAGTAAGAACACCAGGCAGTTTCAGGCCTATAATGACCAGTAAACATGGTGCTAGGAAGATTTTTCACAGCCCTCCCAAACTCAACTGGCTACAGGTAGTCTAAAACACTGGGCATGACCCTTTATTATACTCCTCAGTGTGCATTTTCCACTGGGTAAAAACACAGTAGAAATATACAAACCCCACTCAAAATTTAACCACTAAGATAACCTATGAATTACACAACAACTAAAGGGATTTGTTCCCAGGGTTGGAAACGGCTTAGCTAGAGTACTTTTCTCTTTCCTGTCCCTTCTCTTTATCCTTCTTTGCCACCCCCTGTTTTGAGCCTGTCAGAAATGTGACTTAAGCAAGATAACATCAGTTTGCCAGAGGAGGTCCATTCTCCATCATCTGTGTTCTGCAAAGAGGGTAGATCCTGAAAGGATGCTGAATCAGTCTGTTTTATTCAGCAGCAGCTGTGCTGTGTATAGTCTGTGTCTGTGTGCTTCCCCTTGCCCCTCCAACTCCCACCAGCTCCAAGGGGATTTGCAGTAAAAGGGCTACAGGTACTTATACGCATCACCCAGGTCAGCCTAACAAACCAGCCCGAGCCACGCCAGCAGGCTGTGAGCCCCAGACAGGCAGCATGGATCAAATGTTTCCCCTGTTTTGTGGGCAAAGGTATAAATTAGTTTGTGCGTATAATAACTGTGTTCTCACCGCTGGTTGCAGAGCTGACAGGCAAAGCAGTCCAAATGGTAAACATTATCTCTGGCCCTCATCACCATCTCAAAGGCAGGGATCAGTTTACTGCAGGCAGCACAATTCCCGGTGGTACCAAAGAGCCTGCCAAAGAAGCACAATCATTAGAAGCCATTTTAATTAAATGGTGGAAGGACTAATTAAGTGTAATTAGCAGTATCAAATACTGTATTGCACCAATAAATAGAAGTTGCAGTCTCCATTTCACTGACCAACCAGCATGCGGGAACTTGGGTTAAAACTGCCTGGCGAGCATGCTCCGATCATCGAGACGAAACTTCATTTGGTTTGCCAGCCTAGGGCTAATTTGCTGTCTAATGGAGAAAAGCATTAAACACTTAGAGCACTATTTTGGGGCTCACAAAATTTCAGTCAAAAACTATCTGCCTCTCTGCAGCAGTGAGGTAGGTGCTCAGAGCTGTCCATCCTCCTCTGCATGGGCTTGCTCAGCTTGGCCGGACGGAGGGATAGGCTGGCAGCCGCTCACAGCAGCACACAGAAGTCCTGCAAACTTTTCCAATCCTGGCAGGCAACACTATAACAGAGCTCAGGAAGAACCTCACTTACCTGCTGTTTAAAAAGAAAATGCACAACAGCTCTTGCAATGAGCGCACAGCATTTTGCAAGGCATCTCAGAGTGCAGGCCCTCCCCACTGGCTGTGCCCCCCTCCGCCCCCATCCACATCCCTCCCAGGAGCCAGCTAAGCCCTTCCACGGTGGCATGAATAGCATGCTCAGCCGTTCCACTTCAGCTCCCCGGTCCTCGAGGACAGCCCTTCAGCATTGGAAGCTTTGCCATTTTCATCTTGGCTTTCACTATCTGTCTCCCCAGATGTCCGCTGCTGTTACAGCTCCTGCCAGGGGACTCAACCAAGACTGCAGCACCCTTTCCCGAGCCCCCAGCTCCCTTCTCCAACGTGTCCCTGCAGACCCCTGTGCATGCCAGGGGCACCATGCCACTGCAATGCTAAAGCCACAGGAAACAGCTCACGGCACCCATCAACAGGCTGACAAAACCAATTTCACCCCAGACTGCGGTCAATATGCATGTGGTCAGTTACTTTGCTTAGAAGATGATAAAAATCGTATTCTTGGGGTGATGAGCCTCAAGACATACGATTCCTGCTGACCATTAGCTCTGCATGCAACGCGTCACTGCCCGCAGACAGATCTGGGCTCATGGTTTGTTTCAAGCCATTGGTTCTGGCTGATTCCGCAACACGGAGATGAGAAGCATCACGAAAATCTATAACCAATTTCTAAACCTGCAATTTGCCAAGTTAATCAATACTAATTATTACTGGCCAGTAATTGTGAATTAAAACACCCAGCAGTGTTATAGAAACCTCCACAAAACTCCCTGCCTCCCTCCCACAGCACTGTTATTGCAAAGTCAGCTTTCTCTCCAGCTTAAAAAAAGGCTACCCTTATTTTTCTTTAGAAGTGGTATCAGTGGTCTTTCATTAGGTGTGGCGGGAAAACCTCAAGCCTTCCTACGAAGAAACAGCACTACGTTTTCCCTGATAGTTAAACAAAGCAAACCAAACAGAAACACTTGTGCAGGACAGAAATCTGCAAAGGGAGCATGAAAATTTCTTCCCCTATGATTCTATCGTATGAAGGCTGAAAGGCAGAGTAAAATCCCAGCTCTATAGTTTGCACTGGCAAACTCACACCATCTAAGTCGTTATGGAGCAGCCCCCTGCAAGCTGACCCTGCTTGTTCCTGCCCTCGGAGGCAGGGGAGCCAGCTGAGCCCAGGGTTTGGCTGCCTAATGCCAGCAGACCACACTGAAAAAATGTGGTGGTGAAAAGCATCCAGGTCTCCACCCTGAAAAGCCCTGGATCTCATTGAGCACCGGCTTGCAAATCAAGTCATTGCTACAGACATCTCTCCCTTCCTCAGCATAGCTGCCCCTTTCCACAGGACCTCACTTGGGCACAGCAAAGCCTGACAGCTTTGGCCAGGATTTTCCCATTTCCCATAAAACCAGGCATCCGTTTTTAGAGTACCCAAGTCACAGCAAACTCAAAAAATGAGTCAAATGCATTAGGCAGGGAAACTGGGAGGTTAATCCTAGATTTGCTCTGTGCCCAGCACTGCTACATGCACAAGTATAAAATATCCATTATTCATTAGCATCACAGTTGTGTGGAGCTCAATCTAGATTAAACAAAATAAAGGGGCCCCAGACAGCACCATTTGCATTGTTAAGCAGGTGCTTTTCTTCAGCCTTCAAATAGGAGACTTTTCTAAATGGAAATGATGGGGAAATTTGGACAGATGTTCACTTAACTATTTAAACAGTTAGCTTAAGAAACATGAAAAATGTATTTGGCATCGTATTCACCTGTCTCCTTTCCGGGGTTTTGGGGGTAAAGCAATTGTTAAACAGCTTTGACTGTTTGCATAAGATCTGAAGCTTATGTTCTGTCCAGCTGAAATCATGTTGCCTTCTAATGTCTACATAAACGTAGCTTCCAGCTAGTCAGTGTGCTAATCTTTTTCTCTTCTATCAAGTTTCACAGTCCTCCATACCCTCCCTCTCCCAACAGATGAACATTTCACACTTATTCTAGCACTTCCTAATTTTAATCTGCTTTTCAGGGAGTGACTTAGAGCCCTGTATATTCACCATGCTTCTAAAAATATGCTGTAACTTGTAGCTCAGTGAATTTTTTTTTAATCTGTTGGAAGAAAATGTAAAATGAACACAGACTTCTGCTTTTTTTGTTTGCTTGTAGAAAACCTGCTATCTCTGATATCTACTGATCCAGAAGCTACTTGAGATGAAACTTGCTGAGCTGGGGCTCTTAACATTACTGGTAGACAGAGAGAAGACAAGAATCAGTAGAAAAATCTTCTACCCAAAGCTCCATCTGTGGTTCTGTTTAAAATAACCCCACATGAACAAACTGATCTGCATTCGGTCCTCTAGATACCTTCATAACAGATGCAACACTCTCTTGCATGTTCACGCACACAAAGTTGAAGCGCATTAGAAAAATCTGTTGGAAGATGCTCAACATCTACTTACCAGCTTGGAGCCATTGGCATAAAAGAAGCTGGAAATACATAAAGTTTTAAGTTTGGAGTTGTTTTGCTTCCTCTAAACCCCCTATTTTTTTCACTTCCCTTTGAAGTTAAAAGGCAACAATTTTTAAGTACAGATTTATTCCCCCTTATGTAACAGGAAGATCCAGCTAGCTTGTAAATAAGCACAGACTATGCAGATTTAAAATTTAGCACAATTAAACTTTTACCCTGTGGTAGTAATTATGTTTAATGGCTCTTAGCCTGAACTTAACCATATCTATTGTTGTCAGCCAGTCTAAAAGCAGGAGTTTGTCCAAGGACAATTTTCTGTAGTTTATGGGCACACTAAAAACTCCACTATGCTCTTTTCTCATTGGCCATTGATGTCAGTGTGTATGGTAAAAATTAAATCTAATTGGCATACAAAGAGCAGCCCTGAATGCAAATGGATTAATCGGAAAAGAAGGGAGCACTCCGGGAAGCAGTAGGCAACTGTCAAAGGATGGGTTTTTTTGTAGTCTTGGCTGGGCTAAAGAGCAATCTTCTGCAGGATGATCCAGACCTCAATAGCTCTGTGAATACACCTGAAGTTAATTCAAACTACAGTAAAGTCACAGAACCCTTTAAGTTTGTGGCTTTTTTAAAAAGAGGATGGTAAAGGGTCCTCACTGTAGGAAAACAGTAAGAAACTTCTCATTAACATGTTAAATTGGGCACTTTTTAAAAGATTTTTTCCTTCAACCAAAATGTAGGGGGGATCTAAACTGAGAACCTTCTTGCCTATTTTTGTCACTACTAGGAACAACAATCTGGTTTAGCCACTGCCTACAAAGAGAGAGAGTCCCCATTTCTTCCCCCTCTAGCCTGTGTCTGACTACCTAGAAGCCTGCAACCAAAAAAGAAGAAAATCTTCCCTCCAAATAAAGTGAAAATTTTGGAACTGTTGACTTCACAGGACACAAAAAAAGAGGAAGCAGGACAGACACAAATAAATAATGAGTGGTACAGAAAGTATACACTGGCAGCGTCAATCAGATTTAACAACACAAGAACAAAATGAGTTTACAATTAAACAGCTGTGTTGAGACTAACAATGCCCTTCAAAAAAGAAGGTTTTTTTGAACACCAAAAGGTAAGAATTATGAACTGAAAGAGCACTAAACACTTACCTACAGATAAATATCTACTTTTGTAGAAGTTGTGTACAACCACATATTTTTCTACCTATTTAGATATCCAGGTTATCTGGATATACAAGTTTTTCAAGACCTACTGAACCCCATGCTCGTATCCTCTCCAGCCACTAAGTGAAAGAGGTTTTCCCATACAGCTTCCCTATATGCCTGCTGCTCCTTATTTTCTAGCTTCATCAGGACCTGCTGTAGAACAAGACTTTCTTTACACATCTGAAACTCATCATCATGCAAAGGTTTTGCCCCTACCATTTGAAACAAACCAACAACTAGTATTTCAGTGAGAATGGTTCTTAACAGCTTGCAATCAGTATTTTTCCCATCTGTGGATACTACAAATATGCTGAGCTACAAGCCTGATTTGACCAAAGTATTGAATATACCAATAATTGCAGGGAAAAGCTGAACATCACTTAAAAAGAGAAAAAGAATAAGCTTAAAAGCAACTTCAGAGAACTTCCCTGTAATCAGCCTTTGCTTTGCATAATATTAGAGAAAGGCTCAGTGACAGGCGATCCAGCACTGTAAATACATATTAGCTGTGCACCCTCCTATCCAGGACACCATTGTCAGTGCTGCAGTGGGAAGTCATGTCAGCTGAAGGAAAATAAATACATTTTGATACTAATGGAATTGGTCAAGCTGTCCCCTCACAAAGCCTTCAAGTTCAATCCCAAAGAATTTATGTCCTGCATGCCATAGGGTTTGGCACTCATGGATAGCATAGCGGGAGGAGCCGAACCAGCGCTGTACAAAACAGCCCTCTGGCCGAGTGACCGCGCTAGTTCAGAGATTACTGGCCGTAAACTTCAAAGTTGCTCAAGGGTATCTGTTTTCAGTTGAAGAACACATCTGAATGTACACTTATTTTTACTTCTTCGGCCTCTCCCCGCATATTTTCAATGGATACTTACAGTGGGTCTGGGACTCAGCAGGTAGGAGATGTCCAAGTCCTACTCCCTCTCCCAGCCTTTCTCTTGGTATAACTGAAGCCACTGACCTTAAGCCCATCTTGGCTGTCTCTGGCACTGCTGAACCCATGTGCAACAATGCCCTCTTAGAAAACTGCAGAGTTGGAAGTGCTAGGGGCATGCTAGTGTACCACAGCCAGGCAGAATTACTCCCCGTAAGCTTTCCTCCTCACTGAGAGGTTGCAGAGATGGAAATAAAAGGGCAAAAGCAAATGAACAAAGTATGATCACAGGCTGTGAGAAACTCCTGGAACAGCTACTACAGAGAAAAATAACACATAAATCTGTACTTTAACACTACAAAGCACAGCAATGTTGCCAAGACACATTGTATTTTGAGCCTAATTAATCCTCCTTAATCTGTACAGACACCAAGTGCAGAAGTGAGGGTGTCCTATGTAGCATGCAAGACATTCAGTGTTGCGATGCAAGAACAGCACTTCAGTTTAGTGACAACTTTAGGCTCTGAGCAGATATTGTTTGTTCAGCCACACTGCATTTATACCTCTCCTTCCCACGCTAAACATGCCCCTTGAAAATCTGGCAGGGCGTACTCTCGGTGCATGCTTGTGCCCTATGCTTCTCCGGAGCCAAAAATCCCAAACACTCTTCTTCCTGCTTTCAAAGGTGTTTTAGCTTCTGTGGGCTGAAGCTACATTCCGAGTATTAGTGATATCCTTGGTAGATTAACCTAAATTCTGCCCATTGCAGCACGCACGCCTCGGTTCCTGAAGGCTTGTGCTTACTCATCCCACCGTGGTTTAATGGTTTGGCTTAGGGCCATTGTTACTGACTCGGGGAAGCCCACAAGGAGGGTGTATGTCCGCATCCTCCCATGATCCCACATTTGGGCAAGATCACTGCTTTCATCCTAAAACAAAATTCAACCCTGCACATTTTCCAGATATAGAACACTTCATCTAAGGGGTTTCTAAAGCTTCTAATACACTATCAGAATGAATCTGCTGGAGAATTTGGAGTAGAGCAAAAACCAGTATCCAGGAACTAAAAACCCCATTATGGGGCAGCTGACTCTCTCGGACGAGGAGTTGCAAAGGGTAGAGTTCAAGGCTCTGTGACACAAACAGTGCTGACGGGTAACAGGGGGTGCCAGTCCTGCCAGGAGGTCTCCATTCCTCAGGTGAGGTGCACAGGGCTGCTCTGCTCGCTGCAGAAACCAATGCCAGGCACAGGTTGCAGCACTGATCAAAACATTGGAAGTTGGGTGAAGAGAATTTCCATGAAAGCCATTGAGAACAGCATCAGAGTTTCCTGGAAAGCCCTTCTTTCTTACTGATTTGCCATCATTTTTAATGCAGGTTTTGAGCTTTTTTTGGAGTCTAATTAAGACCCTAATCAGTTTAAATTACGAAAAACTTTCCCAATACTAGCATATCAAACACACAGAAGCAACAGTTCTGCTCCTGTCAAAGCGAGCCTGACTCGCCTTTGCTCGTGTGAGGGCACCCTGCTGAGTAAAAAGGAAAAATCACGTTCTTCATCAGCACTTCACAGTGAAATTTAAGCTGTCAGTTCCTCATGGGAAATCCTGATCCAACACCCAAACCATCCCTGTGAAGCGGAGCTTGGTGAATGTTTAATTACGCCTCGGAACAAACACACATCGCTACGTGGGGGCTGTGAGGAGCCATCCAAGCTGCATGCTAAGCTTCTCTGTCCCAGAAGCAGTTTCTTCAATAGCATTTGCTTATCAAAAATAATTAGAGGTAGGAATGCTAGAACTGTGATTATAAAACAAATGGTAAATCTATTTGCTGAGACGAAATGTATTGAAAGATACATCTAGACACAGCTGGAGACTGAGGTGATACCACAAGGATAACAACTCAAGATCCAATTTCATCTTTCATGATTAAAAAATGAGCAAGAAAGTGTTTTATGAAATGTGAAGGTTAACAAATGTTCCTTCACAAGCAATGACGACAGTTTATCTTTTGAAACAAATGATCAGGCTATGGTCTGCTAGCAGCTCCTGAGACACATTGGAAAAATTTCTGCTAAAAACCCACTGAGGATCAGCACACAGGACTGGCAGCCCACTGCACTGCCAACACCCGTGACAAAGCCAGCTCCAAAGCCACACAGCCACAGTGGGGCAGGAGCCAGCCGTGCTTCTGTCCTGACCCTCTGCCGTGCTCCAGTGACAGAAGTCCCGCTCATCCCTGTCCCTATTGCCCATGGCTCACCAACACCTGCCCACAGGAAGGGTGGCACAGGAGGGTCCCAGAACAGCAAATCAACAACAAAATATTCCCAGAGCCTTTTTGTCTAAAGGAATGCACCCATACACTGCCACCTCAGCAGCGATGAGGCAAGTGGTGCCTGGTGTGGGTCCTGTGCAGTCCCAGGCAGGGACAGCCCGGCTGCAGGCTCTGAGATAGGGATGGAGCATGAGGAGGGAGCAGCACATCTCACCACATCTCACACATGTATTACTAAAGGACACAATCAGCTCATGGGGAAATTCAAAGAAACCTTGATCTGTGAAGAAATTTTAAAAACACTAATTATGAGTCCCCTTTCAAGCACAGAAGTTTGTTTCAGAGGCCACATTTAAATGTTTCATGGCCGTGGTCAAACACTAGGTTCAACCACTGCCTTCCATGTTTCATGCCCTGAATTGCCCTCTTTTCTCAAAGCTGGGACATGGGCCATTTCCTTGGGATCTGCAATGCCTGGCTTTTTTCCATCTCTAGCACAGGCTTCTGGTGTGCCTCAGAAAATTCATATCATCTAGGGGGCAGTGAGAAGATTTAGCTTTTCTACCTAAAATCAGCATTTTCAGGATAACCCAAGGAAAGAGAGAAATGCTCTACAATGATAAAAAGGTTCTTCTAAACTTAACAGCATCAATACTGCTGTCCTTTGGCACTTTAACATGTCTGATTTGATGCCACACATTATTTTTGTTATGAAACTAGAATAAACCAAAATCAATATGGTGCTTATTAAATTGACAAAACATGGGGTAGCTCATAGGCCTCAAAAAGCAAATGTAAATGGGAAACACTGCTCAGCTGAGTATTTCTGGCAGGGTTCTGTAACATGTAGAATAACGCTGAGTATCTATCTTTAGGGTCAAACCAAGAAAAAGAGAAAATCACAGACATAACACTTTTTCAAGACCACAAATGACAAATTCCAGAGAAGTGATAAATAATGAAGTGGAGGGTGACAGATGGAGAGACCTGGATCACTTGGCAAGCTGGATGCAAACAAGATAAAAGACAACATATAAATAAGATAATGTATAGAAAGAAATGCTGCAGAAAATAATGCAGCTATTCTTTCGTGAAAGATGACTATTCCTGAAAGTGGCTCTCCTGAGTTCTTTTGATAGTACCTAGCATGACCCAATTGTGATACTGTGATGAAAAGCTTCCTCAGCAAGGGAAGATCCAGAACTGTTATACTCTTCACTGACAAATCAGAATTACGTCCACAACACAAAAAGAGTACAGCTGAGCTCAAGAAGAACCACTAAGATGCTAATTTGGGGTTAGAAATCAGTGTATTAAAGAACCTTCTGGAGCTGAGTTTTTTCAGCTTTGCACAGACAGGGTGCCACAAGTGTGATAGATAAGTGATCAATATAAAATTTCCTTGTTAAATTGAGTTGATGATTTGATATAAAGTTTTTGTATTGGTTTTAATAAAGCAAAGTTTGTCATGTCATTGTGATTAAGGCTCCGCCGCTTTTAAGAAATTTGCAAGGCCCAAACGCAGAACCAAGTACTTCTTTAAATGTATTTTGTGTATGCTAAAAATTGTTAACTGTGTAACCACAAAGCTAAACTGCAAGGCTTGGAATATTTCCCCAGATGTGTCTTGTGATGATTTCATCTTAGTCTTATATGGAGGCCTTATACCTTATGATTTCTATTAGGGGGTGAGGAGTTTCCATGTAAGATTAAAATTAACAAAAAGATGTAAACTGGACATGCCTAAAATTATTTTGGGACCACCGTACGATCACCTAAAAAGAAGAAGGACATCGATCGCAAGACAGATGAAGCCAAGAAATAGATGAAAATAGAAAAACACGGATTAAAAAGAGGAACTAGCCACCGGCTTGTTGTTTCCACAACACCAGTCACGAGCATCGATCACTGGCCAAAGCTGGGAAGGACTAGCTGAAAATAGAGACTAAGAATGGAAAAATCAAGCTAAAAAGAGGAACATCCATGGTCTATAAAAACCAAGCCTATACCTTGTACCCTTTGCGAGCTAGCTGGGAGCACTAGGCTCCTAAGCTGGTCGCCCAGGGCATTTCCTAGGATGTCCTGTTTGCTTATTTGTCTAATAGTTGCTGCGGTAAATTATTTGTCTACTGTTACTGCAATAAATTACTAAACATTAAGTTTTAAGTGTTGGCCTCAATAATTCGGTCAATTTTACCTATAACACAAGTGTCCTGTCACAAGCGACTGATGACATTAGTGCATATTCAGACTTTTAGCAAAAAATTATCTATAGTGAGGATAGTTAAGTCTTTCCTCATCACACCCTTTACATCTTTCCAAAGGCTGGTTGTCCTGTCTTTTCCCCTTCAGATGTGTTCACCCTTACCCAAGCTCCTCCCCACTCAGATTTTGGGAACGTATCCCACCTAACGAGGTGTGGCTGCGAGTGCTGCCTGTGTGGCAGAATTTCAGCTGGGACATTTCATGGGTGCCCTGGCGAATTTCAGCACCAGCAGGAGCAAAAATCCTCATGTGGGCAGGATGGTCCCGATACACTGCCTGGCTGAAACGCAAGGTGACAGCTCCCATATGGCAGCTGATAGACTCATTTTTTCTGTTTGGCTCAGTGCTCTACTTCTCATCTTTAGAAGGAGGAACATGTTTGTTCAAGTTTACTAAGAGAATATTTACTAACGATTTTCAGAAACATGTTTTACATTGAAACACAAGAAGCATCTGATTATTGACACTAATCTAGCCAGCCTCTGGACACTATAAGGTTAGAAGGTATTTTATATCCCTATCTTAGAACAGCATGTTGGATTTGTTTTGCTTCAGATGTTTTGCTGGTTGAAGTTGCACAGGAAATGCTATCAGTGCTTTAGGAAAAATAAAAAGAAAACACACACATTAGCTGGATGATCAAGTACATTCTTCCAAAGGAAAAACAAAGCAAAACTCGGAATGTTTTGCAGTGTGACCCTCATAAGAATGTTTGCATTAGGCCTGCTGTCTTATTAATATTCATTTGTGTTTATATAAAGCATTTTGCACAAAAGCCCCATACATGCCAGGCAAAAAACCCCATGTGTTGTTATGTATTGCATACACACACTGTCAGGATAGTTCTAACGTACAGTTAGTGATGGTCTCTGCTGACTTCCTAATAAAGAAAAAAATTTTGAAGTCGATCTGTAATTTTTGAGTTTTACTCTGTTTAGTTAGGGAAGAAACAAGAGCCTCTTGGGAGGAACCTTACTCAACAGAAGCACTAGAAACCTGTCTAAAAGCTATGACTAAAAAAGAAAAGGTAAAGGTTTGGTCAGGTCTCAGTCAATATGCACGATTATAGCATCAGCAATATGCAAGAAAATTTAACAGTCTTTTCCTAATTTACTCAACAAGCACTCTTTGGTCTTGTTGATTCATATCAGTAAGAAAAAGAGTTAAGTAATGACTTCCTCTTTCTACCTTCACCTAAAAATGGGATTCCACCTCCCTAACTACAAAATACATTAAGTGCAAATAAAAAGCCATGCTTAGACAGAGAAAGAAACTCCAATCTCTTCTGGGCAGGGCTGACCATGCACAAGCACGTGTTTTCATAGGAGAGGTTTAGAAAGCCAGACAGCTGGCAGCATGCTGAGAGGCTTTGGGAAGAGCCCACAGTACGTTCCTCTATTTACCTCAGGTAATCTCTGCGGCAAAGAATGAGATTTGCTTTTGTGTAAAGAGTTGATCCAACCTCTCCAAGACGACAGTCACAGCAGGCACACTTTAGACAGTCTTCATGCCAATACTTATCCAGAGCCTTTAGCAGGTACCGGTCCTTGATCTTTCGGTTGCAGCCAGCACAGCCCTTCTGCTTCCCTTTGGGTTGTACAGATAACATCGGCACACCTGCAATGCAAACAAAGCATTTCATTTCAAAGATATCCAAACAGCTTGGATAGTTTAGCAGCATTTGGGGTAGCACTGTGAGCTATACGTAGATCTGTGAGCAAACACTGCTGCTGGTTTCATTACAAGAAGCTCACATTGTAAGCAGCTGACAGTCAAAGGAATTTTAAGTTCATTTGCTGTCATGGGCTAAGTGGGAGTGCGACACTTGCAGGAACGCAGCCCTTTTTTTCCTAAGGGTAGAGCTGACACAACACACCAGACTTTTTGTAATTAACATCTTGCAGCAGAATAAACTGGATGCAATATCAACATTTGTTTTTCCCCCTCATTACCAGTACACTTGTGTTGTTAATTACCTGCCAAAGGCAATTATGAAGATCAGAAAGGCCACCACTGCACATAACCCCAGTCCAACATCTTGGCTGGATTAAGTTTAATGGGGAAATGCAAAGAGGAGGTATAAAAAGATGCAGTCTGCCACTGTTTTTCCTCTGTAGTGAACCCCGCTGGTGACAGAGGGCTCACTGAAAGCTAGAGCACTTGCTGAGGCCACCTTCCTCACAGTGCTGTCTCCCAGCTCCTTCCTCTCCTCCAAGCAACAAGCACCTCCCATGTTGAGCGCTGACACAGCTGTGATCCCTGTCAGCCTTCCCAGTTTAAGAGGGGGGCAGGAAAGAATTTTATGGAATCAACAGGCAAGGTGGAAAAATAAACAAAGATTGTACTCTAGGGGAGTAAGGGGACAGGAAATGGTGAAATAAGTCTTCACTGTGATGCCAGAATTCCATTTTCTCTGGAGTTCTAATTTTATTTTGTTATGATTTTTATTTTTAATGGTGCCAATCACTGAAAATTACAATGCTGGGCCTGTGGGCTTAACCAATGCAGACATGATAAGGGACGCTCTGGTCACAGTACCAGGTGTCACTGGTTATATACTCTTACACAAAGTTAATCCACCCTTTCTGTATGAAGCTCTAGATGTCCCAGAAAGTAGCAGCTTGATAATGGAATTATTAACAATCCCTTAACTAGAGAGGATCAACTCAGTGTCACTGTAGTGACATTTGCTGCTTTCCTTAAAAGCCAGGGTGACCTGAGAGCAGCTAATGGTCAGCACATGTAAACGCACCGTTCCTACGGTAGTAATTGCTTCGTCAGAGCTGTGAGCAGACGACAATAGCACTTAAGACACCTCTACACAAACAGCGAAGTATTGATCCATTTGTAATCAAAGTGGTCTCAGCAGCACAGAGACAGGTCAAGTAACATTCAAAAACCCTAAAGGCTTAAAGAACACCCTTGCCCTCTGCTGCAGCACACTTGAAACCCGCACACGAAGTCAGTACGAGCACACTTTTGACACCAGTGACAAACATGCAACAATTCAGTGAAAACTTACATCTGTGCCAGACCGCCACACATGCAACCCGTAATGCTAACGAGAGAAATTCCACCTACACAGCCACAGAGAAACACCCACATGTTTGGAAAGAGGGAGAAAAGACAGAGAAGTGACAGAAAAGGAATATACGGCAGGTGCCGGAGGTCACACTGAAGAAATCCTGTGCACGTGGTGAGAGTTTCTTACGAGAACAAGAGAAGTGGTCCCATGGTTCTAAACACAGCACTTTTTTTTTTAAATACATTTCAAGAGCAAAGAGAAACTTCACTTTTCATGTAATTTCTATGCTCTGCCCAACTCCACAACACAAACACCGCACACTGTGAGAAGAGACTGCCTTGTTCTGAGGCAGAGAAAGGGGTGTGCACGAATTCACATTTGCAAACTGTGTAAGATCAGTACTGGTGATGAAAGAAAACAGTTTGCACCTAGGAAAACTAAGACCTACATGTGCAAATTACACTTTCAGATACTGGCCACAGAAACCTGCAAGTTGTTATCCATGTCACAAACAGCCTCTCTAAATGTGAGCTGCATACCCTTAGAGGCACAGGAGGATTTCTTACAAGGTGAGTGTCATCATACAATTCTTCTTCAAGGTTCATCTAGGTAGCCTAAGGATCCTGCATCTGGAAAGACACAGATTCTAGATAACCAGCGCACCTTAAACCCCCATTCAAGAGGCTGCCGCACGGGTGGGGTTTGAGATCAGCTCTGTGATTCAAAAATACAAGACCTTCAGCCAGACTGGACCTCCCAAGGCCTCTGAACACTTTTGGAACCAGTGCCCTTTCAGAGTTACAGCTGCCCTCACCCACAGCAAGGGCTCCACTGCAACAGCAGCATAATCAGTTGCACAGGGATCAAACCCTGGCTGGACCATTAAGAGAGACTGGTTTGATTATTTAGGGCAGGTTAGGAGGGTCTCCTGTGGCAAGCAGGCAGTTGGGTGAAGGCTGGCTTTTAGTGGCAGTTCTTGTTCCATCTGTGGCCCTGGCAGCCCTCACTCACTGCAGCCATCTCAGCTCCTCACTATTGCACGAGCACCATTGTCTTATGAGAGGCTTCTGCGAATAAGGGGAATGTAACACTTTGATTTGCTTCTAGTAACTAGGAAGGGAATAGATATATATATTTTTAAGCAGGACCTTAAGCAAGGAAAAAGGCTGTGTATTTGGTCAGTGTTCAGCAGGGGGCTTTCTAATGAAAAAAGGTACCATTTCAGAGACCATATGATGTTCAAAGCTGCTATTCCCACTCAGATAATAACGAGCAAGGTCAGCCTCTGCTGGTCAGGTTCAGTGTTTTGAAATTACATTTTGGGCTGTGAGGTTTCCCTCCAACATCCCAACCAACCGGCCTGCACGGAGCACACACACCACTACTGAAAGGTGAACCTGCAATTAGCTGGTGAGTTGACACAGCAGGCAAGGCGTGAAACAAAATTTCAGAAACTGCCCAACTTGATCAGCAAGCATTCCTCAAACACTTGCCATGTCATTTCCAAGCAACAAGAGAGAAGCATCTCAGAAGCTTAACCCGTTTCACAGTCAAAGGCTTGCAGAGAAAGGACACTGCCAACACTGAACCCTGTTTTTCTCCTACTGCCTCCCCTTCCAGCAAACCTCCAGCAGTCTGGGCTGTGCAGCAGAAACCACCTGAAGAACTGCTTTTTATTTCTTGAAATTTTCCCACTGCAAGACTGCCATGCTGCTTCATTTCTCTATGTATATTTTTCTCCTGTATTTGCCAAAAAGTGCCAAGATGCCTAGTTCAATTTGATAAGGGGTATGTGGTGTCTAACTGGGGCTGTCAAGAAACGAAGGGGTCACCTTCAACCAGCTCCACGTGTGCTGTGTGGGCAAGGATTAGAAAATGAGAAGTAGTGTTGCAGAACTAGCCAAATTAACAGCCAGACACTCATACATTTAAATACATGATCACAAGGGAACAGATTATTGCCAAATTCTCAAAGTACCATGAAGTTGCTCTCTCATCTCCTGTTGCTAGACATCCAGTGTTCTCTTTTCTTAGAAACAGCAGATGAAGCCTTTCTATTTCTGGCTACCTACACTCCCTCCTTTGCCCTTTACAACTTAATAGACTTGCTGCTGGTAAATACAAAACTAAACCTGTTCTGAGTGCTCAGAGCTCCAATACACATTAAAAAATTATAGACACCACCTCTGGACATACTGAAATTTATGTCTGTGTCTAAAGAGGCTGTTATTGCAGTGAGTAATCTAAACTTTACCTCTATTCACAGTTAGACAAACAAGCTTTAATCAGCCCATATCTTCTCAGTCGGGGTCTTTCTGTAAAATGATTCAGCTGGCTTTATAACATAAGTGTCCACTAAGTACACCTCTAAATTTTTCTAAGCCATTTTACTGATATTTCTATTCACATGGCAATCAGCTGCAGTTCCTCTAAGGGCACTGTTCATAAAGCTTGATTTCCAGGAGAGCCTGGGAACTTTTCATAAATGGTAGACCTTTTAAATAACAGTTATCTGCACTGGTCCTACGGCGTATGGCTCCACAGTGCTCTGGTCTGCAAGAGAGCTACTCGTCCCCTCTGAAAGCATGGAAGTTCACCTCCTAATTTCTTTAATGCAACTCTAAAGGTTAATTGGTCTGAAAGAGTAATGGGGGACTGCTAGCTAATGATATATGCCTCAAGGCTTTGCAGCTTGCCTGTATTTTATACAGTCAAGTCCAGAGCATAAAACACAGGTGATATCACCAGGACTTTTCAGACCCCCCTCCAACTTACCCCCCTCAGCCTCCTCCTCTTGCTCCCAAGCCCTCTGCTACACCCACATGTGCTGAGTGAAAGCTGCAGGAGCTGAAGGCAGTTCTCTTCCACCTGCATTTCATGCCTTATTAGAGGGGGCTTCGAGAAGTGCCGCAACTGCACTCCTCATTACCACTGCAGAGAACTAAAAACAACCCTAATGAGGAGAGCCAGAGCGTACAGTACTGGGTGGGAGGAGGGACGTCCTCCCACACTCCCCAAGGAATCTGGCCAAAATCTTCAATTTGCCATTTATGACAGCTAATTAGTTATTCTATTCAAAATCTTTGCTTTAAATAAAAGAACTAATTATACACAAAGGTCAGTCTCCCACCTCCTGTGAAGCTCACATAATTGGCTTATTTCCCCAACATTGTGTGTATGTTTTACACAATGCTTTCAGGCAGATGGCTTTAACTCTTTCCCTCTACAAGTTTCTTGGTGTTGGCTTTTGTGTTGTTGTTGGAGAGTTTTTTCGGTGTTTTGTTGGTTTGTTTGTTTTTCTTAAAACCCCAAAACTTTTCCTCAGATTAGCTACTTTTACCATAAAAGCTTGCTCAACAACAAAGCAAATAACTAGGTGCACACACATCCCCAGTACATCTACTCTGAAAGATTTGTGACAACCACTCCAGAGCAGTGCTTCCAGACCTGTTGTACAGCACCCTGCACAACACAGCACTGGAATTGTATCTTTATTCACCACCACAAATTCTTGCTTGAGCAGCACCTTCAGACACAGTTACCACATGTCCGAACCATTCTTCTGCCAAAGACCACAGTTATTGCAGGTTTATGTTACGCTTGTTCTTTCTTTTCTGAAATTTTTTCTTTTTTTTTTTTTTAATTTATATACGTGATTATTATACAGGTGAAGCATTTCAGTGCTAAAAGCAAATTTGGTTTAAAGACCAGGGTTTTGGCAGTTGGGTAGTTGGGCAACTGAGCCTAGGTTTCCGAGTTCCACTTGAGGGAAAAAATGTTTGTATCTAGCATCAACACCCTTTAAATGAGCTGACCTCCTTTTGCCTGCTAACAAAACCCCCAGCTTTTGGCTGCAAAAGATGAAAAAGTAACTGAAGAGTAGGAGTAATCTTATTAACTCCTGTCTCATCACAATAAATAGGCTGCAGTCTTATGTCTTTTATCAGAGGATCTGATATCATTTAAAAGCATTAGAGTCCTGCATCACCCATTTAAGTAAATGCAGACAGTCACTGCCAAAAAGATGCAGTGAATTTAATTGCCTTAAAAAGAAACTCACTTTGTGTTCCCAGTATTGTATTACTCACCTTCTATGAATACTACACCCTGTGAAACAAGTCAAACCTTGCACTTCCACTGAACTGAGAGCACGTTGTCTTGGGCATCTTCATCAAGAATTTCATTTGAAGAATTATGGCCAGCAAGGTGAAACTCATCATGCCATTTGTATATCCAATTAAAATGTTACATTTGGAACACCAAGTACTTGCAACTAAATGCTTATGAACAAGCCTTAGAACATTCATCAAAATTATTCACTGAGTAACCACAATCTTTTTTCATTTCCAGTTTCATGCTGCAATATGGAGCAGGTGATTTTTACAGTGGCATTAGCAATTAATTTGTGGTATTTCTTCTGAATCGTTCCTGAATAAATTCCCCAAGCATGGCAAAATAGTAGTTGGAGAGGGCAGTTAGAAAGAGAAACATTTTGATCGGTACTTCTATTTTAACTATGTCCAATAACACAACAAATTTTTTGGCCATACAGTTCATGACGAGCTTTAGAGAAATATAGAGTCTAGTGTCTCCTGGCAGTTTCAGCTGCCTAAAAGGGCCCCTGATCTTCATGACTGGCTTGAACCCCCACCCCAATTTCACATGCAGAGACCCTGTTTTCAAGGATTTGCTCAGACAGACCATATCCAAAACAATAATTCCAAAATAACAATAATTCACATAATTTGAATCTGTGCCAACATAGGTCCTGATTCAATGGAGTGACTACCCCCAAATCACCTTTTCAGCAGTATAAGAACATCACAGATGAGAAGAATTATTATTAGGGACAACTAGCTTGAAATTCATCCCATATTCCTCAAAATTCCATCCATTTGCAGGTGACCATTGAAAAGACACCAAGCTCAAAAGTTGTCTATTTAGTGGCTTTGTGTGTCAAAGAAAGCCAATAGAAGAAGAGTCTCTGAGTCACATGGTCACAAAGGTAAGAACTCATCCCTCACTTTTCAGCTCTTTTAAGAATAACCTATGGACCAAAGTTAAATACAGGGAGGGGTTGGTGTACCTCCCCTTTTCCAAAAGGAAAGAAAATCAAATAGAAAAACCTTGTATCAAATAACCGAAAGAGTATTTGAGAAGTAAAAACTCCTCAATTATTTCCAGACATGTGAGTAATACTACATAATTCTCACTTTCCACTAAAAAGGGACTGTTAATGTGTTGGGGTCCCAAGACAAAAGCCAAGATGTGCAATGCAGCAGAGCTTAGGCAGTGAAACATTAGCATCACCCTGATAGATTTGGCATGCTATATATGTGAATATTTTAAGGAGAATAGAAGTATATCATTGCAGAATCATCATCATCATCTTTTCTTCTGCCTCTTTGCAGACATATACAGTGTCAACCTAAGCTTTCGGCAACCTTAATAGAATTTCAGTGCCCACTGCCAAATGGCCATTTGATGTTCTGCTCTGTGTACACTGATGAAGCAATCTGTCACAGCCCTTAATGCAGGCAATGATGACTATCCAATCTAAAGCTTTTATAGGCTTATAGAAATTTCTCAAGACTTTTGGAGCCTATAATAATTTGTACAATACCACAGAAGAATTTGGAATCCTGGTGCTCTGTATTTAAATGAAATATGAATATACTCCTTTAAATGTTTCTAGAAGAAATCCCACTCAGGCCAAAAGCATATTTTACTCCATCAATCACCAGAAAGTTGTGCTGGCAACTCTGAAACAGCAAACACTATAGTGATTGCAAGTTATGGTATTATGAAAATAACAGCCCTTCCTGCCCCTGTCCAAACTTACTGCCAAGACAAGTATTGACGCTCATGCCCTGCTCAAGATTAGTGTAATAAATATATTCAGACTAAAATTTATTTGCCTATAAGAGGCAAGTAAAGATTTTCCCGTAGAGAATGCACAGGGAGTCTATCTGCTTAATGCAATCTGTATAAGAGATACAATAGCTGCTGTCTGACCTTCTAAAAAGTGAAATACACTTCCCTAGTGATTCAGAAAGATGTGGTTATCCCACAAACCCATCCTCTTCTCCTTTTCCTAGCAAAACCAAACCAACTCATTTGCTATTAAAAGTTGAAAGGAGAGGGCAAGGAGAGCTATTTCCTCTTGTTGAAAGGAAAAAACACAACAGACAGTCCTTTGCAGGACCATTTGCATGCTGAGCTGTCAGACCATGCACTTTCCATTAAAGAGATAGCATCCCTTTTCATAAGTCCATTTGGGATCCATTTTAGCGTTATCTAAAAATCAAATCTACATGGTAATCCTTTTAATGTACTCTTGACTTTTAAAAACAGCTTTATGTTCCTTCAGGAAATGTTTTAAGCCATTACTCAGTAATTACTACTCACCCATGAAAACACTGATCTTTTACAATATATAATCAGTTTTCTGACTTAAAAAATAAAGCAGACTGGAATTTTGTCTCATGAAAGTAGCAAAGAAAAAACAAGGTTAAGAGAGCATCCCATCTCTCCCCAACTCAGCATATCCAAGTGGTATGTTTTTCCTGTTGCATAAGAGAGAGGCAGAGGTGGTCACAGTTCTAAGTGCCTGTGTTAAGCCTCTGTGGAGATTCGCAACCTCAGCTGTGCATTGGTGAGCACTGTGCAAGTGACCAATAAATAAACACTGATTTGGAAAGCAGAATTTGTATCACTGTAGATACAAATAATACCCTAGGCTTTTGCAAGCCCTGAAGTTTTGAGTGACACTACAGAAACTCCTGAAAGGCCATGGAATTTGGGGAGCTTCTTTGATAAGCTTCAGAAGTACATGAAGAAGTCTCAGAGGAGGTGCCAAAAATGGTTCACATCTATTGTAACTTTCCTGGATTTATCCACACCTGCAGTCAACACAGGAATGCCTACTCAGACTGCAGGGGCCTAAAATTACTTTGAAAATCCTACTACCAGCTCCTACAGATTTTGCCCTGCTCCTTTCCAAACTCCTCTACCCTACCTAGATGTGGTTGGGAGGCAGATGAGAGTTTGAGGAGGATGGGTAAGCCAGCACTGTTTTGCCTTTTCCAGCAGAAGCCAGAAAGAGGCCCAGAGAGCAGTTTATTCAGGTTCAGCTTCTGTCTGAAAAGGACCAGACAAAAGCTCATGAATTCTGTAATGCAGACTCTCAAGACTACAGGAGATCCCTAGATATCCTGGCCTTGCATGCAGTTTAACAGACTCAAGATGTTTATACAAAGTATAGTCCACCACCAAGAGAAAGGATCCTTCCCCTCCCAGTGCTGACCCCTGAGAACACAGCACCCTTCTCACGCTACAGCTCTGGCAAAAGCAGTTTAGTATTTCAAGACTAGAAAAGGGCAGGGTGAAGCTTGTCAGAAAGAACTTGTACCTTGTAAATAATATCAACCAAAGTTGTTGTTCTCCTAATGACACCAATATAGAGAAGACAGGAAAAGCAGAGACTAAATACTTAATTGCTTCTGTTCTTTGGTTTACGGAGGTCTAACTTTGCCATAGTTTGCTTCCATTGTCAGATTTTACTCTATCCCATTTTGCTACTGCAATTAGGACAGAGAAAGTCCTGATCTTGGCCATTTCCCCTTTCATTCCCAGGAAATGGTATGCAACACCAATGTGATGCTGTTCATTAAACATTTGTTATAGCTGCAGTTTGCTAGTAACTATATGCCTCAAACTAATTTTTGTTATTCAAGACTG
Source organism: Sakesphorus luctuosus (assembly GCA_013396695.1). Classification (NCBI taxonomy): domain Eukaryota; kingdom Metazoa; phylum Chordata; class Aves; order Passeriformes; family Thamnophilidae; genus Sakesphorus; species Sakesphorus luctuosus. The sequence continues at coordinate 902,999 of VWZD01010832.1, forward strand.
ATTAAGTCAGGGCTTACAAGCCATAGCTGGCCATTCATGTTACCTTTCTTTACAAGAAAATATGCTGGTAAGAATGAAAAGTGGTTTCTTGGCATTAGCTGTTGTATACTCATTCTATAATGAGTTCCTTTGAGGTGACGTATAGTGGCAGGATTTAAGTGCTATTACCCTGGACAACAGGAAAGACACAAGTAAAATTGCAAGACTTTTTCTTTTGTTCCCTTTTTTTTACAATGTCCGAGAAAGGCTTTGAAAACTGTGCTGCAATTCACCATATATTCCAGAACAAAGTGAGCACTAGAGGTTTGTGGCAAGTTAGAATGACATTTAGTTTGCATTAAAGCATCTTAGAAGATGCATGAAGTATACCATAACAGAGCATATGCTACTCCATTAAGCATTCAGGAGCATCACAGTATTTAGAATATGGATGAGAAGCTGGAATTGCACAGGACATTCCTCTTCTTATGATTGACCACTGAGTTGAATTCAAGCTGATCCTAAGGGAGTCATTTTCATTAACCTACTGTAGCTCTCTAATCCTATTCCTTGAATTTCAGACCACTACCACTACAAGAATTTATGACCTGCTGCCTGCACTTTGGATGGTACTCGCACTTCGCTCTTTTCTTCAATGCATCCTGCTCCTCTGGACCATTACCACTGCTTCATGCAGCAACTGATCCCCTTAAAGTGGAAACCTGCTCTTCAACTCAGTTATTTATGCTCCATTTAATTCTCACCAACATACGTGAAGATGCCGATGGTTACACTTGGTCAGAAACAATAAAAAAAAATAATAATCATATGACCCAGCCCAGGGTGCAGAACTGAAAGCCTCCTTAAATGTACCTTCTGAAGCCTGGCCCGGATATGTATCTACTAATGCTTTGCCTGAAACCTCAGACTAAAAAGAAATTCTAAACCACTAACCTTCAGCTCCAAAAATGCTACACTTCCGGGCCAAAAAACTTACAGAGCAGCTTTTCCTCCTCTCCATTTCCACAGGAGTCCATGGCTTGATTTGCTCAGTTTTCATCCACCTCATCATGAGATTCCTGACTGCTGAAAAGAACTCCTTCACTGAACTAATGAAATAAGGAGTCTTAAGTGCCCTGCAATCCTTTTTAGAAAAGGCTGTATCTCCAGATGAGTCTCAATTTCACAGCATCAGGGAACTGTGTGCCAACACACTGAACCGGAACGCCAGGGCTAGCAGGAGTTGCAGACAACAATGCTAACATCAGGGTTATTTTAGATTAGAGCACTTCCAAATCAATTTTGGATTCAAACTTTTAAATGCACTCTCCAGAAGGAATCTGCACTGACTGAGTATTTTCAAGGCCAATTTTCTAAGCTCGAATGAAACTCATTCTTATCTAAAAAGAAGATGCTAGTTAACCTTTGCCACAAAGACTGGGTCACAGCTAGAAAGTGAGGCAGACAACAGCACTAAAAAGGAATAAGCTGCCGAAGTACGCATATGTAAAATTGACCAAAAAAACCCAGACATACTGATGTTGCTGGGAAGAGATTTTAACTGAGACCAGAAGTTGTCACAACATTTGGGATCCACGGCACTTCTCCTTTGGTGCCCCATCTCCCACAGGCAGCCCCATTCCAGCAGGGGTAAGCACACTCTCCGAGGCAGTAGGGCTCCACTCCAGGAACACGCATCATGCTGCAGCGGGATAAAAAAGGAGCTGAACATCCACAGCCTGATGGCGTTTTTTGTCCAGATAAAACTGTTGAATTAAGACAGATCCTCAGCACTCTACAGAAAAGAAGTGGTTGTGATGAGAGAAGTGAATGTCTAAGACAGATGGGAGAGTTAAGGTTAAAGTTCGGACCAGAAGCAATTAAGACGGGTAAGAGTGCTCTGCAACTTGACACAGGTTTGCTTTGTATTCAGAACTTTTCACTAGCATTAAGCATCTTAACTTGTGTATAGAAAGATTATAATTAAAACCTGACAAGCTTAAATTAGCCATTTAGAAAAGGTTCTCCAGAAAGCTTTTAAAGTAGACTAAACATATCTATTAAAATTGAAGAAAGGAAAAAAAAATCAGAGCCATTTTCAGTTACAATAGTTTTTCCTACCTAAATATCTCAAGAGATTAGACAAATTTGAAATCAAAGTTCTGCAACTGTCCAAAGCCACTTAATAAGAGGGAGAGGGAGGAAGTGTGGCAATTAGAGAAACCTTTAAACCCCCCTCTATTTAACAGTCACAGTCCTTTGGATGAATGTAAGCACCCCAGAAAACCCATTAAAAAAAAAAAAAAGGAAAACAAGAGATCCTTATTTCCCTTTGGGATTTTAAGCACTTCAGGGAGTGCTCTATTATGGTTCCCCAGGGACAGAGGAATTATGTCAATCTGCCACAAGGTGGGCAGTTAGTGAGGGGCAGCCCAGGAGCTGGCTTTCACCAGGCTATCCCAATTAAAGCACAGGGAGCATTTTCATCTCACACTGGCTACTTGGATTAATTCCTAGTGTTTCAATGCTATACAATTTTTCAGCTAGATCAAAAAACTGAATCTAAAGAAAATTTGCTCTTTATCAAAGAAAGAAACACATACACCAGTGTCAAATGACACCAGGTAATTTATTCCCTCTGAAAAGAAAAAAAGCCACTAATATTTTGATATTGCAAGAAAAAGTTCTTAGACTGTACGTATCTATAAACCAGGTTTGTGAAAATAAAAGTCATTAAGGGCCATGTCTACTGCAAAGTCCACCTTATTACTTCCAAATCGTATTATATTCCATCTTTCCCTGCCTCGCCTTTCCATAAAGCAATTGCAGCACTGGAGAAATGTGGCTGGACATTTAGCTGGGACACAAAACACCAGCTTTGGTTTCCCAGGACGCATATCCAGCCCTGCCATGTCTTCCTCTTCTCTACTGCACAGGTCAAGTGAGCAATCCCAACTGGCTCTTGGCACAGCTTTTGGTGAGGCAACAGCTACAAACATTTCCTTATTAATATAAAGAGCTTCTGAACAACCCTGCATTATTCCTAGCTCCAATTGCTCCCACAGCCACATCAGCCTCTCTGCAAGCCTTGTTTTTACAACAGCTCTGGAGCAGGTACTTTTATATGCATGAAGTACATGATATGGATATTTGCAATGGCCATAGGGTGCCCCTGCCATAACCTGTTGCAGCAGCCTGTTGCTACTGCTGAAGACTCAGAAGTTCCGTAATGGAATCACCCCACTCTTGGGTGAGAAAGAGAGGCAGATAGGAAGTGGAGGAACAGAAGTCAGCACAAACACTGTAAAAAATACAGTGCACACACAAATACCGTAGTTCTACAAAGTAAGGAGAGAGCCAGTCCTTGTCCCTGAGAAAAATAATCAAGCTGTAGCAGACACGAGCGCTCTAAACCCCTGTCGTTTATCTGCAGCCTACATTCATTGCTTCCACATGCAAAATGTAATCCTTTTCTCCAATCTACCTCAACTCTACTACACTTCATGCAGTCCCTCTTTGCAGAAGGAGTGTCTAAATTATCTAAGCACAGGAAAAAAGAATGTTACTTTAAGCCATGATCTGCCACAGCAAAGCGTGAGATGAGTAATTTGTTACTTCAAGTGCTAGGAGGTCTTTTTTTTTTTTAAGTGCCAACAGTATTTGAATTGGTAATGTGCATATAGAAATCTTAATTTATTTTGCTAAATCTTTATAGACCACTTCTGTACTTATTCCCAATTTAGTGAACTTAAAGTCTGATAAGGAAAAACAACATCTCCTCCGGATCCAATACCTAATGGAAGTGCGTGAATAGACCTCAAGATCCATTTGAACTTTTAATTGAACCTAACTTACAAACACGAACTGGGTGAAAAAGAATAGATATCTGCATTTCAGGCACCCTAAAGTTCAAGCAAAAAAAATCTATCCCATTTTTGGATATCTGTAGCAGCAATTTCACAGCAACTGCCGGGTGTGCAATTGCCACTCTGCTTTCAGAGAATTAAACAGCAGACCTCTCCAGAGACTTCTCACTTTTTATGCAGGTTCTGCCTTATTTTCACTACATTCCCAAACCTACCACAGCTGAAATCTGGCCTCAGTCCCAAACAAGTCCATCAGCCAACACCAGAAGAGTGGCAGACCCACACTGAAAACCAACACAGCCCAGGCAGCAGCCAGCCAGTTCCTCCTTCCAGTGCTGTAGCGGGACCATCACTGTATCCTCCACTGCCCATCCCACCGTGACTCTGCCCCTACTGATGGCTGCCTGGGTCACATGCACCTGGCATGAATTCTGTTCCCAAGTGAGAGCCTCTGCTCCCCTCTGAGATTGTCCCAATCATCTCTGAAACCCCCAGCGGTGACAACTTCCTATTGTTTTCTCCTCTTTCCCAATTTCCCCAGTCTGCCTCTATACATGCTGCCAATTAGATGATGCTGAATAGGACTCGCTAGGCTCTCTCTAGTCTGTCAGTAGGAGTGCTGGCCAACTTTGAGTTGAGCACGTATCTTGCTTTCAAAGGCCAACAGCTGATCTCACAAGTGATATTCTGACCTCTGGGATGCAAAAACTTGTCACTGTTGTATGACATCACCAATGATATGAATCAGGTAGCTCCAAAATACTTAGTTTTATTTTAATGAGCTCCACCATAAACTATTCCTATAACCTGAAAACCAGAAAATTTAATTTTAAAAATATGCTTCCAGTGCTGACACTGCACATCTTTTGTCTAGAGACCCCCATATTACAACCTTAGAACAGGGTGTGAAACGTCCATCTCCAGAGAGAGGTGAAGCTAACAGGCAACACTAGTTTAACAGCTAAGAAGATCAGGGGAAACCCTTCCTATGTATTAGTGCCCTGAGACATCCTCTCTATGTGCAAAATAGGCACCACTTCCATGCTTAAGATCTACCCATCCCTCTCTCTGAGATCAACACTCAGCAATAACAGCAGTTCATCCGCTGCTACGAAGGTCAACGGCTCTGCCAGCCCTCCGGAGATTTGAGCTACTGGTTCCACAGAGTCTGCCAGTATCAAACCTGACACTTAGATTAGTAGTTACTCCCCAGACATATCTAGTTTCCCATTTCTTCAGGTTCTAGTGTCAAAATACACTTGCAGTACAATATGCAAACCTCCACTGACAATATCTTCTCTGCTGTTCAGTTGTGGTGGGAGGAATGCCTATTTTCGCAGGAAAAAGGTGCATTTTTATGTTAATGCATTATCATACCAATATACCTCTGAGCTCATGTTTTTGTTATAGAGCATTAAAAATGGTAAAGCTGCATTCTGCAGTTATCATCACATTATCAACACACAGAGAAATATTTTGGAAGTTAGCATTTGACACAGATGCTCTACATTATAAACACCAGAGAATGATCAGTCTTTGATATGCAGTTCATGGATGGCTTCATCACAGCTCCATTTGGTGGCATTCCTTAAGCCAATACACTGTGACACTATATATCACCCTGTTAAGGTCTGCATCAGCATGGGTACCTGCACATGACCCTCTTTGGAGGGCAGTGAAGTTAAACCAAAGGACCACTTCTTCCCACTCCATGTGACAGAACTGGAGGAAACCTGTGTCCTCTCACACAGCCTTAATATATTAAAATTATTATTCACTTTTACTCACCATGAACACGGTTTACCTCATTTTCATCCTAAACTGTGAAGTCGCAATTTCTGCCAGCGTTTCCACAACCCAGAACCCCTCTAACATCCCCATGAAAAGCTCCTGCAACATCACACAAGAGCCACTGTCCCACTGTTTTCAGATGCCAGTATCTTAGAAGTCTTACAAATAGAAGGGCCAACCTGGGTAATTTCATGCCCAGCTACAAGGAATTTTTAACAAGGAAAGAGACAAAATGAAGCTCAAACAGGAGGTACTAAATCTTAGCAGGCTGCTGTGCACCAAAGTTATTGAGAAGGCTCGGAATTAGAACAGAGCTCTGCTTCAAAACCTACAGCCATGGTTCTCCAAGGCTATGTAGCTTGCAGATACACGCTTGTATCACTCAAGATGCTTTTACATAGGCCAAAGCTGCATAAGCACAAAAGCTCTGCTAGCACAGCACATGGTGGCAGAGAACAACTTTTCCTCCTCAGCTCCACTGAAGTAAACAGGCAACAGCTCCGTTTCACCAACTACATTTGTTATGTGGCTGCGCTGGTTCCTTTCCCTCTTGCCCTGTTTGTAAAAGGACAAGCCAATTCTGAATTCTGGGACTTCCTATAAAAGTTCCATTGACAATTTTTGAGTTCCATTAATTTATGGGCAATTCTGCAGAGAAGGTCCACGTCTGGATACAGTACAGCTTGCAAAGTGTCGAGAGAAGAAAAAGAAGCCACGGCAGCACAGAGGCTCAGGCCACAGAAACGGCAAGAGGATATCAAATGTTGTCTTAAGTGCTGATATATTTGTGCTTTGAAGGAAAATTGCCTTCAGGAATCTCAGCAGGAGTCACCTCTATATACAGACTTTGCATATAAAGGGACATTTCTTATTCTCAATTAATGGCATTCTGATAGACACGTTTACATTTCTAAGTGCCAGATTCAGCGGAATACAAAAGACTGAAGGTCTCTTATTTTATTCTGAAAACGGCCATAAAAGGATCTAAAGGCGGACCAAAAAAAAAAAAAAATCCATATTTTCAAGAAGACACATGATGTTCTTTGATTCCTTACAGTTCTGAAGCCTGGTTAGTACAAGGCTTTCAAATACAGATTTAAATACCTGCAAACAGCAAAGTGAAATGCCACTACAGCTCCTCACAAAATTAGGTGACGACCACATTGAGAGGCAGTAATAGATCTTGATCGCATCCTCCCATGGATTATTAGAGAAACCTAATGTGGCAGAACACTGCATAGTAGATTTTGGGAAAAATGAATAGCTAGAAGTCTCAAAAAAATTCATACTTTGTGAGCTAAATGTGTATGTTACTGGATTTTAAACATCTGAAATATTGTCTAAAAGGAGACAGAGAATTCATATCTTCATTTTGTGAGAAAAAACTGTTTTGGGGAAGAAAATCTAGAAATGGAGAGCCACTTCAATGACATTTTGCAATTTAATCACCAATAAATCCTTTCCACACGTCCACAGGTTGCTGGTGGCATGGCACCTGTATGGCCAAGACTGATACACAAACATTTGTCACTTAGGAACCTTCCTAAGGCTAAAGAGAAAAAGACAACATTAACTCAACCATGAGAAGGTAAGGGCTGTATTTAAAACAGTAAAAATAAAAGTGCAGATACTTAAGGTCCAAAATATTCTGGTGCCCAACTCCCTGAGGCAACAGGTCATCTTCGTTACACACATGCACACACATCAGCCATCAAATCCTTCAAGCACTCTCAGTCACGGACACGCTGACGTGAATGGTTAAGCAGCCAATATACCTCCATCGACACAGCTCACAACCAGCCCAGCTGAACCTTAAAGTGGGAACGGTGGGAGCACACTCAGCCTGAGCAAGGTTCTGCAGGAAACAAGCTGAAAACCCTGAGGCAGTTCAGCACGGTGGTTTGCGGCTTCCACACCAAGTGGGTTTGGAAAGCTCCTGCATGAATGTGCAAACAGTTCTTGCATCTGGTTCCATCTGAATCCTGTCCCCACTCCTCTCCTGGCGCTACTGCATTCTGCAGCTGCCTCTTGTGGACTCTGTATGCATCCTCCTGGCTCTCCTTTTCTAGTCACCTCAAAATAATGTATGTATTAAAAAGGACAATTTTTCTTATATTCACTCTCCTCTCTCTTCTGAAAAGAGCTGTAGACTGTTTTCTTTACCGAAAACTGGAACATTGGTTAGTTGATGGGTGATCTTGTGGGTATTTTTGATTTTGTTGTTGTCGCTGTTTTTAAAATTAAGAATATCCCATAGAAAATTAAACCTTCCCATCAAGTTACACTGTAGTTCAATGTTTGAAGGACTTCAAATAAAACTGCCTAACCACTTACTCACCTATATAAATCTACATGTTGTGGGTATTCCTGCCCGGTGGCCTGATGCTAGACCTGTAAATAAATAATTCAGTGCTCAAAATAATAGCAGCTAAATTTAAAAAGCACCCACAAAACCTACTAGCGTTGACTGGAGCTTTCAATGCCCAGATTTGGTTTCTTGGGTAGGGTAGGAAACGCAATTTATTACCATGGGGGAAGTACAAGTGTTGAAAACTAGCTCAGCAATACCTCCAAACGGTGGGCTGCAAATGCCCATGGACCGCAGCTCCCTGTGCCCTCACACAGGGCTCTGCAGCCACCTCCAGACTAGCAGGACAAGCCCACCTTAAAAACCCTCAGGAAGATCTGGGATGCCAGTAGCTCCCCGGTTTGGATTAAGAACTTCATCCTGAACCAGAAAAACTCAGATTATAATTATAGTTCTGCTACTGATTTTACGTGTGAAAATCTCTGCATAGGTATCTTCAATGGCATCAGGAAACCAGCCATGCTGGTTAATTCCAGGACATTACAAGTTGCTTTATAAGTGTGTGCTGCCAGATGCAAACGATTTAACATGACAGGCTACACACATCTTGTCCTAAAATCCTTTATCAAAGGCAAGGTACATTAAAGAGATTAAACTTTTCACTGGAATATCTTAAAACTTCCATAAAGTCCCCACAACCAGTTAATCTGAAAACAGGAGTTTACAATTTATTTTCAGCAAAAAGCCTTTGGAAGCTCTGGCAGACACAGCATAGATATATCTTACCAGCAAAAAGGCAGTTTTCCCTCCTTTTAAATGATGGAAAGTCAATTTGCATCACAATTAAACCAAGGTCCTGTAACGTTACTTTTAGTTAAAACAGTAAACTACTATAATAAAAGTGTACCTGGGGAATATTTAGAGAAAGCACTAATGACTTCTTCCCTAGTGGTTAATAAATTCACTTCCAGATCAATTTGTTCATGATAGAAACTTGAGAGCATAAACAGTTACACAAGCACATTAGAGTGTGTCTTTCTCAGTATAAATGATTTATTACAATGATTAGCAGCACATAAACAATTTAAAATAGAACTCTAATTAGCTTTTTGGAAGAAAAGGAGAAAAACCTTCCTGACTCCTTCTACACATTATGTTTTACTTTTCTAAGTGTGTACTTTTTAATTAAATCCAAATGTCACAATAAATTTAAAGTGTTTTATTACCACTCTGGCTAACTAAGCCATTCATGCAAACACCCATTATATTAAACCAGATGCAGGACTGAAAATGGTTGAGGAGAAAGGAAAAAGAAAGGGGAAGGAAAAGGCAATTACTTCAATATTTGACAAGAGATTTGTACAAATGTTTAAAGACAAGAACATCTTTGGCAAGGTTTCTCTGTTTTATCCAGGGAGGCCGGCCAGTTAATTGCTCTTTAATACCTGTTTCCAAGTTTGAAAACATCGCACCCTGTTAAACCTTCCCCATCGAAAGCACAAGGAGGGGACAAGAGAAAGGTGGGAAAACCGGTCTGCATGAAACCTAGGACAGTTTACTGCAAACAGCCAAAGCAACCAAAGCCTCTGCCTGTAAATACACATACCCTTTTCTTTGCCTGGGGAGAGCAGAGAGATCAAGATGTGTCCTTTCTGAAAGCACTGAGTCCTCTCCCACGAGGTGGCTGACAACCAGCCCTTGCTGGTGCCTGGCCATTGCTTGTCCGTGGTATGAAGGGACACGTCCCCTTGGCAGTCTGTCCAGTGTGGAGGTGGCTGTTACCTGTCATCACAGACAGTTCTCCTACAGCTCAGACACACTCCTGGTGTCATCAGCACAGCCAGGGACCCTGGCCATCACCAGCAGCAGAGGGTATTTGCCTGTTACTGGGAAAAGGGAAGGGAAAGGCTTTCAAGCAAAGCCAGCAATGTGCAAGCACTAAGGATGGGTGGGTTGCTGCAGACACAGCCCAGGACGACTGCTGAGCACCACGCAGCCGTGGCTAAGGCAGGTTAGGGGAGCTGGAGGGCTCAGGGTGCTGCTAGATGGGCTGGGAAGGAGGGAAGAAGTGGGAAACCCAGCCCTAGAACCTCCCCGACCTGTATGGTGATCCTGAAGCCTCGGGGCCGCTGCACAGCACTTTGTTTTACTGCTACATCAGCAGCCTCGTCTAAACAGGACAGATTTAGCATAGTTCAGACAAAAGCTACCCATTAAAGAAAGCAGCTATGATTATTAAAATAGGTTAGAGAAAATGGGCACGGTGCAGATAAAGCTTTTGACCTTAGCACGCAGCTCTCTCAAGAACATTTTAGCATAATTTATCTAAATTAAAAACCAAACACCAAATTCTAAAATGGCACAAAAAGATCGTTTAAAAAATGCGATTAAAAAAGCAGGTCAAGGGTTGGAAATTAGTAATTACTACTACAATTAGCCAAAATCAGACAGAGACACATGAATTGTGCATATTACTGCAGTTCACGTCAGAAAGGCAAATGGGAGCAGAGCACAGAAGAAAAAGCTGCGAGTGGCAGAACCACTCGTATAATTAACCTCTGCCACAGCAGAAGACCCACTCTTGTAAGTTTGCATCATTTGTTTCTAGAGAGAAGTGCTGCTGGTTCCCATACCCAGCTATCAGACTATGCTCCTCACTAGTAACTCAATTGGTTAGAAAGAATATTCTGATTTTCCTCTGGTCTAAGATCTTAGCGCATCTTCACCCTATTAGAAGTACTTTTGCCCTTCACCTCCTATTTTAATAGTTCTGAAAAGGATGAGAAAGGCCAACTTCTGAACATCCCAGTATTGAGAAGAGGTCATTTGCCAAAAATGCCACCTGCTAGAGTCCATATTGTTTGAGTGCAAAAGCCTATTGAGAACTGTAAAGAACAAAATAAAGGTTTTCTAAAACAGACTACTTAACACTGGATGGAGACAGAAATACTCTGTATGCAACTAACATCCTTCAGATGATTTTCCTTAGGTTTTGGGGGGGACAAAAGATAATTTAACAATTAGCATTTTGTTCCCACTTCAATCTCAAAAGGCCTCTTTGTGAGCTTCCTTGGAACAACTCTGAAAGAGCACAGTGGGAAACAACGGACTGACTACTGTTTTGAAGTATAACCAAAATGAACTATTCTCTAGGTTCTCCCTTGAAGCTATCATCTACTTCAGGCTAGATGAGGGAAATCTAGGTTCAAATCTTATTCAGGATCCAGTTTAATTTTGAGAGCTCAGAAGGCTCCACAAATCATTTAAGTTAAAGTAATGAAAATAGGTGAACTTGAGAAGGTGGACAGGCACGAATGATCTCTTCCAAAATAGGGAAGAATCCATCTGTTCCCTTTTAAAGTGCATAAAAGTCTTTGTAGTAGTAATGAAAATTCAGGGATGTAAGTCATGGACATCATAGCAGTCTATTAGAGAGAGGACTGGGGCTGTATTACAGAATACTGTGAGCAGTGGTGATTATATAAAAGGGATGCTGTAAAGGCTGCATAGCAGAGGGCAAGTCAAATGATTCAAGGACTTAAGAATCTCAGTTCTTCAAAAATGGAGGGAGAAATGAAGATTTCTGTCTTTTTGAAGAGGCAGGATGAGTTAAGAGCCACACAGATGTCTGAAAGAAGCTGTGAAGATGAAGTTATAAACCAGGATACACTCCTCAGATGCAGAAGGCAAATGCCTGCAGTTCCAGCTGATGGTTTACACCACAGCTGGCACAGGGACAAACAGGCGCAGGCTCTGTCACAGCGCTTGGGAAGGTCTCTGCTCTTCCTCTCCTCATTTCACCAATCAAACCATACCTTTCAGCCACGCACTGTCAAACAGGAGCAAGATACAGCATCCATGCCAAGCACCTCAGGTGAGGTAGACCTGGTCAGGGCACAGGACCCCCTGGCCCTGGCTGGGGGCTGCCCACAGTGTGTCTTCAGCTGCCTGAAGCTTGAAGCAGGGGCTTCTGCCTCCCAGCTCTGTGCCAGCCTGCTCCACCAGCTCCCCTGGCAGTGCCTCCCACAGGACAGCCACCAAGGCCTGAAGGCACTGAGAGCTTGCAAGCTCTCCAGCACATCCTTCTGAGCCCTCTGCATGGGACTGTGGCAAAAAGGAGCAATGCTACTCTTACCACCTCCTATTTCTCTTTTTGGGGTTGGTTTCTGTGAGACACCCTATGCAAAACCGGCCAAAACTACACACGACTCAGGAGAAAACTAAATATTAGTTGATAAGTCAACATATAAAACAAAGACCAAATGCTGACAAACTCTAAAGTAGTTAGAAATATTTTTCGGTATATATTTAAAAAATGGCAGGTTCCACACAACTTCTGTTTACCTCTGTATCAGTTCTACTCACTTAGAGCCAGCAATACCAGAAACTTGCAAAACCCCCAGTACGTCCTACTTTCAACTCATGCATGCCCTTCTCCTCCTCTTCCCCTACTTGATGACTACACTTACCTCCTCCCATATACAGACTTCCAGTTTATTTTCACATTTCCAAAGCTACTTACATGTTTTATTGCTTATCTCTTTGCTAATATTTCTAAAATATCACCATATGCCTTACTTGCTTTGTGCATTTTTCCCAAATTGTTTTCCTCTATTTTAGAAGAAAAGCACATTATACACATTATACAGCGAAGGAAATCAAGCAAGGGGGAAGGCAAGGATGGACATATTAAATTCCATAAGTGATACAGAAAGCCTTACCCAGATTAGCATTTGACACAGTATAACAAAATCTTACTCTCAAAGTAAGCTGGAAACGGACTGACAGCCAGCACCCATGCTGATCTTGCCCTTGGGTCCACTACTGGAGCAAGAATCACATGAACTTACATTGTCTTTTTGCAACTCAGCGTGTAGCATTCAGGACTGAAATCTGGAGACCAGAATTTCATCTCACTACAGACTATCAAAATGCTGCTATTTTGAAAAAGTTACTTTACTTTCATTGCACTTCTCAACCTTTTACTTGATGCTTGATTCAAACATTCTAATTTAAAGATTATTTCTTGCTCTTCAGCCTTATATAGCATCGTACCAAACAAATATAAACACAAGAAGGGTCAAGTCCTGTTGGGTTTTTCTTCCTATATGTCTTAGTGATTTCTTCCAGGACATAAAAAGCATTTTCAACATTTATTTCATGAAAATACTGTGTAAAGATGTATAAGACCTTTCCTTCACTGGGTAGGCATTTCTGCATACTTAAATGGAAGGAGTGCTCTGAGAGCTGGCAGGGAAATGCTGAGTAAACACAGCCCTGCTATCAACACTACTCCTTTAATGACGAAATCATTCAGATGTTAAAGTTGCCTCAAGCGCTTGATCATGATATGCAGCGTGAGGAAAGTTCAAAATCAACTCCTCCTCCTGCATTCTCATACAACTTCAAACAGTAATAGGCACTTACCTGGCTTGCTTTACAGATCTTGCTTTGATAAGCAAAATTTTAACTAGGTTAATACCATTTGAAGAGTATTCATTTAATTGAAACAGAATGAGACTTGTCACACTGTTCACAGCTGGTACTGTAACAACTCACATGACTCTCTCTTGTAGCAAGGACCAGCGTAATAATCTTCACAACTGACTTGTCCTGTAGATCTAATAGAAACTTCAGCCAAGAGCAAGAAATATTTGCTTTCTTTGATTAAGCAGCACGAAGGAGCATTCTTGGGAGAGCCAGTTCTGTAAGCTCACAAGATAAATGAGAACAGCACACATTAAGAAAGCCTAAGTGCAGATCAGGATTTGGCAAGGGGTTTGTTGAACTCAAATTGTTATCTATCTCCTAGAGATGAGAGTGGGAAACAAGTCATCAGTCGAGACTAAAACACTTGGAGCTTGTGCAGTGATGAGGAAGGAGCCAACCATCCTAAGGAGAAAGAGGACACAATGAAAAGAAGCAGAAGCACACACTGAGTATCCATTAAGGGTATTGTGGGGGCTACTGCACATGTCCACAGTTCCTTAGTTCAATGAACTGTTTAACTTGGTAAAAAGTTTATAATAGTAAAAGATGGTCAAAATATTTGTCCCAAGAGGCAATCAGAGCTTTGTTTACTGTACAGAAAATGGATTCAGCTGTGTACAGTGAAACATACCACAACTAAACTACAGTGACCACAAGGCAGCAGCTCCTCCAGTCTGGGAGTGGATAGGGAGTGAGGACGAGACTGTCAGTCTCTGGTGTAATTTTTCAAGTTTTGCAGATAGAAACTGTCTGACTTTGTGGCTAGTGACCTACTGGAGACATATCTTTTCCTCTGCTATGGCTGGTGCAGTTGCTATTGCCATCGGCTCGCTCATGATCCCGCCAGCACGTATTTATTTTCTGAGAGTGACCACTGGCAAATTGCAACTCTGGATGCAAGTGTGGCCGAGTGCCCATGGGGAACACAGTAATTGCACCAGGCACAATTAAAGCTGAGCAGTACATTACTGCAGCATGGTCTTTCTACTTGCTCTAACTCCAAGCTTGTCAGCATTTCCAGCGTCTCTTCCTCCTGGATTTATTACAACAGTTATGAGACACAAAAAGCCAAAAAACTACACCAAAGTTTTAAGTTAGCCTAAGATCTTGGCTTACAGCTACACTGCACTCTCTCCAACACAAAAAGAATCTCCAATAAACTGGCCAGGGAAATCTGATCTCGTTAATACAGATGGCACCAAACCCTCAATGCTGTTCAGTTGGCCCCTGTGTCCTGGCTGGAGGTTTAATGATGGTGGAGCACCTTCCCTGGATGCTCCATCAGCTAAAGGAACTGCTGGCTTGGGGAAGAGGGTGATAGGCAGAAGCAGGTTCCCAGGAGCACACCTCAGTTCCGCCCATTTTCTTTCCAGAACTCCACAAATGTCTTTCAGCAAAACTTCCACATGATGGGCTCAGCTGCAGCAGGAGCAGCAGCACTGCCTGCTTTGGTCCAGACACTGATGGAGCAGGAATACAGCAGTTTGCAGCCTGGCATTATTTCCCACAGAGCCCATCATTGTGTCAGGTGGTTGCATTCAGCAGGGCCTTTTCAGAAGCTACTCCAAGGCTAGCAACTAGAAGCGTGACACCACAAACCCCACAGCTTTGTGCAAGTCAACATCATTAATATCATTCCGACATTAATGCACAATGCCTTTAACACTGGTGCTGTCATAAAACCAGGTTGAAAATCTTCAATTCCCGAAAAAGGAGCAGTGATAATGCTGCACCAAGCTAATTTTATTGAGTCTGGGGTTTATTTTCCAATTCAAGAGAGCACTCTGCTGCAGTTCCCACTACAAGCAAACCCATCTCATTATGGTAAAGCCGACAGGGTGGACTGTGCAGAGGAGAAGAGAAGAAAAGATTATGTGATACTTAGGAACTGCACTTGGTGAAGAACAGCTGCAGCAGTCAGTATCCCAAGTATGTTACTGCAAGAATTATGTTTCTCTCCCACCCTCCCCAAAGTATTTAATTCAGGGCAGAAGGGGTAGAACGCGTTCACCTTTGAGCTCCCGTGTGACAAGCAACCGTATTCATTCAGCTTCCCTATTTAACTAAATGGAGTTCACACATGCTGCAGTATAAAGTTACCCCTTGCCATCTGAAAGCAGTCCAATCAATGCTGTACACAGAGAGTAGCATTTGAATCAGCCTTAAGTTAATTCTTAGTCGTTGAAACTGTGACAGCATGCTGACCCTTTCAAGTCAACTGGGAGCAGGCAATCTTTCCAGAAGATCCTCAGGCCTTTAATCAGATTCTCAGTGGGTTTTAAAGAGATACTACAGCATCAGTTTGTAAACATCTCTCTAGTGAAAATAAAGATTACTTCTGACCTAGCCAATTACTCAGTCCCAGAAGATATATCCTAGAGTTATAATTGAATGAACCATAGGGAAAGAAAATATATTTTAGGTAGGGGGTAGCAAACCCAAATCCCAACTTAGGATGTAGGCAGCACTGTATCCCATGAAAAGATCAGATACAGAACAAAATGAATATAAAAAAAGTCTATTAAATCGTCTAGTCCCTTCTCCTACCAGGGCAAGATTGCTCTCTTGAGCACAGAGCTCTACTAAGAAGATTGCAAATTACTAGCTGAAGCTCTTCCTGAAAAGCAAGTATGATGGGGAAAACCCAAAGCATTGTTTCAAGGAGACCCATAGTATCAGGTATTTGTTTGCCACATCACAAAGAATCTGGGGCAAGATGTCAGCTCCTGGTAACATGAATTTGCTGCAGTATAGTAAGGAATGGGAAAGAAAATAGTGGACAAAGAAAGCAGAGGACCTGTGGTCAGCACCAAGACTGTCAGAGACATTAAACAGTCTCTTGTTGCATTACTTTAAAACTGCATTTTAGCGCACGGAGCCATTGCACTCCATTGTGGAGAGATATAATTACTGACTTAAAAAAAAAAGTAGTTATTTACTCTGAAGCTATTACAGACTAATGTGTAACAGACATCACCGGATGGGCTGTAAAGGCTCCAAGGGCCATTACAGCCTGACAGGTCAGGACCTATTTGAAGGTTTTAGACTTTGTGGATCACTGCTCTCAAGCCAAACAGCACAGGCAACACCTGCATGCAGAAAAGCTTGGAGAGACTTCTGGGAACAGCAGCTCCTTGTGCATTTTCACACTCAGATCAAACCAAATCACATCACTGAAAAGAAGTTCAGACTCTGCATATATGGATATGGCTTTTGCCATTCTCATAGAGGAGCTCACCTGTAAGACTGTAGCACGTGCCTTGTTATTTATATTTTTTAAAGGAAGCACTGAGGATGACACTGTACTCTCCATGCTTCCCCATTAGGGCCCCCCTCCTATTTACTTTCACAGAAAACTAAAATTCCCAGCCAAGTGATGGGTTTATAAAATTTTAATAGGAAAGAAAAAGGTAACCTCAGGCAAAATCTTATGTGCAGACTTTCACCATAAATGAATGTTCATGAAAATATGGGTTTTATATGGAAACACTGACAGAGCTTCACAGACTGTGACATAAATGTCTCAACATGGACTGATGACTGAGACAAACTAGCAAGTCCCACCTTCTGCTGCCATAGGCTATCATACCATCCCTTTCTCTAACCCAAGCAAGTCAGCCTCATGCCTCCACTATCCTCTGGCAAAGGCTCATCTAGAGACCAACTCTTCTGAAGCCCAGAAGCTTTCAAGCTGCTAGCCTAGAAACATTCTTAGCCATTTCCAATTACTTTTTATAATGTTTGGAGTAAAAAGTCCATTTTCCCTCCTCTGTGGTGTTTCCCTTACCAGAATCCTTATACAGGGCAGACCAATGAGCCTTCATTTTGCAAAAGTAGACAAGTTGAAGCACAGATCAGTCTTCTTGAGCATCCTCTCTGCCTCTATTTCCACATGGATTTACTGTCCCTTAGCATAAGGGATCTGCAATTTACCCAGGGCAGACAAGGTCTGTTAGTGCCTCTCTCCAGCGTTATTAAAAATTATGATTATTAGCAGTTTCTTGTTCAATTCATTCCAGGATTGCATTTGCGTTTTACCAGCTACTTCATATCTCAGTCCTTTTGAGATCAGCCACAGCCTGTTCAGGCCAACCTTTTCCTCCTCCTCTGCCATGTCCAGCTGACAGTACTTTCTGCTTGCAGATGGTCCAGTGAAGCCCGAAGGGATTAGCTGGGGCTCCTGGACTCCTTTTCTTACTTTTGTGAGCTTCACACAGGAATGAAACCAACAGGCAACACCACAAGACTTCAGTCTCCCTCCCATCAGTTACTTGCACAGCAAAACCTTTCAGAGGTGTTTTCACACAATGAGGAAATCTGTACTTAGTGCTCACAAAGTACCTATCCCACCTTTGTACTAAAAGGTCAGCTGAATGACTTCTGTTTGAAAGCAGAATTCATGGCTTTGGTTTCAGGATCTAAAATACCACTTCTGAAGACAGTGATGTTTGAGGTTCATTTCTCCACTTCTCCCAGGTTTGGAATTTCTCATTCAGAAAAAAAGAGAAAGAGATGCCACAAGGAAGAGTCACATCCTGTTTAGACTGTCATTTCTTAAAGGAGCACCAATCTAAGAGCAGTACTCCATAACTAAGGGATCAAAGAATCAGAATGGGTAAGGTTGGAAAAAATGTATATAACCATCCTACGCAGGGCTAAAGGAGTTCATTATTTTTGCCAGTCATTGAGTATGTACAAACAATTCTGCAGATCAAAATTTTGCTTCTAGAAAACTTGAGGCTTCTTAATTGCAAGAGAAAGATGGGTAGCCAGGAATGGTACCTGTGCAATAGATAAAACCAGTGGTTCTCTCAAGTGTGACGGAGACCTAAAGTGGCCAAGAGCCAGCTCCACCCAAAAACTCCTCCTGATCTCTTCAGAATTTAATTGGCATTCTCTTTAGCGTGCACACACACAAGGCAGATTAAAGAAAAACCCAAACAGTGTGAAGGGTGGAAGCACCATTACACGGTATTAAAATGTCAGAGGTTTGAGCTCTGTGTTGGTTTAGTCATGAGTTACCAACAACCACTGATGGCAGACATAAAGCTTCCCTTAAATTATTAAGGATAAAACAGCAGACTGTAATATTTTGCTAAACCAAAGTACAGACACAGACAAAGATGTCATTTCAATATTTGAAACCAGCAAGTTTAATTTAAAATAAGAGCAAACCAATAAGCTCAGAAAATAGCAATGTGTGAGAGGAAAATTACACTGCTAGAGAAAAAAGTGGAAGGACTTAAGAAATTTATAAAAGTAATCTCCAAGTGGAAATTAGAAATCAACCCCTAGAAACAGAATAACACAAAAGAAATATTACTGTCCACTTTCTAAATCAATATAACACTGCTACACGACAGAATTACCATGGTAACTCAAGTAAAAAGAATAAAGCAATTCTTATTATTTCAAAATAAAATCACAGCCTGAAGCCCAGCTTTTATTACAACTGCTGATAGATCGCTGGCTTGTATTTATCTGAAATATTGCTTTTCAATCAGCTATTTTATGAATGTACAAATTTCACTGAGCAGCCCACTTAGACCGAATGCTTAAACCTCTCCCCCAAAAAAGAGTCAATGAATCGATTATACATATGCATACTTTTTTTTAAAGGAAGCCTTCTTTTTTTTCCTCTATCCAAATTAAAGAGCAATAAGGAAATGAGCAAGTT
Source organism: Sakesphorus luctuosus (assembly GCA_013396695.1). NCBI lineage: Eukaryota > Metazoa > Chordata > Aves > Passeriformes > Thamnophilidae > Sakesphorus > Sakesphorus luctuosus. The sequence goes on from VWZD01010832.1 coordinate 922,110, forward strand.
AAAACCTTTTTTAGTCTGACCTCTCTAAATTTCAACTTAGATTCCCTGAAAAAATACAAAAACAGTAATAAGAAAGAACAAAGAGGACTAACAGTGTACCCTAAATGCTGCAGCCCCTGCACAAGGCAGGGAATGCACGTACGTCAGGGGGTGTGCACAAACACACACATAAGAAGAGACACATCTGTTCCCTCCTGATCAAAGGGAAGAGCAAAACACTGTCTAAATACAAAGTTGCTCAAGGACGTTTTGACTTGCCCTGCTGGGTACTTCAGACTTTTAAAACATTGTTTGTACAGCTTGGAAAGTGCATCAAGCACAGGATACTATTCTGCATTTCAACCACGCTGAAGGCAGAGCTCAGTCAAGTTCCCCCACACCTCCACTGCTGGTACCACCTTTTAAACACATTAGTGGAAGGAGAAAACCAGCAGGTCACCTTCTGCTCTCTTCCCTCAGATGTTCAAAAGAGCATTGATCGGGACCTGAAAGCAACAGTTGTCTTAAAAATAACACACTCCTCCTCTGCCCCTGCCCTCCTGCTCCCAGCCACAGCAAACATCCCTGGACCAGCTCAAAACCCAGACCGGATATGGGGCACAGCTACAGGGGACCTTGGAGCAAACCCATGGACAAACAACACAATTCTCGGCTAAGAAGCTAAGGCACCATCTACCAAAAAAAGGGTCACTAAGGAAGCACCTATAGACTGTCAGGATGTCTCACAGCAGTGTCTTACCTCATTTTATGCTGTTGCACCTATGAAATGGCAGAGGGGAATGAAACTGAAACAGTCTCGGGAGGAACAGGAGGAGAATGTGACCAATGCTCATAATTATGGCAGGAAGACAGGCTAGTAAAGGTTTTTCTTCAACAATTGGACTGAATCTCAGGAGTAAAAAAAGAATAAAATAGTAGAATTGCCTATTGAGAGAAGAGCGACACAACTGCTTCCAAAACAGTCAAGGAGACCAACTCCTTCAATAGCACTCTGTCCTTCGCAAGAGATTCAGAAGTTACTTCTTTCCTCTTCTGCAGAGGTCTGACCTCCTAACCCAGCATGGGGCAGTAGGCAAGGTGGGACCCATGCCCAGCACTGTGCCACAGCAAGGGATGGCATTGTAGATCCTACCCTCCTCTTCTGCTGTGCAAAGAAGCAAGGGCTGTGCAGAGAGAAAGCAAAATGAACAAATCAGGGACAACTAAAACACAAAAGCCCACCTATGCCTCAAGGGGGTCAGGCACATCTCCCCAGATATCCAGGCCTTAGTTCCGGAGAATGCTGACTTGGGGTGCGTAAATTCTTTAATACTGGCAAAATGCTTTGAGGATTAAAAGCAGCAGTGATATGCCAAATATCATAGCTGGAAGTAAAGACAAACGCTGCAACAAGAGCAATAAGCCACCTGCCAGCTGTCTTTTATATTAAAATATTTCAGTGTTCTTAGAGCCGCTTAATTTCCCATCTCACTCCAAGTCCAGAGGAACTTTGTGGGCTGCTAGCTTTGCCATACAGCAGTGACATTGCTCATTATTTTTAAAATAGATTTAGAAGCTGTGATCACACTCAGCTCAATCTAAAAGTATGCACTGTCTTTTAGTGTAATGTGGTCCTTTGCTGTCTGCTGCAAATGGGTTTAAAAGCAGTGGTGGAAACAATGTGTGCTTAATCTGAACATGGACTGCAGAGAGGTCGCACACTCAAATATCCTGTTTTATGTGGTATCTGGTTGTATTTTAAAACGCTCTTTTTAGAGACTTCAAGCCAGCTGAGGTCACAAACAATCATATACAGATTAGAAAAGGGAAAGAGCTGGGGGGGAACGAAGGGGAGCCTAGTCTGGCACACTGAAATAGGACACTCTAAATATCACTTAGTATTTCTTTAAAAGAAAAACTGGCTGAAGTAGTAAGCTTCAGAGAAACAATAAATGCAGAGGTGGTTAAAGAGTTTTTATTCAAATAAAGTCTTGCCCCAGGAGATGGAAGTAGAATCTTGAAATATGGAGATACGATTTTACATGTGCTAAAAGCATCAGTGTGACACTTTTTGGAAAAAAAAGGGGGGAAATACCTTCGTTGTTATACATGACAAAATAGCAACTAAATGTTTGCTTTGATCCCAGCGCGTAAAGGGTGAAGCTTTTAGGCAAGGAGCGGCAGGTGATCTCAGCTCTTCTGCAAGTCCTAATGCTCCTAAAAGCCACTCTTCCAGTTTCTGTAATTGGGCATCAGTAGTTAATGTAGTATTGACTGCATTACATGCTCCTGTGCATCCTCTCACTAATGCCAATTGCATCACCTTGTACATTTACCATATTGCTTAGCCAATAGCTGTTAAAAGCAATCCAAATCATGAATCATATAGGAAACTTTTAGCAAGACACGACATCCAAAGGAGACAATTTACAGTTGAGTTAATCTGGGTACATTAGCGAGACATGGATTCAGGAAGACAGACCAATTTATGTTACTTTAGTTTTACCCTTTATTGCTTTGTATAGGCAAATGAATGGAAGGGCATGGAGTAAAAACAGATATAAAGGAGTCCTTTTCAAAACAGATCCCCATTCTGTGCAGACAGGTCACAGGGTTTGAGACTGATGCTTATTTAGGCTTTCATAACCGTAACAGGGTACTTACAGAAATAATTTTCCACAAAGGAGTATAAAGATAAATATATAATGGATTCTGAATAATGTTCAGTACCCACCCTCATTGTGAGTACATTTGGTAGAAACCAGGTTGTGAAACACATCTAAGGCATGGCCTACCCACAAGTCACCTACCATGAAGAGTGCCAGGAAGAGGTTTCACACAAGGTCCCAGGTAGGTTTGCTCACAAGCTCTTTCAGGTGGGAACCCAAGTCAGGAGGTGTTCCTGAAAACACACCAAGGCTCAGCAGCTCGTGCCAGTCCTCCACCCATACATCTCTACCACGTCACTTGTCAACACACAGAAAGTCCAATCTACTCCTGCATGCTTGCCTTGAAGAGATTGCATCCTTTTGAAACACATACTCATTTCTCTGGAACAGTAAGAAGCCATACAGGGAATAAAGAGGTCTTGGTTAACCCCCATCAGCTGCAAGGTAGAGCCAACCGGGAAATAAATTAGTAGCAAGTTCCCTCTGAAAAAGTACATTTTACAGAACAATTTCACACTTGATGCTTGACCAAAAGATGCATAGCAAATCGACATAGCCCCTTTCTGCTTTTCTGATCAAGCTCTGTAGCACCAGTAAAATAGAGATGGGGGGAAAAAAGGACAGCTAGGAAGTGTGCTGTTGCCTCAGCTTTTATGGGTAGTGAGTAATTTGCAGTATTTGTGAAAGGGAAAGAAAAAAAATCTTTTTAAAAAATTAAAAAATGGTAAAGGAAATCTAGGGGAAATAATGGCTCATGAGCCAAAACTTTTTACAAAAGAAAAACTGAACTGCATCCTTAAATGCTGGATTCCAAAATACTGGAAACTGGTGTTCTAAGCCTAGTTTTAAAAAAGATCATGATTCCCCTTTGAAAAGCTTCCAAAAGTCCCCTTGAAAGAGTTGCACATGCAGGGAAAATGCCAAAACAAAACATTTTCACTAGCTGATCAATTTAAACAGCTGTGGTAAAGCTGCAGCCACTGGCACCATCATTAACAATTTAAAGCATGGCTGCTTTTGTCTTCCTTCCCAGTTACATTCTCATTATGCCTTTTTATTTATTAGAAACACAGTCCTCCAGAATACATTTCTGTATCTCAGATCCATAATAAACCAAGTAGGAACATCCCTGGCTTCTAGTCAAATGGATGTTTACATTGGCGAGAGGGTTAATTGTTTAATTCTGGTCCAAGTTCTCTGCAGTTCAGTCATGAATATGCAACAATCATCCACTTTTTTCTTTTTTTTTTTTTTTTAGAGAAACTAGAGCTGTTAATACCAATAGTTTAAAAAGAAGGTGGCAAATAATACTTTCCCTGCCCAAATCACCTTTCAGTGTTTGATTAGCACGCACAGAACTCTGAACGTTGGTGGAAAGAATTCAAATGTGTTCAATGAAATTTTAAAAAATCCTCTAAATTTGGACAAGAGCATCCATTATCTGCTTTGATACGCAGTGTAAGTAGAAAGTAGTTTGTAAGACCATTCAGTGGAGAGTTGAGCATCTGTTTGTAGAGATAGCAGCCCACATCATGCTTGAAAACTTGGGCTTGGGAGTCATCCCATTGGAGGGCAGAGAAAACGCACACACACTGAGAGCTGAAAAACAGTGGCTGTGGTGAATTGTTCTCAGACCATCTAATTATGTTAATCTAATAGTGACCAACTTTCATTTTTAAACGCCCTTCCCTCCACCCCCAAGTCTTCAGTGAATAGGAGCAACATTCACTGAATAAATCATTCCCTGGCAACAGTTACGCACATTATTGAAGTTGGGGGCAGTGATTTCTATACAGTTTAAAACAATGTCTATGTATTCTAAATGATGACAATTCTGTCCAATTTTTAAAAGATATAGACCCATTAGAGTTTTATAGTTCAGCATTTAGCAGCATCTGCAGTGCCTTTTTTATTCTTATACTGCAACACTTAATGCTTGATACCATTATTCTGATTTTGAATTGATTTCAAGTACAATACCTTATTTGCCATAAACTTTCATATTCTTTACCTAAGTAGGACTTCTCACAGATGCAATCAGTCATAATGCTAAAAGAACAGTTTGCCTTTAGCAGAAATGTAATAGTTCATGCTAATGACAGCGAAGCAAAACTTAGAACAGCAAGCACATTTCCAAAGAGAATAAAACCATCTCCAAACTCAACGCCTGGAAACCTTAAGAAAGCCTCCAAATTAAATCAATTAATCCTCCAACCATGATAAATTTCTTAACCATTTAAGAAACGTATTTCAGACTCTGCTGTGACCCTTTATCACCAGACCTAATGGATTACTTTATTAATAATGCACTACTCTTAAAAGGAATTTTTCCGAAGATTCTGCCATAAGAGAGCATTTCTGGAATGGCTATGACAAACAGGCTGATATGTTCCCATTGTATCTATTAAAGATAATAAAATTTAACATTAACTCAAAAGAAGAGAAATTATGTTCTGCTGCCAGGGTATCAAGTATACTTTCTACTGTATTAAACCAAAATTAGAGCAAACTAATTTCCAAGGACGAGCTTTTTCTTTTGCCCTCTTACGCAAGCAGAAAGTTTTCCTACACTGTTTTAATGCTTGTTATGTCAACCAGACAACTGCCATGTGTCAACAGCATCTGGGAATGAAGTATGATGACACCCTATACAGATGCCAACCAGATCCTTCAGCTATCTAGTTCTGAAAAAAAAGCACTAGGAACTATGTGACTGCCTGGCAGGAATACTCTTACACAAAGCAGCTTGCTCCTCTTAGGCCTGCTAACTCCTTTCATTCTTCTTCCCATAGGATGAGATTTCATTAAATGGATATCTAGGTTATGAGTGCTCCAACTGCAGTTCCCTGCATTTCTTGAAAAGGTATAGGCAATTACTTTACTATCCTGTGGTTCCATCATGCTTCTGTATTGCTGTTTCAGGGGCAGAGAGCACCTCTAGGAAGATCACCTCTTGCTCCACTCTTAGTCAGCACTACAGAAACAGTTCAAATTTGTTTTGTCCTTTCTGGCCAAAACGAGATTCATCGTTTATTCTGCTGCCAAACGTGCTCTGGTTTTATTCAGATTACTGCATTGACAACTTCCTATCTCTTCTTCATTAATATATTAATCCACTCCTGTACATTTAAGTCACAAAAGGACATTGCATCATAAACTAAAGCCAGATGAAACCTCCAAAATTACACTAAGATCACCTGTGTAACGATCAAGTCCTCAAAAAACTAACAGGTACAGGTAACCCAGTTAAGTGGGCAAAAATAAGGTCTTTGGTGACCTTTATCAATCATTCTTTGAATAAGCTTATGTATGGGTAGATGTGTAGTGATTTTTTATATATGGCAAGCTAGATAGCAGTGGACCATGGAGAGGGTCTGAGGTAGAGAGGCATAGGAGGAAAAAAAAAAAGATAGCTTCAGAAATATTAGGCAAAGAAAAATTAAATTCCACGTCATGTGAAGGAAAAGCCACCCTGCCATTTCCCCTTCTCTGTTTCTACATGATTTCTCAATAGGTATACCCAAAAAAGGTACGCTAAAAAGAAACAAAAGATCCCGGCAGCACATAGAGAGCTCTTCTTCCTACATGGCACAGTTCGTAGGTGCCTGTTTTTGTGTGTATAGTGGTTTTTATCGATGGAAAAGGATTGCCTGGACCTATGGTGCCAGAGATAGATGCTTCTCCATAATCCTATACCTATCTATAGGTACCTCCATATGGTAGCTGGCATACTCATTTGGGAAGCCAATCCACAGTTCTGCTGTCCTGGCTAGGGCACTGTGGCACAATTCCTGTGACTGCCATGTTTCAATCAATTTCACTGCTTTTCTAATTCCAAATGTTGAGGGCTTTTTTCCCTTCTGTGCAGGGTAAGATGGGCTCTTACACTATGGAGAACCCAACTGCTGCTACTAATCCAGTTTCAAATTACCTAATATTCATTGCCCTAAATAACCTCCCATCAACCTAAGACCCATTCTCCAACCTCAATGCACACAACCAATGAGTATCTGTAATTTTTAAAGAAACTACGAAATGTTTTAAAAAATAAACCCCAAGGTTTGTATACAGGTACGTGTTTAATGGAGTCCTCTGAGATATTATTTACTTGGCCTACTCTTGCAAGCTATTTAAACAGATTTCTGCTGGATAACACAAAGAATCTGTGATTTGGGGTCTATACAAACATTGGGATGAACACACAGCTGATCAGTGTTTTTTTACAAGTGCACACACACTCCACAATTTGGTTGAAGGATACACTGTCTAGTTAACACAGCACAAGTTAGCTGAAAGGAAACTTTCACCCCCCACAAACATAACAAAGAGCCGTGATTTCCATTAGTGCATTTCATACCATACATGCTGATTACCAGGCTGTGCTTCATTGTTAGCAGAGATTACAGCTGGGATAAGCTGCAGCTTTTTCCTAATTGCTATTATGATGACTGAATTTTTGTTTTGTGTCAAGCATTATTCACACATTATACTCCAAAATTTGATCCCTCTATGATGCATTATTGATTCCATGCAGGCAATCACACTGCCACCAATGTGAAGAATTAATTTGGGCTATTCTACTTGATTTGCATTGCTCCATCATAGCAGAAAACAGTTCTATAGGGAAGCACAAATTGAAAAGGAAGATTTAACAAAATATGGAAAATGCTGCTGTCCTTAAAAAGAAATGAGTCCTAAGGAGGGGAAAAAATCCCCCCAAAATCCCTAACCCAGTACAACACGTGTGGTCCAGAAAGAAACAAGGTCAGTCAGCCAAATTCATCTTAGTCAGAGGAAGGTTACAAGAGTAGCCTTATGCCTCTAATAAAGTAAACTAGCTTGCTTCAACTTATATTGCCAAAGAAAACAACTGAACACCTCTGAGAGTGACACTGCTTCAAAGCCTTTGAAACCCTGTTAGCTTCATTTGTTTTCCCAGCATAAGCAATACTCAACCACTTAGCATGTCTTTTATCCACAGTCCAGTCAACTGCAAAGCTGATCTAGAAGATGTGTAACAGATGCTCCACATCTACTTCTTTTTTAAAAAGTTATACTGTGTTAACAAAGGAACTTATGAGATCTTAACAGACAGAAAGCCACCAATTTTTTTTCTTTCCCTGAATAAGATTATTTACCAGTTTGGGAATGCCAACTTAATTCGCATGGAATAAATTCAGAAGGGCAAGGCAAATTATACATAGAATTCAATGTCACATTGGTCAACTCTTAGTCAAAATCTGCTTGAATCTGCACAAAAGTGGGCACAGATAATGATGTATTTCTGCTTCATCTCATATTTTAAAGGTGTAAAATCTTTGAGAAAGGTCCACATTTTTTCATTGTGCCAGTATTTCACACCAGAACGAAACCTCACATCCCATTCCAGACACTGGATTCAAATTCTATGCGCATGAACATAGTGATAATTTTAGAAATCAAATTTATAATAAGGTAGACCTCAAAATGCTAGGTCTAAAATATGGAGTAGTATTCCCCCCCTTACCCTTTTTTAGGAGGCAAGGAGATGAAAGAAGAAAAACCTTACCAGAAGACTTTTGGTCTTTCAGTAGTCAAGCCTTCTTTCCTAATTGTTCTCCAATACAGTACTAATTCAGTTCTTAAATACTAGAAGATACATATTATTAGCATTGGGGAGCTTTCAGCACTAGTCACAAAACACGATTAGCACCACCTTGACACAGAAAAGTAAGTGACTTTGAATTACAAGTTATTTTTCTCATAAATATTTTAAAAAGCAATACATGTATTCAAGTAAAATCAATGTTACTGCCAAAATGCTCTACTTCCAATTTCTCAAAGCTCTTTTGCTCCCTGTGAAAAGCTGTTTCCCACCTACAGTCTTACAAATACTAAGTAATTTCTTCTACTTTCAAGTGACAACTGCCTATGACTTTTTTTTAACACTTAAAAGAGATTTCTGAAATAAATTTTAAAAGATGAGACCATCTACATGGCACACTTCATCCATTTAAAAAGGTGAAATGAAATAACGAGATAATGGTTACAAATGTGCATTAAAAGTTAAGTCACAATTCCCACTTTGTATACACAAAGTGCTACACCAACCTCTTTGCCAAGAGGCAGCACCCGCGGTCAAAGTCCATGTGGATGGCTACAGACACATTCCGCTCTGCCTCAGTTTCAATCTTTGCTTTCGGTGTACAAACTGTGGAGGAAGACTTAAGCCACCAAGCAACTTTAGAAAAAAACCTCATTAAAAAGTTGTGATTAGACTTACCACATTTGTCCCAGAAACTACTGGTGACTGAGAAGTTCAGTTGCACACCCCAGCAGACAATGTGTAAAAGATGGCATCAGGTCATTCAGCTTACTAAGTAACACTGTCTGTTATTCTTTACATCAGTTTGTACCCCCTTAAGCATCCTTGATAAGGACTAGTCAGCCTTAAAAAATAAGTAAATGTGAAGTCCTAAAATAAGTCAAGCTTTACTTCAGCTTCATTCATGAAATTACCTTCCAAGTGAACCTCCACTTCTGCCATTAAAAGAAGGGAGTAAATTCTTAGAATAAACCAATGCTTTCTTTTTTGCCAGAGCAGCTTATTAGCTTATTGTCATTATGTTTATAGCTATGAAGAAAAGCTGTGAGAAATAGATATTAAAGGCGCACATTAAAGAGACCCAAATGACATGCAATGAAAAGGAAGGAAAATCTCAAAATTAGATTTACAATAAAAGCTGTTAAAATAAACAGGCTAAAATGGATATATTAGAGTAACTTGCAGAATAAAAAATCTAAATAGATACTAAAAAAAAAAATCAGGCTGTTTCTGCTATGTCCTTCAGCAAACAGAGCCTGGGGTAAATACTTCTTGACTGGTTCGATCATGTAAAAGATAAAAAAAAAACATAAAGAGCAAGCATGCTTTTACCTACACAAGAGAAAAACATCAGAAACTGAAAGCAGAGCACTCTGATACGCACAGAGAACATCTGTTTCAAAACTATTTATTTCTACATTAGCAGCACACAGAAGGCACCAAGCACAGGCTTACACAATCTCAGCCCACCTACCGTCCTCCTTGTCCAGCACCATCATCTCTGCAATCAAGAAAAGTCCGGGGACAAATGCTCCTTTTCCAGCAGCCTCCACTCAGGGGAGAAGAGAACAAGTCTCTGGAAACACAAATGAGCTACGGTACAGCTGATCGTCCTTTAGCAGCAAGTGAGCTCTAATTACCCAGTTGTCCAGCTTTTAACCTAGATTGCACTCAGTTAGAATTACACTCAGAAATAAAGCACTTTGCAGATACAAAAGCAGTCTCACCTACTTTTGTTCCTCAGAATTGCAAGGAACTAAAACTGCAATTTAGAAAGAAGGGAGATCAGAGCTGTTTCTTTGGTTCTCACCTTCTAAATGGCTCAATTTACGCAGTATAATCTATTTTAATGTAATTGCCTTTGATAGCTCATAACCCTGGCTGTTGCAACTACACAGCTTTCAGCCTTATAAAGTGTTTTCCCTTTGGATTTAAGCAGACTCTAAATCTAAAATTATACTCAGAGAGGGTAGAATACCTAAGCCTGACTATTGCTGCCTCTGCCTCTCAATTGGTGAGCCTTGCACACTTGCTTTGAATAAATGCACACGTTTCCCAGGGCCCCCTCTCGTCCTGCTGCCAGGGTTTCCTGGCAGAGCGCGGCTTCCCGGCTCAGCAGCACCACCTGCAGCCCGCCCGGCCCCCGCCCAGGTGCCTCCGGCCGCGGCGGGACCTGCACCGCCCGCCTCTCGGCCAGCGTCGCGCTTCGTGCCTAGGACAGCCTGATCCACAGCACGGGGGATACTCCAGATTTACTCCGCTAAGAGCTGGGATTTTGTCCGAAACCAGCCAGTAGCTCTGGCAGGTCACAGGCTCAGAACTCTCTGCCGCTGATGCCGACCCGACTCGGGCTCCATTACACCAGCCCTGCTGCTCCCAGCTACATTTCACACATCTCTAGTGACCTAAAACTTGATACTAATTTTCTGTACAAACATTTTGGGTTTGTTTTCAGATGTAGGTATTAGTTTCAGGGAATACTCTAGAGAATACAGCTCCATTTTCACTAGGTCGGTATTAAAATGAATGTACCTAATCAAATGTGGTACAAACCCTTACAGGTTTGCTCCACTTTTCAGAAATGCCATCAATGCCCAAATATAAACTGACAAGTTGGGGGCCCATGTCTTTTATTCTTCCCCTCGCAACTCTCAATCCTTTTTCAGACAAGTCATCTGTTGTCTCCAATGGCTCTCGTAAGGATTGCGGGATCAGACACTTCGCTACCAAGATCAACAGCACCATTTCACTCATCTCGGTCTTTTAATCCGAGAAAACATTTCATTTCTGCTTTAATGATACTTCTTCCTCCCTTTACAAGTGATGCACTGGTACTCCACAGAGCATGATAGCAGGCTCAAGTTATATATCCTTAATACCGATTTTTAATTAGATTCCTTATATCCCCAGCTGAAGTGGCTTTTCCTTCCCCTTTTATTCACAATGCTTAATCCTAACAGTCCTTGAGAATATTTGGTGTTAAATGTAACGTTTTACATTGAACTGTTTTCATCTAGTGGTTCGAACAACTCCTGTTTCCTAGTGATAGTAGTTTGCAAGTGCTGAATATGTATTTTAGCATAAGAGTGCAACCACCATAAATAATCACTTTCTTTTAGCAAGTGTCACAAGCTAAAAAGGAGGACTTTATCCTGAAGATAAAAGTCATTAATAGTTAAAAGCATCTGTGAAAAAACTACCAAAACCAGACTTTTCTAGATTTGAGATAGTTTAATATTTTCAATACACCACTGGCCTCCGTGAGAAAATGGTGAACTCCAAAAATGTTCCATCGTTCTGTTTGTATACTTTTCCACCCTATCACCGTCAAAAAGGACAAACTTACCCCAAAACAAATGGTACATCTCAACTTAACACTACTGGGTAACTACAAGAAAGGTAAGGTTTTGATAAAAATGAAGTTAGCCATTGTCTGTCACAGCTGACTTCTGTGGCAGAGCAAACTAGCAGACATAACGCACTTGGGAAAAAATACGCAGTACGGGATCAATGTACATTTCATTCCTTTACTGCTCCATCATGTCATAGAGGCTGGATTACTCACTTCATAAACAGATTTTTTTTTTAAGCACTTTATCTGCTTACTCATGTCACATAACAATAAAACAAAGTTTTCTAACCCCCATCACATTTGTACAGCAATTAAAGTCAGCCACAATTAACACAATCTGTTGGAATTAATCAGGATACCTGATGTCAGTTTACTTTTTTAAGCAGAAATCTGTTCTTTGCAATCAAAACATTTACGTATTTGAGAAGTATCTTAACTCTCATTATCTTGAAATTTATAAATGCGCTGCAAACGGTGTGTAGGTTGGCTTGCCCACAGCAAATTCTGCCATGATTTATGTAGTGGAACTGACTAAAATGCAAGCCTTGAAGTTTTTCACTCCAAACCTTTCTCTCCCCCACCCCTCTCGTGTCTCTTCTCTCAGTTTGTTTTGGGAAGATATCTGCCAAAGTTCCACTGTAAACCAGCATTTTCTAATATCAAGTCGTGTTGCATCAGTCAAGTTATATCATGTCGCTTCAAACATAAAAAATGCTGTTACCTCTCTGACATAACTTGACACAATGCCACAACACATCAAGTCAAAAACATTATTATTGTTGTTATTTTTTCAGTCTGCCCCTTCATCCTCAATGATATCTGTAAAGACCACAGAAAACTATTACTGTGTCTCTACTACTTCTCAGCACCACGGAACACGCTTACCAAGGAAGCTTTTCACTCACAACGCTGTGTAGCGGTTATCGGACTGCACAGGCTATACTGGTGTCACACTGGGACTGGCACACACCCCTAAGGCACCGCTACAGCTCTGGCCTGGAACTGGAAGAGTGGGCGGCTGCCTCTGAGGCCATGGCCCAGCTTGCCAAGTAGCCTTCAGGGATGTAAAAGCAAGGGGCACATTGCAACCTCTACCTACAAGGCAGCAAGTGTCTTCCTTGCGATGCACCAGGACCTCTGGGAGAGGTAATCCTGAAGTCCTGTCTTCTCCACACAGTAATAGCTATTAGTATCCCCACTGCTGCCAGAGACCTCAAAAGAAGAAAACTCCCTACACAGTGAGACCTCTTAAATCAAGGGGGGAATTGAATACTAGCCACAATGCTGGGGGTTTTAGATGGTAGAAATCAGACCGGCCCCTGGGAAAAATGGCGGGGGGGGAAGGAGAGAGGAAAAAGGAAAAGCCATTTATGGGAGTAAAACAGACCCATTTTTATTAACAAGCTCATTCGAGCTTGATTTCAAAAGGTATTGGTTTAGTTAGCAAAAGCTTCCATTCCATTTTAGTTCATTCGTAACTTACGCAGGTCCAGTATTCCCTTTTAACATTCACAGATGAGCGGGCAAGTGGACTCCACTTGAATCAGACAGAAAGAAATGTACAAAAGTAAAATAACCGCTTAAAAAAAAAGTTTCTTGTCTCAGGCTCACCTCCTGTTCCCCATTTGTCCAGTGCACCTGTAAAAGTGAGCATGATTCCTCCTCGAGCGTAACTACCAACAGCACAGGAGATTCCCAGGCATTAGTGCACCTTGTTGCTCTGATCTCCACATCCCTCTCATCAGGGGTTTGTTTCCTACTTTACTTCTTTTTAAGTGCACCCTGCACTAATTTGCTCTTTACCATCGCCACCACTATTCGCTTTTATGCAGCTGCTCATGAGATCTCCTGGAAGGAGGCTGTTGAGAACTGTCTGGATAATCAACGGTTCTAGTTTCATTTCCTTACAACACCATCACGCCGGCCCCGAGCACCTTGTGTTTAATGACTATGTCTGCGACACTTGAAAGAGCCCAAATACCCTTATTAGGAAGGCCTCTTCAGATCTCAGTTTTTCCTCTCAGCTCACCTGTGCCTCTTGCCTCTGCAATGGAGGCAGCATCCTGCTGTTAGCCCGTCAATCACACTGAAACAGATACAGGTTGGCAGGCACCCCCTGACAGAGTCACCGGGATGAAGACATCACACAGTTATTATTAAGGGGTATTAATAGAGATGTTAAGAGCCCTTCCTCGCTTTTCCTCCAACAGTCGGGCAAAATTCAGGGGACTCTTCCAATGCACGTCATCCCAAAAAGTGAGGTCAGAGAGAAACACGAACCTTGTTCCACATACCAGTAAGAAATTACCCTTACTTAATTCCTCGGTCATTACCTAACCTTAGTGAACAGGGGGTGAAGGACGAGAAAAGTCTCTCTACTGTTATCTCTCGCTGACCAGTTAGATAAGTTCATTCTCTCTTCTCTAACACACGCGCTTTCGACTGGGAGCATTACAGACCCCATTAATAACACTACATCAGTTTACTTCAGAGAGCTTCAAGAAATTGGAGGCAAAAAACCCCCAGACCGGCTGGGAGAGCGATTCTCGGCCCAGAGACATGTGACGAGCGTGCAGCGAGATTCCCTCCTCACGCACCTCTCCGGGGCAGTGAGCATTTAACCTTCTGGTTGTGAGCGCTCCGGCCCCCTCCCACAGCCGCTCGCACACGCCAGCCCGGCACTGCTCCTCGTGTCCCGTCCGACTCGGCGGTGTCGCGGCGGGCGGACTCTCACCGTTCTGAGGCAGAAACTCCAGATCAAAGGAAGAGGGCAGGGGGAAGGGAAAGGGGGGGGNGCTCCCACTTGTCTCTTGATCTCTTCAGCGTGGCATCCACTTTTCCGAGTTAGAGCCCCCCACTAGCTCGACACAGGGACGTTCTTACCGCAATTTACACGACCGCGCAGGGCCGCCCTGCCCGCAGCAGGAGCGCGGGGCGGCATTTCGGCGCCGCGGCCTCGGGCGCCA